>JAPMXV010000057.1:0-363436 GCA_026936335.1 Mantamonas sphyraenae | reverse complement strand
AACCCTAACCCTAAACCCTAACCCTAACCCTAACCCTAACCCTAACCCTAACCCTAACCCTAACCCTAACCCTAACCCTAACCCTAACCCTAACCCTAACCCTAACCCTAACCCTAACCTAACCCTAACCCTAACCCCTACCCTAACCCTAACCCTAACCCTAACCCTAACCCTAACCCTAACCCTAACCCTAACCCTAACCCTAACCCTAATCCTAATCCTAACCCTAACCCTAATTGGTGGGATGTTCGATTGTTGATAATATGAGTCCGGTCTAGGTCAAGTGAGTTGTGCTCGTGTTTGCTGGCGGGGTGGCTGAGTTGGATGATGACATGGGGTAGTGGGCAATGGGTGGGAGTGGAAATGTTGCTGGTGAGTGATCGTCGTCGCGCAACGCCGCCCAGTTAGCACTGCCCATCCGCCTTCAACCAAAATTTCACCAACACCCACAACACCCTCCACCAGTCCAACACAATCCACATACACTCCAGCACCACCACCGCCACCATGGACAAAGACTACTCAAGCACTCCCAAGCAACAACACACACCCAACACCTACCCAGCGTGCTTTCTGCCTTCCACTCCGCATTCTGACTGCCCGCTTCTCCCGCTTCCTTGCCTCCTCCATGCCTCCGTCGCTTCCCTGCACTCCTCCCCTGCTTCTCTACTTCCCCATCACCACCGTCGCTGCCTTCTTCGTTCTTCTCCGATCCCCTCTCCCCTGTCACTGCCCTCCCCGTTGCCAGTTTTCCCGTCTGCCAATCTCCTCCGTTTTTTCCCTCTTTGCTCGTTCAAGCCTCCCTTCACCCCCGCTTCTGCTGTGACGGCGTCCGTTCCGCCTTCCGCTCACCGTTTCCAACCCACCCTGCCCCTCCCCGTCTCCCCACAGCTACGGGTACATGGTCCCTCCCATGGCTGCCCAGCCATTTCCGAACATGCTGCCCGTCTCTGGCGTACAAAACCCGTTCCAGCACCCACAGCCACCCATCATCTGGGTCCCTGTCAACACCCACCCGCAGTAGCACCACGCATATGCTCATCACAGCCACCCATACTACGCCTACCCTCCTCCGCCGCCTCCTCAGCCGCGACAAACCGCCCAGATGCACTTCGCTCAGCCTCCGTTTCACCCTCCGCCTGCTCAACGCACCACAAACCACAACCGCGTCCCAAAACACATCAGCCCTGCCTTTGTCGGCATCACACGGACCACATCCACCACCACATCGTCGTCCTCCACTCACCAGGCCACACAGCAGACTGGAGACAGCGACGACGACGACGCAGACCAGGACACACACACACAAGACATCGGTGACGTGGAGGACCTGATATTTCTGAACTTTGGCCACCGTGAGCCACGTTCGACCTCCAGCAACTCAGAGTGGATGACGACCAGCTCATGGATGGAGGCGTACGAAGAAGACGGCGAGGCAACCGACGCAACCCGGCAACACGTGGACGACGAGTTGGACACTCAGGGCGCACTCAGCTTTGCAGACACTGGTGATGCCATGGATGAGGAGTACATGCCGCAAGACGACAGCCACGACGACGCAGACGACATGGAACAGGAGTACACGGACGAATGGCAGCCAAAACGCACAAGTAGAGGGCACAGACGACGACGCAGAGGCCAAAACAGTCGTCTTACTGCTCCCCAACAGAAGAAAGGCAGTGGACAGCGCAGGATCAGGGTGACGGCTGGCAGTGGCACAGAGACAGGAACGTCGAGCACACGCGCAAGGAGGGCCAAGAACGGAAACAACGGTGCAAGGAAGAAACCAGGCGTCAACAAGAAGAACAAGTTGCCAGATGGCGTTGTGCGCAAAGGGTGGACATTGGGGTACAGTGACGAGCGCAGCCACAGCAACAAGAAGGAGCACACGGCACTGCTGAAGAACATGCACACCCTGGCCATCGAGCATCCCATCGACGACATCCCCGACCTGATGACCCTGCAGGCGCGTGTTGTGGTCTGCCATGGCACCCTGAACATGCTGATCCGACAGATTCAGCTCGCTGTGGGCAACATTCCCCTCTCCCAGGGCGACATGGCCTTCTGCCTCTCCCTTCTCGGCCGTGACACGGATCAACAGGCGTGCAACCTTGCCATTGACCACGCTGGTCTGGCCATGGGTGTGACAGAGGCTGGGTTGAAGGTGTGCTGGCTGGAGGAGCCACACGACTACGGCGACCCCAACTACGCCCTTCTCCACCTGCTCATGGCAGAGATGGAGACTCTCGGCAACAGGCCCCATCCCAACACCTGGAAGGAGCACAAGCAGACCCAGCTGTGGCTGCAGGAAGCACGACGCCCTGCTGACAACAACAGCGACCCACACTGGACACAGTGCGACTACGACCACCACCTCACCACCACCAAGGTTGACAAGTGGCATCCTGAGTCTGTGCGCAGTGGCTGGGCAACGCACAATCCCAAAGACGAGCGTGGCAGCTGCACGGCGCGGGAGTTTCAGTCGCTGCTGGCACACATGAAGGCACGCGCAGCCAAGCATCCTCGCCATGAGCAGGCACACGAGCTCCAGGCACTGCGTGAGCTGATCAACAACGGCGACATGAGGTCCCTGTTGCGACACATCATCCTGGCGCTGGGCAACGTGGGCGTGCCGCCTGTCGACCTGGCCTTCTTTGTCCGCCTCCTCAGACCGCATCTCACCTACCAGCAGGTCGTGAATGCCATCAGCCACACCCTCACCCGCGGCGTCACCTCCCTCTCCCTCAAGATCGCCTGGCTCGACAACCCCCAACCCAGCGACGCCACACTGCACACCCTCCTGCACACCCTCATCGACAGCATCACACCCCACATCGCCACCCGCCCCACCACCTATCCACTCGTCAACGCACTCGACATCCCCAATCTTGTTCTTCCCGAGCCAACAGAGGAGGAAGTGGTGGCCGTGGAGGATGGACTGCCAGATGGCGTTGTGCGCAGTGGCTGGACGTACTGGCGCAAGAGCGAGCGCAGCCACAGCAACAAGAAGGAGCACACGGCACTGCTGAACCACATGCACACTCTGGCCAACGAGTATCCCATCGACGACATCTCCGACCTCATGGCCCTGCAAGCGCGTGTTCTGGTCTGCCATGGCACCCTGCTGACGCTGGTCCGACAGATTCAGCTCGCTCTGGGCAACATTCCCCTCTCCCAGGGCGACATGGCCTTCTTCCTCACCCTTCTTGGCCGTGACATGGATCAACAGACGTGCAGAAAAGCCATCCCCCACGCTGGTCTGGCCATGGGTGTGACAAAGGCTGGGTTGAAGGTGTGCTGGCTGGAGGAACCACACGACCACGGCGACCCCAACTACGCCCTCCTCCACCTGCTCATGGCAGAGATGGACACTTTTGGCAACACTCCCCATCCCACCACCTGGGAGGAGCACAAGCAGACCCAGCTGTGGCTGCAGAAAGCACGACGCCCTGCTGACAACGACAGCGACCCACACTGGACACAATACGACTACGACCACCACCTCACCACCAACACGGTGGACAAGTGGCATCCTGAGTCTGTGCGCAGTGGCTGGGCAAAGCACAGTCCCAGCGACGAGCGTGCCAGCTGCACGGCTCGGGAGTTCCAGACGCTGCTGGCACACATGAAGGCACGCGCAGCCAAGCACCCTCGCCATCAGCATTCACACGAACACCAGGCACTGCGTGAGCTGATCAACACCGGCAGCCTGATGCCCCTGCTGCGTCACATCATCCTGGCGCTGGGCAACGTGGGCGTGCCGCCTGTCGACCTGGCCTTCTTTGTTCGCCTCCTCAGGCCACACCTCGCCTACAAGCAGGTTCAACCTGCTATCAGCAAAACCCTCACCCGCGGCGTCACGTCCCTCTCCCTCAAGATCACCTGGCTCGACAACCCCGAACCCAGCGACGCCACACTGCACACCCTCCTCCACACCCTCATCGACCGCATCACACCCCACATCACCACCCGCCCCACCACTGTCGCACTCGTCAACGCCTACCCCATCTCTTCCTTCACCCTCCCCAAGCGCAAAGACCCCTCCTCTTCCACATTCTCCTCCTCAAAACGCCAGCGCCTCGAATGAACCAGCCCTTCATTCCCACACCTTCCAACTCACCAACCCTTCCCCACCCACCCAATCACCCTCTCCATCACCTCATCCGGCAGTGTCACCCACCCTTCCCACCCTCTCTCCTCCACATACTCCTCCATCCCTCCACACTCAAACATTGCCTCCCTCTCCTCCCCGTTCATCACCAACGCCACCTCCATCGCCCTATCCAATTCTCCACTGCCCCCAATCCAATGCAGGCCCTTTCTCCAACTCTTCCTCCTGACTCTCGTCTCCGTCTGAGCTCGAGGTGTTGCTTGCCAAACCCTCAGCAACTCCACAATGTCGTCCCTGTCATTTTCCATTGCCGCCTCCAGCGCATTCCGTCCACAAAATCCTGGTGCTGCGTCCACAGGAACACCCCAGTTCCTCATCTTTTCCATCATCCACACGTTCCCTTTTTCCGCGGCGTCAACAAACGCCTCCGCGGCCTCCCGGTTCCGTTCCAGTTCTGCCTCCAACATGCCGCCGCTTAACCCCACGAGCTCCCAGCATGATTTGTTCTCTTGCATTGCTTCCTCCAAAGCGACACCTCCACGTGTCCGAATCTGGTTCAGTTCCACGTTCAATTTCTGCAGCGTTCTGTTCGCTTTCAGCGCCCTTGCAAACCACTCCGCCCCGACGTCCCCGATCGCGTTCTCGCTCAAACGTAGTTCCTTCAATGATTGGTTCACCTCCAAACCCATTGCCAGCTCCTCCGCGCCTGCCGGGCCGACGTCGTTCCCCTTCAGCCACAGGTGAGTCAGCGAACGATTCGCTCCCAGCGCTCTCCCTAGCGCCACCGCCCCTGTGTCCCCCACTTTGCACTCGCTGACATCCAATATCCACAACGTGTCGTTCCTCCCCAACGCATGTGCTACCGCTTCAATCGCGGCGGCCCCCAGTTCGTTTCGATCAATCGACAACCACCGAAGCGACGTGTTTGTCTCCAATGCCTTTGACAGCGCAACCACGCCTGCATATCCAATGTTGTTTCCCGAAAGGGTCAGATTCGTCACGTTTGAGTTCCATTTGAGGCATCTGGCGAGCTCCACCGCCGCTTCAGCACCGATTCCAGCGTTGAGCAAGTTCAAGCTCTGCCACCCGCGTCAGTATGAAAACATCAACACCGTCACCATCCCAGCTCCTCTCTACCATACCACTCCCTGTGCTTTCATCAAGCGCTCAATCGACTCATGGTCCTTCTTCTCGAGAAGGAACCGCCACAGATCCTTCTCTGAGCCCTCAGTGGTCATCCTGTGGCTTGCACGCATCATTCATTCCATGTCAGCTCCTCCCTTCTTCCCTCTGCCTCCACAGCTCCTCCCTCTCCCTCTCCTACCCTTGCAAAACCTGGCCCACCCAGCGCCTCGTTTTTCCTCACGCAACCACGCGTTCAAGTCTGCCCCTGCCTCCACCAGCACCATCATCTCATCCGACAGTGTCACCCAACCTTCCCACCCTCTCTCCTCCCTCGCCTTCCCACCCTCTTCCCCTTCTCCCTCTTCCCCCTCTCCCTTCCCCCCCCCCGCCCCTCCCTTCCCCCCCAACCCCTCTCCCCCGCTCCCCCTTCACCCGACGCACCGTGCAATCGCCCTCTCCAAATCCCACCCGCCGTTCTGCAGCGCCTCTTTCGCCGCCTCCCGGCCGATTCCCATTTCCATCAACACCCGCACTTTCCCCACCACCTCCCTTGCCCTTTCCTCCCCATCCACCTGAGCATACGCCCACGCCAACAACGCATCACCCTCCCCATCCCCTCCATCCCCTCCATCCTCCTCAGGTCTCGCCGGCACCGGACGCGCGGGCACCCGCCGTTTCAGCTCCTCCACACGCTGTCCCTCCTCCTCAAACTCATCCTCCTCCACACCCTCTTCCTCCACTGCCTCCCTCTCCCTCACCAGCTCCCTGAACCGTGCCATCCCGCTCTCCCGCGCGCGTTCCTGCTCCGCCAACACCTCCCGCTCCTTCTCACACCACGCTGCCGCCTCCTCTTCCACTTCAAAGCTGTAGCTGCTCCGCCTGCGCATTCCCTCGCTAGCTGGCTTCCATTCCTCTTTCTCCGCGCCCACCTCGTCTCCAATTGCCACGACCACGCGCATCCCCCTTTTGCTTTGCCCGCGCCCGCGCCATTCCGCACACCCCAACCCTCCACCATGGCGCCGCCTTCCACCTCTTCTCCATTCCGCAACGCTGGTATCTGGCTCATTGTCCTCACCACAGCTGCGCTCGCCACACGCTTCTACAAGCTCGACCATCCCAACGAAGTCGTCTTTGACGAAGTCCACTTTGGCGGCTTCACAAACGGCTACCTCTCGGGCGTCCACTTCTTTGACATCCACCCTCCCCTGGGCAAGCTCATGCTCTCTGCCCTCGGCCATTCCGTCGGCTACACCGCCAATTACAACTTCACCACAATCTCCAACGCCTACCCCGACGACATGTACGTCAAACTCCGCTCTCTCCCGGCTGCTGCCTCTGCCCTCCAGGTGCCCGTCGCCTACATCTCTGCACGTGCCATGCACATGACCAACGAGGCCAGCATCTTCACCGCTGCCCTCGTTCTCTTTGACAACCTCTTTGTCGGCCAGGGCCGCATCATCGTCACAGACGCCTTTCTCTACACATTCACTTCGGCCGCCATCATGTTTTCCCTCATCCTCAACCACACCACCCGTCCTTTTACCTCCTCCTGGTTTGCATCTCTCCTCGCCACCGGCGTCGCCCTCGGCGCCTGCGTCAGCGTCAAGTGGACGGCTGCTGCCACCGTCGCTGTCGTCGGCATCGACTTTCTCCACGGCCTCTTCATTGCCACCGACCCTGGCAAGCGCCGCTCCTCCGCCCGCGTCCTCCTCGACATGCTTTACCGCGCTCTCCTCTCTCTCGGCGTCGCCGCCCTCATCTATGTCGCCTCCTGGTACCTCCACTTCCACCTCCTCCCGTACCACGGCTCCGGTGACGCCTTTATGACCGATGACTTCCGCGACACCCTCGTCGACCAACCAGGCCAGCAGCCCGCGGGCTCCATGTCCCTTTTTGCCAAGATGGTAGAGTTGCACCAGACCATGTTTGCTGCCAGTGCCGGCATCCGCATCGAGCACCCGTGGGCCTCCAAGTACTACACTTGGCCCTTTGTTCTCAAGGGTCTTTCCATGTGGACCAAGTGGGAAGAGCAGCGCCACATCTACCTCCTCGGCAACCCTGTCGTCTGGTGGCTCACCACAGCCTGCCTTGTCCTCTGGCCCTTTCTCTTTCTCCTCCAACAGATGCCCTTTGCCAAGCCCGCCTCTGGTCAGTGTACCCTGCCCTCTGCCCGTTCCCGTCTCCGCCACACACTAACCACCCCTGCCTCCCTCCCACAGACACTCCACTCTCTCGCCACGGCTACCTGTTTTTCGCGGGCTTCCTCTTCAACTTTCTCCCCTTTGTCCTTGTCGAACGACCCGCCTGGAACTACCACTACGCCCTCGCCCTCTACCACGCCATGCTCATCACGGGACTCATGTACGACTGGCTCATCCGTGGCACCGAACGAGCCTGGCTGCGCATTGCCGTCACCCTGACCCTCATCTTGGCTATCGGCGCCACCTTTGTCTACTTTGCCCCGTGGACCTACGGCCTTTCCATCACCCCGGAGCGCCATGCCGCCATGCGCTGGCTTCCCACCTGGACATGAACAAACCCGTCTGCATTCCTTCGTTCACTCATATGCCGTCGTTTCGCCCCACAACGCATTGCTCTCAAAGCGGAAATCCCTCCAATCCACCGTCCACTTGGCTTCCTCCTCGTACTCGTCCAGCCCGATGAACGGCTCGTCGATGCTCGACAGCATCACCTCGCCGCAGTACAAGCACGACGACGCCACTATCTCGTCGATTTCCCCCTGCAGCCTATCCTTTTCCCGCTGCGCCATACGCGCTCCCTCGCTGTTCTTTGCCAGCAGCCCAAGTGTTTCCTCCTGCTGCGCGCACTGGCGCAACATTCCGTCCAGACGCCCCCGCTGGTGTCTCGACATGTGTTTTACCATCTCCCGCGACATGCAGTCCGTGTGAAACACATGCTGGCACGGAAACAGGTAAAACTTGCGCGTCAACACCGCCTGCCCGCACAGCTCGCACCGCTGGTTTTCCACCACCGTTCCACTTTTCAGCCTCAGCCGCTTGATATCCTTGCGAATCTCCTCGCTCGATGCTGTCGACTCCTTCATGTCCTGCTTCAGCACGTCGATGTTGCTGTTGTACGAGTTCAAGCTCTCGCAGATCTGCTCCTGAAAGTCGTCGATCAGCACCGTGTCTGGGAAGAACGGCAGGATGTCCTCAATGTCCAGGAAGCTCTTTTGCGACACAATCTCAATTGCCCCCGCAATATCTCCCTGCTCTTCAATCACATGCCGCGCAATCTTCAGCCACAGCTTCTTCTGGTCGTCCTCAAACGGCGGATACTCTGCACACATCTTGGCCAGCTCCAGCCCCACCGTCAACGCCAGATCCACCGCCTCTTCGTACAGCTGCATGCGCCGATAGATGTACACGCACGCCTCGAGCTTGTTGTTCTCGTAGCACACGCGCAAAGCAAACTGAGGGTCGAAGCACTGGTCGTGCGCCTCTGTGTCGATAAAGTTCAACAGCATCAGGTCGTCCTTCTGCTGTGCGTACAGCATAATCAGAAAGTTGTGTACCAGCGGGTCCTCGTTGCGACGCACCACGTCTTGCAGGTACTCGATCGCCATGTTCTCCTCCACCCCGTCCGGATTGGCCCCCACGTCGTACTTCATCAGCGCAGGCAGCAGCTTGCGTGCGTCCAGAAACGTGCACCGCTTCCACAGCTCCACCGTTTGGAACGGCACCGTGCTCACAAACACTGCCGCAAACCGGTAAAACAGGTCCGGCGGACGCAGGCCCGCCTCCACCTCCTTCCGCACCTGCCGTCGCAAAACTCGCAGCGCTGCAAGGTGGTCTCCCGCCTGGATGTGGTGCGCCATCACCTGCCCGTAGTTCTCCACCAACATGTTGTAGTTCAGCAGCTCCTCCGTTGCCCCAAACGACTTGAACAGGTGCACCGTCGTGCGCGGGTCCAAGCTCTTGTGGTGCTTCTCCAGAAACGCACGGAACGCCTCCTGAAGGCTCGTGTACGCCGCAGACTCACGGCCCTCCTCGTTCGCAAACGCTGCCACGTTCAGCGCGTTCAAAAAGTACTCGCACAGCCACGTGCACAGCGCAAGCTTCTGCGTCAGGTGCTCCTCCTCCAGGCCCGCCAGTTTGGCGTCCAGGTACAGCTTCAGCGACGCGTACTCGCCCGCCTCCACAAACTTCAGCACCACGCTCTCAAACGTCACCTCCTCGCACTTGCTGTACGTCCGTGCCGCGTCCGTGTACTCCTCACGCCCAAAGTGCCACTCTGCCTTGGCCACAAGCACCTTTTCGCGCTGCCACTTTTCCGTGCACTGACGATACGCCTTTTCGAATTCTTCGTTCTCCAGAAACAGCTGCCACATGTCCCGGTCCTCCTCGCTCACCACAACCTCGAAAATGCCCGTGTCCGAGTACATCCACAACATCTTGGTCACCGGGTCCAGCGCAAGCCCCTTGCGCCATCCGGCCATCTGCCGCGGAAGCGGCACGCTGTGCACCACCTTTTTGTTCAGGTGGCACACAGCCACAATCCGCTCGTCGTACAGCATGAAAAAGTGGAACTGCGTCAGCAAGATGTCGCTTGCCGGCGTTTCCACCTTGTTCACCTTTGGGAACGGCACCATGTCCGTGTCCGTCACCGCCCGGTCGCTCTCGTCAAACGTCAGCGAACCGTGAAACACGCCAAACGCGTTCGTCCAGCAGAACGATTCGCTCACAGAGCCCCACTTGCTGAATGTCCGCAGCACGCTGTGCGGCTTGTCTGCAGACGGCATGTCCTGGAACGACTGTGTGGCCGACGAAAACACACTCGCGTACACTGCGCCTCCGTGCCCTCCGCGTGCATCCGGCACACCCACAAAGTCGTACAGCCGAGTGGGCGTCGCTGCCATCACCAGCACCCGTTCGTCCACCACTTCGTCGTCGTCCATGTGGCCCTCTGGGTACCGCTCAAGATGCAGTCCCGTCACCGGGGCGTTGCCCTCCACCGTAAACACAGACTTGAGATAGCTGACTTTGTGGTGGTCGTTGATCACCGTTTCGTACACGTGGCCATCCGTACCCAGCAGGATCTCTCCCGTCACGCTGCTCGTCGGCTGCTCCACGCTCCACGCCACCGCGTACACGGGCATCTTTTGCTTTGGCGACACGCTCTTGGCCACGGGCTTCTTTGCCTTCCAGTTTACGTAGTATAGTTCGCCCGACGTCATCGACACCAAGCAGTGGCATGCGGATGGATCCACAAACAGCCGCTCCACCGTGTCCTGCGACTTTGTCACCACCACGTCTGCGCGCACGACGGCCGTCCCCGCGCCGCTCTTTGTCAGCACCACATGCTTCAAGCCACACCCTCCCGACTCCCTCCCTCCCTCCCCCCATTCGTCACTCTCTCCAGCCCACGTGCACGCCCTCTGGCCCTCGTCCCCGCACGTCCATCCAGTCCCCTGGCCCTGCCTCCCGGCGAGAGGGAATGGCCAAACTACACTTACCCTTTGGCATGTCCACGTTCGACAAGCGCACATACGTGATCAGCGGCTTGTTCGGGTGCGCGTAAACAATCGTGTCGTCGCTAATGGCCATGTAGGCGCATCCGTTGAACCCCGGCAACTGCATGGGGTACACTCCAAACAACGCGTGCTCGTCTCGCCTCGGCAAGATCTGGTTTGGCTCTGCAAACCGCCCGTCGTCGTCCACATCCACGTACGTGTCCACCTGCCCAAACTCGTCTCCACCCAGGAACCCGTCGTCCTCAATCACAAACTGGTCCACGTCCACGTCGTACGCGTCATTCAGGTCAAACAGCGACATCTTGAACAACCCAGGTCCCTTTTGTTTTGCCTGTGCCGCCGCACTCCCCATCCCCGACCCGCCCCATTTCCTCCTCCCTCCTCCTCCCTCCCTCCTCCCTCTTTACCACCTCTTCCCACCATGACCAGCCCCGAAGAGGCCCTCTGCCACCTAATCGAGGCTTGTGTCCACCAAATCCTGTACATTCGCGAAGTCTACCCGGCCTGTACGTCGCATTGTTCACCCACCGTCCGACCCGCACTCTCTTGTCCCCGACTTCCGCCGACACCCCGACCCCACCCGCACTGACACCCCTTCTCCCCAGCGCTCTTTGAAAAACGCCAACTCTTTGGCCGCGTCATCACCCACGCATCACGCCATCCAACCCTCAACGAGTACATCCACAACGCCATGCAAGATGCACAGGCATGGCTCGAGAACAGACAGCTCCACAAACTCTCTCTCCACATCAAAGACGAGCAAGGCCTTGATCTCGAGAACTACGCCTTCACCCTCGACCTCCTCGACGGCTTCCACGACTTTTGGAAGTCCACCGTCACCTCCTCCTCCTCCTCCTCCTCCTCCAGCACCACATCCAGAACCACCACCACCACCTCCTCCTCCACCACGTCCACCACGTCCACCGCCCTCCACGAAAAGCTAGGCCTTGACCACGACGACCTCCTCTCCCACATGGACGACCTCAAGGACAAACTCATCTCCCTCGTCAACTCCATCAACTCTCTCGAATCCTCCTCCTCTCCCCTGCCTCGCGGCCAGGACGGAAACTTCCACGGCACCTTTGTCCTCCTCGCACACGTTTCGGAACATCTATACGACTCCTTCGACTGGATCCAAGACACCTCATCATCATCCTCCTCCTCCTCCTCCTCCTCCTCCAACTCCAACTCCTCCCCCCTCCCTCATCACCCCCATCGAACACATCGAGCACAACTTTGTCTCCATTTCCCTCCAACAAACGACCCCTTCCTGACCCATCATTCCTTCTTGCTCGCCAGCCACTCCTTCACGCTCTCGCGTTCGCGTTCCACCCACTTTGTGTTCACCTCCACCACTTCCAACGCCTGGTTCAGCGCACGCTGGATGCCGCTCAGATCCTTGTCTTCAAAGAACGCCTTGATCTCCTTCAGCTTCTCCTCGCCCACAAAGCCCGTCACGCTGTACTTCACAAAGTTGCCCAGCATAAACGCGCCCGTGCCGTATCGCTCCTGGTACACACTCCACTTGTCCTGCAGGAACTGCCAGTTGGCCTCCTTCGCCGCCCGGTTGCTCCCCAGGCTTGCTGTCACGTAGATCGTGTCCTGCGAACGCACTTCCTCCGACAGCGACCAATCCAGCGTCCTCTGGATCAGGGACTCCTCCTTTGCCGAGCACAGACCCCGCAGGCAGCGGATCTTCTCCTCTTGCGAGTCCGTGTTCTGGTACAGGCTCAGCATCTGGTTGTATGCCTCCTCGCCTCCGTTGGCAACCACCGCCGTGTACACAGCGCCGCGCAGGTCTGCAGGCAGCACCGCGTTGCGTGCTTCCTCGTCCTCCGTCGCCACAAACTCTGCGAATCGCTTCTTTGCCTGCTCGATGATCTCTTCGTCCTTTGCCACCACCAGGCCGTGCAGCACCAGCGAACGCAGCAGCGCCGTCGAGTGGTTGTCCGTGTCACTTGCCTCCCAGCCCAGCGACGGGAAGACACTCTTGTACACGCCTCCCATCAGGGCCACCAGCGCGTCGTAGTCCTCTCCCTCGTTGCTCCACGCAGAACGGATCGACCCCAGCGACGAGCTGATGCCTGCCCACACCGTGTACTCCGTCTCTCCCCGGAACCCGTCCAGCAGCAGCTCCAGTCCGCTCGTCGTGCTCAGGTAACCGCCCTGCGCAAGCGCCTCCACGTCCGCTGCAAGCTCCACACGGTCCTCCACGTCCAGCGACTGCACGTTTGGAATCAGTCGGTTCAGCAGGCCCTCCGAGTACAGCGTGCGGAAGAACCCGCTGCGCTTCGGGTTCGCCTTGACCCATCCGTTGTCCCCCTGTCCTGTCAGCACCATCGTCTTGCTCTCCTCCTGCAACAGGGTGATCTCATCCGTGCCCACAAAGCCCACAGGGATCTTCCAGCGCTGTGCAAGCTCCTCGGTCAGATCTCCTGCACCCGACGCCACAAACCGCTCCTGCTTCAGGTCCACGCACACCTTGTCATCCTCAGGAGGCTGCACTCCACTCAGCGATGCGCTAAGCACAGGGTAGCCCATCTGGCGCGTCCACGTCTCCATCACCTCTCCCACAGGCTTGCCGCTCGCCTCCTCCAGCGCCGCCCACAGGTCTCCCGTCTCTGCGTTCCCGTACGCAAACTTTTTCAGGTAGTTGCGAATGCCCGTCTTGAACGACTCCTCTCCAATGTAGTACACCAGCATGCGGATCACAGACGCCCCCTTTTCGTACGAGATGGCGTCAAAGATCTCGTCAATCTCGTGCGCGTAGTTCACGTCCACCTCGATTGCGTGCGACGACAGCAGGCCGTCCAGTTTCAGGCCCGAGCCCACGTCGTGATGCACAAACTGCTTCCAGATCTCGTAATCCGGGTACACGTTGTCCACCGCAAGCGTGCCCACCCACGTCGCAAATCCCTCGTTCAGCCACAAGTGCGTCCACCACTCCATCGTCACCAGGTTCCCAAACCACTGGTGCGCCAGCTCATGGCCCACCACGTAAGCCACACGCTGCTTCTGTGCCGCGCTGCTTGACGCCGCGTCCACCAGCAGCGCCGTCGTGCGGTACGTCACGCAGCCCCAGTTCTCCATGGCTCCTGCCGCAAAGTCCGGGATCGCCAGCATGTCCATCTTGGGCAGCGGGTACGCAATGTCAAAGTACTCGCTGAAAAAGTCCAGAGTCTTGGTGCACACGTCCAGCGCAAACGTGCCCTGTGCCTTCTTGCCCTCTGGCGTGTACACGCGACACACCACTCCCTTCTCCGTCGTCGCCTCCACGTACTCAAAGTCGCCCACCACAAACGCCAGCAGGTACGTCGACATGATCGGCGTCTTTTCAAACGTCACCGTGCGTGTCTTGTCCTTCTCGTTTGCCACCTCCTCCACCACAGGCATGTTCGACACCGCCACCCGGTCCTCAGGCACCACCAGCGTCACGCTGAACGTCGCCTTCACAGCCGGCTCGTCCCAGCACGGGAAAGCACGTCGTGCGTCCGCAGGCTCAAACTGCGTCGTCGCCATCCATCTGCAAACACCACACACCCACTGTCAGTCGCTGTTGCCAGCCCCCGCTCCCTCGCCACCTCCCGCCCGTCTCTCGCTCCCGCATGCACGCTTCCCGACCCAAGCCGGAATCCCGAGAGAGAGGGATTCCGGAAAAACCGTGTAACCCCCGCCCCCGCGAAAAAACTCACCGCTGCTTGCCGTCACGCTCGAACGAAGACCTGTAGAAGCCTGCCAGCTGGTCGTTCAGCGTCGCCTCAAACTGGATCGTCAGCACACCGTTTGTGCCGGCCTTCAGCTTCTCGTCAAACGTCAGCTGCAGCCGCTCGTCCTTGGGCAGCAGATCCACGCTGCTTGCCTGCACCGCCTCGCTCTCGCCATCTGCCACAAACGCTGCCGCAGACACCGTCAGCTCTTTGGCGTTCAGCAGCACCAGGTGTGTGTCCTCCACAACCTCCACTGCCACAGACACAGACCCGGGGCACTTGAACGTCTCCAGGTCCACGTTCAGTGTCAGGTCATAGTGCGACGGCTTCACATTCGTGGGCAGCACAAAGCGGCCCGAGTTGCTAGAGTCAGATGATTCCGTAATGCTGCTCATCTTCCCTTCTCTTTCTTCTTGATGGTGGCTGCGTCCGGGCGCCGGCCACGGCACAACCGCAATCACAACCAGGTTGGCCACCAACAACACAAAGAATGTCCCTTGCAAGCACTCGATCCACCGCATCTCTCTTCCCCTGCCTCAACCCCACTCCCAGCGCCAGAAAAGGTGGCCTCGCGCCCGCATCCCATCCACTTTCAATTGTTTACTGCACGCTACCCCTCGCTCACACTCACGCTACGGCCTCCCAGTCGAGGAAACGTCAACACCGTCGAACTCCACAGAAACGAGTCGTCGCGCACTTCCTCGTCATCCAGCTCGCTCTTGTGCAACCCGAGGTAGCGCACAACTCCGTATGCCACGCTGCTCACAATGATCAGCAGCGCACCTGCAATGTGCAATGCCGTCACCTCAAACTTGTGGAACAGCAGGATCGCCAGAAGCACCTGTGGAAGCACCTTGCTTTGGTTCAGAAGCGCCACGCTCAGTACACGCGTGTACGACGCCAGGCCCACATTGATGCTCTGATAAGTCAGCGTCATTGCAATGCCAAACACAACCAGTGCACACACGCGCGCCGAGCACTGCATCAGCACCACAAACGCCCCCGGTTCCACGACCAGTGCCACCGGCAGCAGCACAAGCCCTGCCAGGAACAGTTTGAAGCACGCGATCTCCAACACCGTCATGCTCGGCACCTCTTCTTGCACCTTGCGCACTTGGTGCCGAAGCACGCCCAGCTGCAACCCTGCCACGAGCCCCGACGCCACATTGATCACAAGCGCCAGTCCGCTGTCCTGCGCGCCGCCACGCGCCAGATTCAGCCCCACCATCACCGTCCCTCCCACAAGACCTCCGCAACACACCAGCGTCTGCCACGACGGCACCTCGTGCCGGATCAGGTACGCAAACAGCACGATCCACACCACATCTCCCGCACGAATCAGAATGTGCACGTTTGCGTTCACCAAATGCAGGCCCACATTCGTCATTCCGATGTTCCCTGCAAACAGTAGCGCCACAAACCACAGCTGCGCCACCTTGAACTGCAGCATGCTGTCAAACACACACGACTCCTGGTCAAACAATGTGCGCGTGGATTTTCCGCACGCCACATGCCGCCCCACAGACACCCCCATCAGCACCAGCGCAGACACCATCACCTGCACAAACGTCACCGTCAGCGGATACGGAAAGTTGCTGTCTGCAAACACGTACTTGTTGAACAGCGGCGTTATCGTCGACACCAACAGGTAGCCTGCAGACAACCCAATCGCCGTCCAGTCCCGCCCGTTGTACCGCTTCTCGTCCTCGGCATCCCGAAACAGGTGCGCACTCATGTCCTGATACCCGCTTTCTGCTGCACGCCCACCCAACAGCGCCGCCTTGCTCCCCTTTTCTCCCCGTGCGTCGCTGTTGTTGATGCTCATCGTTCCTGCCTCCGCCCGCGCCTCTGCACCCAACGGCCCATGAGCTCCACTCCCTCCGGCTCCGACAAGAAGCAGCAACTCGACAGGCGCATCACAAAGGCCGAGGCTGCCGCCTTATCTGCCGCCATGGCCCAGGGTGACGACCCGGAAAACGCCCAGCAGCTCTACGACGCCCAGATCCGCAAGCACCGCATGGACAACGAGGTCACCCTCAACGACGGTACTGTTGTCCTCGGCGGTCGCAAGAAGAACAAAAACCCCTCATCGCAGCCCTCTGCCGACGACGACGACGCCCAAAAGGCTGGCCGATTCAGTTCCTTCCGCCGCAATGTCTTTACCGGCACCTTTAGCAGACGTAAACAAGGCGGACTCCGCACACAGTCCACCGAAGACGACGACGACGACGACGACGATTTCCAGATCACCCTGCCCCCGCAGCGCACACACCCGGCCGCCAACCGAGCAAACGCGCCCAACACGGCCACCGGTGCCGGTCCCCTCGCCCTGCGCCACCACACAACCCAACTCACCTCCCCCATGCCCGACTCGATCGACGATGACGACAACGACGAGCCCATTTCCATGGAAGCCGTCGATCTCGCTGTCCTCCGCCAGCATGACCACTCCCCGACCCATGCGCCTGCAACTTCCCAACAGCGCGTCGACGACTTTCAAATCGACATGTCCCAGTTTGACAACGCCGACTCTGACAACGACGCCGTCGACCCAGCCGCCTCCCCGCCTCCTTCTTCCCACCCGTCCTCCGCAAACGATGTCTCGGACAACGACGACGAAGACTCCGACGAAGAATCCGACGAAGACGGCGGCTTTCTTGTCCGCCGCCCGGCCAACCACGTGCCCAAAGGCCTCCTCCTACAGCAACAACAGCAACAACAGCAACAGCAGCAACAGCCATCCACACACGTTGTCTCCAACGCCCCACCGCCCCTCCCGGACTCGGATCCCCTTGCAAGCGAGCCCACCCTCGACGCCACCGCTCCCGCCGTTCCCCACATCTCTTCTTCTTCCGACGACGACAGTGACGATGACGGAGGCTTCCTCGTACGCCGCCCGGCAAACCACGTTCCCAAGGGCCTCCTCCTCCAACAACAACAACAACAAGAAGCAGCCGAACAACAACCCACCTCCTCAGACTCGGACGACTCCTCCGACGAGGACGGCGGCTTTCTGATCAAACGACCCGCCAACCACATCCCCAAGGGCCTGCAAGACCAGGCAGCAGTCACAAACGCAACCCAGGCCGACACAGACGTCGTCGTCGACGACGCCTTCCTTTCCCAGATGCAACAGCACGAACACCAGCCCGCCATGCATGCTCAGCACTCTGATCCCGCCCTGCCCACACGTGGCATGGGCCGTGGCTCCCTCGCTGCCATGCAGAACAGACGCAACTCCCTCGTCCGCCAAGCCAACGCTCGCGAATCCTTCGCCAGCCAGCAGCCCATCGACAAACAGCTCCTCCAGCAAGAAGTCGCTCGACTCACACGCACGGGCAGTGCCTCTGTCAACAACAACTCCTCCGTCGTCATCGGCATGGACGAACTCGCACAGCTCGTCCACACCATGCGCGCACGCGCCGCTGCTGCCACACACGCCGTCGCCGCTGCCGGCACAAGCCAGCCCGCCACAGGCCCACCTCCCGCACACCCAAATATCGGACGCACCATCACACGCGCTGACCGTGCCGAGTGGGCGGCTACAGTCCAGGACCAACAGCAGCAGGCCGCCCCGCAACACCACCAACCCCAGCCCCTCTACTCCACCATGGCCGCCGGCCAGCATTGGCGCTCCATGGCAAACATCAATCGACAAAACTCCGAAATGCACGCCATGCCCCAGACACGTGCCCAGAGCACCCTCGGCACACGCCGCACCCTCAGCCGCGACCGCGTCTCAAACCTCAGCCACTCACAAACGCACCGCAACACCCCACACGACGCCCAAAAGCATGCCATGGCAAAGACCATCACCGACGCAGAGGCACTTCTCCTCGAGTCCTTCAAGAATGGCGACGACGTCACTGCAAAGGACTACAAGCGCGCCATGCGCAAGGGCGGCCGCGACGGACAGGATGTCTTTCGCAAGGGCAACACCTACCTTGCCCTCCGCAACCTCAAGAGCGAAACCCTCAAGGATCTCCTGCGGCCCTTTTGGCACAACTTCTTCGCCTTTTTCTTCACCATGCTCTTCCTCCCAATCACCATCTGGTTTGTCCTCTACCTTCCCGAGCTCAAAGCCATCAGCTACTTCCTCGTCTGGCTCCTCCCCACGCGCTGGACCTCCTTTGTTAACTACAAGCGCATTACCTTTGGCACTGGCCTCGTCTGGCTCCTCCTCATCGCCCCGGCCTACATCCTCCTCATCGCCATGCCCTTTGTTCCCTACTGGCAGCCCGGCGCGTTTGACCGCAACATCGGCTTCTTTGAAATCGTCTCGCCCCTCTACCTCCACATCTTCATCTCCATCAACATCGCCCTCATCTTTTCAAACATCTTTTCCAACGACCTCGGCGACGACAAGACTGTGTTTGACGAGCTCAAAACAAAGAAGCAGCTCACAGAGGCCTATCCCTTGCCCATCACCGTCCGCCCGCAGGACGTCCACGTCAAGCTCGAGCCCGAAGAGGCCGAACAGATCAGCGGCACCTGGACTGCCGGCATGATCATGAGCCGCATCCGCAACCGCGTCGAGGAAGCCTACCAGCTGCGCACCGATCGCCACTGGAACAAGGCCCTCACCATCGTCCTCCTCGTCTCCGTCATCCGCGTTCTCATCCCTCACCTCTTTCGCCTCGTCACCGCAAAGCCCATGTTCATCACAACCTCCCTCTACAACACCCTCGCCACCGTCGTCATGCCCATCCCCAACTTTGTCTTTAGCTACCTCGTCTTTTACCTCCTCGCCTGCACCGTCTTTAACTTTTGGCGCTACTACATGCGCATGGACACCTTTACCACCCTCCACAGCAAGCGCCGCTCTCAAAAGATGAAGTTGCCCTTCCTCGACCTGAAGCAACGCGCAAACATCGTCGCCTGGAGCAAGATGCGCATCTACTTTCAGTGGACCGAGCTCTGGCGCTTCCGCTGGATGGAGCTCTTTGTCGGCTTTGTTCTCCTCGCCGAGGGCATCAGCCTCTTTGTCATTTTCCTCTCTCTCTTTCAGCCCAACGTTCAGTTCAACGCACACATCCTCCTCGCCATTTTTGAGGTCGTCACCGTCGGCGTCTACGTCGCCCAGATCATGACCCTCGGCATCCACATCAACGACCTCAACGACATCCACATCCAGGCTCTTGCCAAATACCAGTGGCGCCTCAACTACCAGATGAATCTCGACAACGTCACCAGCCTCGCTGTCAAGAACAACTTTGAGAGCTGCGAGCGAATGCTCCAGAAACTCATCACCGTCATCGAAAAGTGCGACCGCAAGTTCCACCTCCTCGGCTTTGAGCTCACGCGCCCGTTTACACGTGCCCTTGTCGGTCTCGTGTTTTCTGTCGCCGTCGGTGTGTTTGTCGAGGTGATTGTCCAGTGAGCAGGTGCCGCGCGCGCGCATCGACGCATCGAAAACCCCCAACAATGGAACTGCTCTCGTTCTTTGCCCCGCCTCCCGTTTCGCCTCTCTTTCGCCCCGGAGGCCCTCTCGACGGCTACAACGAGGACCTTGTGTTCATTGGTGCCGGGTTGGGGCTGCTCTTCCTTGTCGACTTTGCCCTGGTTCGCCCCTTGTTGAAGCCCGGTGCTCGCTACTTCGCTTTGCATCTCTTGGCCAACATCGTTGTCGTCGTCACTTCATGGGGCGACGTCTCCAGACTGTTCTCGGATCCCCAAAACGCCTACAATGGTCCCGTTCATTCGATCATTCCGATCTCGGCCATCACCGCCATCCACATCTATCACACGGTCTTTTTTAAACTCCGCGCCGACGAGATCTTTCACCATGTCGTCTTTGTCCTTGTCCTTTGTGGCCTAGCTATCCCCTACAAGCAGGGGGCGGGTGCAATGACCAATCTTGGTTCGTTTGCCCTCTCAGGCTTGCCTGGAGGCATCGACTACCTCATGCTGGTCCTTGTCAAACAAGGTCTGATGGATAAGCTCACCGAGAAGCGCCTCAACGCCAAAATCCAGTGGTACCTGCGCGCGCCCCTCATGAGCATCAGCCTGTTCACAATGTGGGCCCACTACATCGAAGGCAAGCTGAGCCCCGACATCCCGCGCTACTTTTCTGCTCTGTGCATTGGCCTGCACTTTTGGAACGGCGTCAAGTACGCCATGGAGGCCGTGGAGGGCTACGGCAAGTGGAACGAGCGATCAGCCGCCAAGGCAAAGGCTGACAAGACCGAGTGACTGGCCTTGTCGCCCCACACGCGCCAGCAGTGCCAACAAATTCCCCAAATCCTTCCCAACCACCTCCAATGTCCTCTGGCGACGCGGCACGCATGCTGCGCAACTCCAGGAGGGCCAAGCACTTGTACAAACACGTACGTCGCAACCCATCCACCCATCCCTCCGTCGCCACCCATTCCTCCGTCGCCGCCTTTTAAGCCCCCCTTCCCCGCACACACCCTCCCTTCCTCGCTAACCCTCACCTCTCTTTGTGTCCCTCTTGTTCTCCCTCTCTCCTCCTTCGCAGCTCATCTTTGTTGGGCGCGACTGGCCCGAAGGCGGCGTCGAGGTCATCCGCCGCAAAGCAAAACCACAGTTTTTCGCCATGGCTGACGAGACCGACCAGGCCAAGCTCGATGCCGCCTACGAAAAGACAGAAGTACGTTGCCCCTTAACTTGACCAGTCTCGCCCCCGCCTTCCCGCACCACCTCGCGTCCTCGAGAATCTTCGCCAACACCAAGACACACCACACACCACCACCCTACACACCCTCACCACACCACCCCTCACCACACACCCCTCACCACACCACCCACCACCACACACCCCTCACCCATCCTCACCCACCACCACACCACCCATCACCACAAAACCACAGTACATCACCGACCAACTCATGGAGATCATCAAGTTTGCCAAGTACAGAAAGATCAAGGGCCGCTACAATCTCTGAACCCCCTCCCTCCCACCCTCTTTCACGCGTACAACGTATTATACGTCGTCAACAATCCACTCAACAACCGCAATCCATTCTCGCTCGCCAGAGACGCCGCTGTACGACCTGAATGATCCGGGTGGTTCACCTTGGCACAGTGCTCAATCAACAACTCCACCATTTCCAAATCATTCCTCAACACCGCTTGCATGAGCGACGTCCCTCCAGCCTGGTCCTCGTGGTTCACATCCGCTCGTGCCTTCAGCAACTGCCGCGCCACCGCCACCCTCCCCGTACGTGCCGCATAAAACAGCGCAGACTCTCCCATGTCGTTCACATGCTCCGTGTCTGCATCCATGTCCAGCAACAGCTGCACCACCTCCTCCGCCCCGGCCTCCGCTGCCGCCATCAGCGGCGTGATCCCGTGCAGGTCGTTGTGCTCCATATCCACCCCGTCCTCCTTCAACAGCACCCCCACACGTTCCACATCGTTCTTCCTACACGCTTCCATCAGCTCCCCCTCCTTGCTCTCCGCGCTCGCCCCCACCGTGTGTGACTCCAGCTCCTTTCGCGACGACGCAAACGACAGCGGCGACGGCTGCCTCGCTTGCCTCAGGATCCGCTGCTTTGTCTTTGGCGACGCCGGTGCCAAGTCTGGCACCACAAAGTCCCGCATAAAGTCTGCCGGCGGCATCTCCAGTTCCAGCACGTCCTCCGTGTGTCCGCCCTCCGCCCCTTCCGTTGACCTCTCCACGCCCTCCTCCTCCACAACCGACTCACTCACATCCACTTTCTCTTCTTCCCCACGACTCATTCTTGTCTCACGCACAACTTCAATTCCCTTGGCGCACCCACCGCCAACCACAACCCCATGCACTCCTCCGCAAACCTCAAGCGTCTCCTCCCTCTCGCCACCGACGACACCGCCTCCCCTCTCCTCGTCACCTCCCTTCTCCTCGATGGCGACATCGAATCCTCCTCCTCCTCCTCCTCCTCTTCCATCTCCTCCTTCTTCTCCTCCTCCACACCCAGCACCCAGCGCGCCCTCCACGCAGACATTCTCGCCCAACTCGTCCACTTTGGCGCCCTCCGCCAACGCAGCGACGGCTACCACTTTGTCTCCCGCTCTCAAGTACCCAAGGCTGCCGCCGATGCAGACGCCCAAGACTCCTCCCTGCTCAACTTCCGCGCCATCGGCACCGGCGTCGGCAACGCCTTTTCCTCCCTCCTCGACACCGTCAAGACCTCTTCATCCTCCTCAGACAACCCTTCCCCGTCCGTAGACCCCTATCGTATCACTCTCGGCCGCCATATGGTCGTCCCTGTCCACCTTATGCAGTACGACCTCACCCTCTTTCTCAAGTTCTGGCCCGAGTTTCCTGCTCTCCACCAAGCCGCACACTCGCTCGCCCACCTCCTCTTCCCCAACGCCTCCCCTTCTCTCGTCCCCGAGGCCGACCTCTGGATCCTTTCCCTCGCCGACGGTGAACGCGTACCCGTCCACGTCACGCCGGCCATCCACGGCCCGGACCTCACCCACTTTCTCTTTTCCCTTCCTCCCCAACACCCCTACCTCAGCCCCCCCGCCACAGACGCCTCGCCCTCCTCCTCTTCTTCCTCTTCTTCCTCTTCCTCCTCTCCTCCTCCTCTCTCCCCGACCTCATCCTCCTCCATCAACCCGCTCTCCTTCTCAAACATGTTCCTCCTCACCCTCCTCCTCCACCCAGAGAGCGCCAAAACAGACGATTTCGTCCTTGTCCACAGCCCAGCCTCTGAAAACGATCCTCAGCCCTACTCTCTCTGCCTCGTCGACGCAGATCGCATCTTTGTCGCCCCCTTCACACGCAGCGGATCCAAGCTCCTCCCGCAGGTCAAGAACGCGCTCTTCTGCCTCCCAGACATGCTCCACCCCATCCACCCATCCCTCGTCCGCGCCGTCCAAGACATGGACATTGCCAAACCTCTCTCCCAATGGCTCGACGCCCTCCAGATGTACAACCAGCGCCTCAACAACGTCGCCACTCCAGACCACCTCACAAACATGTACAACGCCTCCAACCTCGCCTCCTCCTTCACCTCCTTCCTCGGCATCAGCAGGCCCCGCGAAGAGTCCACCCTCGCCTCCCTTCTTCTCCCGCGCGGCTCCATCCAGGATCTCTACATTCGCCTCACCCGCCTCAAGCACCTCTTCCAAACCCTCGGCGACGACTCCCCACAGATCACACACCTCGACGTTCTCAAAAACGTCGAGCCCTTCCTCGGCTCCTTCTACGCCCAATACCTCCGCCCAAACATCAACCCGCTCATCCAATGGCGCCAAGCCTTTGCCCCAACACACCTCAAGCTCCACCCGTCCGCCGAGCAGGACTTTAAGATCCTCCCCGATGCTCCCATCACACAAAACTCCGACATCCAGCACTACCTCCTTCACACTCGCCTCGACTTTGACGCCATCGTCGCCGCCGTCTATCCAAACAGCTCCCGCGACCAGATCCTCGACGCCCACGCCACAAACTTTGACTTTCTCCGCGTCACCCTCGAGCAAGCTGGCCACGAGTACATTGCCGTCCACGAGCTCGTCTCCTCCATCGATTCCATCGACCTTGACCAACGCCCAGACGACCGTATCATCCTTGACCGCGCTGTCCGCCGCCTCGGCGAACTGGAAATCGACTACCACGTCGAGTTTGTTGCAAACCACATCCTCTCCCAGTCCCGCTTCTTTGCAGACTCCGCCCTCCAGGACGATGTCATCGACATGCTCTACTCCCGCTCCCTCGCCACCCTCCGCGCACCGCACTGCTCCACACTCTCAGACTCTCGCCTCCAAAGCGTCCTTCAGTCCTCCCCCTCCATTGTCTACCTCGACCTCGAGGCATGCCCACAGATCACAGACGCCTCCGTCCGCTGGATCTGTACAAATTGCCCACTCCTCGAACGCCTCAACCTCTCCTCCTGCCCAGGCATCTCCCTTGTCTCTCCACTCATGGACATCGGCTACCTCGATTTTCCCAGCCTCTCCGTCCTCGACCTCTCTCGCTGCGAAAACCTTACCACGGTCAGCATCGACGCCCCACAGCTCTCTTTCCTTGACCTCTCCAACTGCGAATCCCTCGTCAAACCTCTCGCCTTCAGCCAGAACCAAGCCATGACCGTCGACTTGTCAAACTGCCCACAGCTCACCAGCCCTCGCCTCCAACGATTTGCCCAGATGGACGCCCAGTTTGCCGTCCTCCTCCTCGACGGCTGCCACGACGTCGTCCGCCACTCGGACATCCAACAGCACCCTTGGATTTCTCGCTACGACGTCCAGGCCTTTGTCCGCAAACACGCTCGCCTCATGCACTGGCTGAGCCCCGTTGCCCAGCGCCACGACGACCACGACGACCAACACGATGACGACAATGACGGCCACTCCCAAGCCCCCGCCCCCTTTATGTCTGCAGGCTCCCTCCGCCTCGGCGACGACGCCGCCTGCATTATTGCTGGCATGCTCCACGACAACACACACATCACCTCTCTCGACCTCTCTGCAAACGGTCTCGGCCCGCAGACCGCCCAGCGCATCAGCGCCATGCTCAAGGACAACACAAGCCTCCGCCACCTCTTTCTCCGCAACAACTCCTTTGGCACAGAGGGTGCCACCGCTCTCGCAGACGCCCTTTCCCGCAACGCCACCCTGCAGCGCCTCCACCTCCAAGGCAACGCCTTTGACCACCGTTCAGCACACATCCTCGTGGCCGCCCTCTGCAACAACCCAGACACTCGAATTGAGGTCCTGGACCTGCGCTCGAACCACCTTGTCGACAGCGAGGCCATGGCCATCACAGACGCCATGCGCTCCATTCTCCCGCAACGTATCGCCATGTACGGCCAGATCTATCTCACCGACACTGTCTCTATGGTCGACGAAATGGACATGAACATGCTCATCATGGGGCCTGCCAACACGGGCAAGTACACCCTCATGGCCGCGCTCGCCCAGCAGACCTTTTCCAAGGGCACCGAGTTCCTCCTCGTCGGCGACACCTACGCCCGCGCCGTCACCTGGACCAACGGCACACGCTACTCCGTCGCCATGCATCTCATGACCACCAACAAGCGCACCTTCAAGACTGCCTCCTCATCCTTCGCAGACCGCATGCCCATCGGTACCCCGCCTCCCGACGTCGTCCTCCTGCTTCTTGCCCTCGACCAGCCCTCCACCCTCCACCAAGCTGCCTCCTGCAAGACCGAAATCGACTCCTGGAGCCTCGACTCTGTCTACGTTTTTGCGGTCGCCAACAAGGCCGACGTTCCCACGCACGCCTTTGCCTCCACCCAGCTCGACGACCTTTGCCGCGACCAACACCTCCACGGATGGATGTACGCCACCAAAGAGGATCCCCGAAAGCCCGCTGCTCTCCTCCGCACCGTGACAGAGGTCCACCAGCTACAGTCCTGGCGCAGCGTCGCTCAACGCCAGCAGCGCTTTGCTCTCGAGCAGCGCATCGACCAGGACCGCTCCATGATTCACCGCACCACCATGCAAGACCTCGACAAGTCCACCCTCCGCCGCATCTTTTCACACCTTTCCCTTCCCGATCGTTTCAAATGCCGCCGTGTCTGCTCGCGCTGGAAGCACGTCCTCAACGACGCAAACGTGTGGAAACATCTCGACCTCAGCGTGCACACCCACGACCTCAGCCACCGCATGATCCTTTCCCTCTCCTCCGTCGCCACCAACGTCGAGTCCCTCCGCGTGCGAGGGCCACGTATTGTCGACGGCCACCTTGAAGTCCTTCTTGGCAGCGAGGCTGTCTCTGTTCAGCACCTCTGGATGCAAGACTGTACCAACCTCGGCAACTCGGGCGTCCTGTCCATCGCCTATCGCTACTCTGCCCTCCGCTCCCTCCATCTCCACAATTGCCCCCTCATCAACGAGCGTTCCCTCGACGACCTCCTCCAGCGCTGCAACAACATCGACTCCCTCGAGTTTGTCAATTGCGCCTCCATGTCCACCAAACGCATGGCCGCCATCATTGCTCAACATGCTGCCTCGCTCACACGCCTCGTCTACTGTGCTCCAGACGCCGTTGACCGCAAACGCACAAACAGCGTCTCCTCTTCCTCCTCATCCTCCTCCTCCTCCTCATCCTCATCGTCATCTGAAGCCAGTCAGAGCGAGCTCGGTCTGCCTGGTTTCCAGGGTCTGGGCACAAACTGCCACCAGCTCCGCCAACTCGAGCTCGCCGGCTTCACTGACATCCAAGAGGGCGATTGGAAGGTTCTTGGTGAACACCTCACCAGTTTGACTTCCCTCAAGCTCACAAACTGCTCCGGCGTCACCGCAGACGGCCTCAAGCTCCTCGCCAACGCGTGCGAGCCCACCCTGACCTCACTGCAGCTCGTGCAGGTGCAATCCATGCAGCAGGAAATGATCGATATCCTGCCCACTGCTTTCCCCAACCTCAGACACCTTACCGTGGCCCTGCCACGCGGAAGCGATAACGAAAAGCTCGGCCAAGGAGACGCCAACATCTCCCTCGCACACGCAGCCACCCACTCCACCCTCCTCACCTCCATCTGCCTCATTGCATGGCCCTGCGACTACGCCCAAGACTTTGCTCGCTTCGACGCACCCCAAGCCATCCGCGAAATTCACCTCGACGCCGTCCCGGAAGCCAGTCCTCAGCACCTCGAAACTCTCCTCCTCCCATTCACCTCCCTGAGCACCCTTCGCATCCGCCGCTGCCCCTGGATCACCGCTGCCCACCTCCTCTCCATCAACGCCGTCCTCCCCACCCTTGTCGAGCTCGATCTCCAAAGCAGTCACAACCTGGAGGACCTTCAAGGACTCGCTCCCTCCGATGCCCTCCAATGTCTCAACGTCCTCGATTGCCCCTTGTTGCCCACGTCCAGCATCTTTGACACGGTCAAGCACACCTTTCCTGGCCTCCGACGCCTTTGCTCTGACAGCATGGACACAGACGAGCTCGTGCAGCTCCAACAGCAGCACACCACTCTGGACGTCGACACACGCCGTTTGCACGGATAACGCTCCAATGGAAGCACTTCATTTCATTCATGCCAAACCCGCTCGTGCCTCTGCAATGCGCCGCAACTCGCCGTGCACCTCGTTTCCCATCCGGTTGCCAATCAACACGGCCAGCTCACGCACGGTCTGATTGCTCTTGATCATCCGGATCAACGCCTCGCCACCCACATCCCCGATGTCGTTCCACTCCATGCGCACGCTCTCCAACCCTCCATTGCATTTCAGCAGCTTGGCCATCTGCATCGCCCCCTGGTCGCCCAGTGCGCACCAGTTTACGTTCAGTGCGCGCAGACAAACGTTGTCCCGAAGCGCCATGCCCAGGTAGCCCATTCCTCGCGATCCAATTTCGTTTTTGCTCACATCCAGCTCCTCCAACCCGTGGTTCTCCTTCAGGCACCGCGCGAGCACTGTGCACCCGTCCGGCCCAAACCCACACGAGTTCAACCCCAGGTAGCTCAGACGTCGGTTTTCTACAAGGCCACCCGCCACCAATTCCACTCCGTGGTCCCCCAACTTGTTCCATCTCAGCTCCAGCCATTCCAGCGAACCGTGCCGCAACAAGTTTGCAACCGACCGCCCTGCAAACACATCCAGGTGGCAGTAGCTGATGTCCAGCTTTGTCAGCGTGTCGTTTCCTGCAAGCGCCTCAGCCAATGCATCCACCCCTGCCCCTCCCAGTGGGTTCTGGCTCACGTTCAGCGATTGCAGCCCGACGTTGCGTTCCAATCCCCAACCCATCATTTCGCTGCCCGTCACTCCAAACCCGTTGCCACACAGCACCAGCTCACCCAGCGATTGGTTTGTGCCCAGCGCCTCGCCAATTGCTGCCACTCCTGCGTCGCCCAATTCGCACTCGATCAGGCTCACGTGCCGCACCCCACATGCCAAATGGCTCAGCAGCTGGCCCATGTGCTCTCCGCCACTTCCTCCCAACGGGTTCTTCAGCACCTCCAGCCGCTCCAATGTCTGGTTGTCTTGTAGACTCACACACACGAGCATCAAGTCGTCCGCGTCCATCGAATTGCCTTCCAGTCGTAGCGATCGCAACGCCTGGTTATCGTACAGCCCCTCTGCGAGCATCTTGGCCCCGACCCCGTGCAGATAAAGGTCGATTGTCAGCTCACGCAGCTCCGTGTCGTTCACAATGAGACGCGTCACGCTGCGGTTGAGTTCCAGCCTGTCCATCAGCGTCGCTTGCAGCGACATGTCCACCTGGTTTCCTTCCAGACCCAGGCTTACCAGCGTCGTGTTCGACTCCAGCGTCGCCTCAAACTCGTGCAGCGCCTCCGTACCAATCACGTTGTGCGCCAGATCCAGCGACGTCAGCGTCGTGTTGAACCGCAGCGCACGAAACACACGCCCTGCTCCGCTGTCCATCAGCGAGTTCTTGCCCAACAGCAGCCGCATCAGTCCCTTGCAGTGCAGGATGCCTTGCGCCAGATCCTCGCTCCCTTCGCTCGTAAGTTGGTTCCCGCTCAAATCCAGTGACACCAACGTCCCGTTTGCAGGCAACATGCGCACCAGCAGTGCCAAGCCATCGTCGCCCACGTGTGCATTGGCCAACCCAAGCTCCGTCAGCGTCTCGTTTGCGCACATGCTTTTGTACAGTTGGTCGCATCCCACAGGCCCCACGAAATTGTGGCTCAGCTCCAGCACCTGCAACGCGCTGTTATGTCTCAGCGCAGATGCCATGGCAACCACTCCGTCCACCCCAAAGCTGTTCAACGTCAGGTTCAGCGCAGTAAGTGCCTCATTGCGTTTCAGTGCATCCGCCAGGTGGCTCACTCCACTGTCCTCCAGCAGGTTGTCGCTCACATCCAGACTCGTGAGGGTGTTGTTGAATTCCAATGCATGCGCAAGGTGCAGCGCCCCCTCCTCTCCGATCTGGTTGATGTTCAGTTCCAAGCTGCGCAGGTGTTTGTTGCGACGCAGCGCGTTCGCCACCTGTGTGCAGCCCACGTCTCCCAGTGCGTAGTTGGTCAGATGCAACGCGTGAAGCCCTTCCTCCTGAGCCTCCAGCCTCATCAGAAACGTGTGCATCTTGCAAAACGCGCGGATGTCTTGTGCAATCTCGCCGTTGTTCACGCGGTTTGTGTTGATCGACAGCTCTTGCATGTTGGTGCAGCCCTCCAGCGTGTAAAACAGCTCACGCGCGCCTTTGTCGCCTATGTCGTTGTCGTCCAACAGGAGCGTGTGAAGCACTGCGTTCTCACGCAGGTGGCTCGCCATCGCCTGCGCCCCGGCGTCTCCCACCCCGTTCCCACCCAAATCCAGCAGTCCCAGCGTTTCGTTCACCCGCAGCGCATCTGCAATCACGTCCACCCCCTCGTCACCAAGCTCGTTTCCTTGCAGCGTCAAGTGCCTCAGCGTGTCGTTCTCCTGCAGCATCCGTCCAATGGCCGGTCCTGCCTCGGCACCGATGGAATTTTGGCCCAGATGCAGGGTGCGCACACTCTTGTTCCTCTCCATGCCGCGCATCAGCGCCTGTACACCCGCACTCATCAGATTCGTGCACGTCAATTCCACCTCTTCCAGCACGTGACACTCACCCAACGCACGGCCCATTTCATCTGCAATCGTGTCGTCAAAGTGGTTCCAACCCAGTTGCAGCTTCCGCAGCGATTGGTTGCTTGCCATCGCCCCGGCAATCGCCAAACCACCCGCATGTCCAATCCCATTGTGGCGCATGCTCAGCCCGGTCAACGGACATGCCGACTGTGTCAGGATCTCCGTGCACAGGTACTCGATGGCAAACAGGTCCATGCGCCTCTTGTCCAATTTCAGCACAAACGCCTCGCCAGCCTGCTCCCCACTCGCTGCCTCTCGGATCGCCTCGTAGATGCTTTCCACAGTCACCGGAGGTTGTCCTGTCAACTCGTCATCACCCGCCTGCTCACCACTCACTCTGCGCGCCGTCACCGTGCCCGCCACCTCGTTGTCCTCGTCCAGGAACGCGCTCACCATGGCAAAGCTCGACGTTGTGCTGCCGTGTGTCTCGTCCGCCAACGAACGTGTGGTGTCTTGGCCCAGTTCACTGCTTACCAACACCGTCGGCTTTGCCCACAGCTGATGGTCGACGTTAAGGTACTTCAGGCGCCGGTTGAGCCGCAGCACTTCTGTAAATGCAAACACCGCTTCGTTGCCAATGTAGTTGTGCGACAGATCCAGCGATTCCAGCCATGTTGTGCGCTGCACTGCCTCCACCATGTTCATGGCACCCTTGTGCGTAATGTTGTTGTGCGACAGGTTCAGCGAGCGCACATGCGGACTTGCCGGCAACACGCGCGCAAGGACGCCGCAATAGTGATCGTCGATCCCCCATTCCTGCATGTCCACGTCTGTCAGCTTCTCATCTGCTGCCAAAAGCTTGTGGATGCGCACGTTGAACGACACATGCCGGTACACCTCTTCGTTTGTGCGTGCACTGAGCCCGTTCCAGCCCACATTCAGCTCCTGCAAGCTTGTGTTGTGCCGCACTGCGTGCATCAAGTGCACCGACCCGTCTTCCGTCAAATCGTTGCTGCTTAGATCCAGGTTGACCAGGGTCATGCTTCCGTGCACCCCCTTGCACAGATCGGCCACCCCCGTGTCTCCCAACCTGTTGGATGCCACTGTCAGTTCCGTCAGCGTCTCGTTCTTGTCCAGCAGTCGCCCGAGGTGCATCCCGGCCTCTGCGCCCATGTCGTTTGTGTCCAGGTGCAGCGACTGCAGCTTGCGGTTGTTCTGCAGTGCCGCACAGATGGCCTTGGCACCGGCCAATCCCACGTCATTGTGGCTCAAATCCAGCCATGTCAAGTTGTTGTCCCCTTCCAGCAGCCGCTCCAGGTCGAATGCACTCTTGCGTCCCAATCGGTTGTGGCTCAGGTCCACGCGCGTCAACGACGCCGTCTGTGCAAGCATCGACGCCAGCACACCCAAGCTGTCTGCGTTTACCTTGTTGTCACGCACCATCAGCGAGTGGAAGCCCGTCATCGACGTGCACGCTTCCATGAGCTCGTTCAAGCCTTGCGCCGTCAGCGCGTTGTAGCTCACGTCCAAAGCCGTCAAGTGCTTGGCATAGTTCACGCGACGGTACCGGATGGCTGCTGCCAACGTATGGGCCACTTTGTCCCCCAGCAGGTCCGAGCGCAGTGAAAGCTCGTCGACTTCTCGGTTGCGCTCAAACGCATGGCACACAGCCAACCCTGCGGTATCTGCCAAGTTGACCCCGTTGATCGCCAGCTTGGTAATGTCGTGATGGAACAGGCAATCTTCCACCGCGCGGAACAGGGCAGGCGAGTCGGGCACAACAAATGCGCACAACGCAGGACATCGCTCGCGGTAGCTGCGTTGCGTCACCTCGGAGCAGCCGCTGAGAATCAGCGAACGCGTGTTCGGAGCCCTTGCAATGTACTCGGCCATGGCTGCATCGCTCAGCTGCACCGCGCCTGTGAAATCGGCTTCCATCACGTGCTGCGTACTCACCACGGGCTGTTGTAGCCGCTCGCACTGCGTGGCCACCAGTGTCTCCATAAACGGACACTCCATATGGAACGAAACGAGTTGCGAACACTGGCTGACGTCCAGGTGCCGCAGACGCGGCATGGTAAGCGACACCGCTCCAGCGAGTTGCGACGGCGCACACAAGTGCACCAGCGTGTGCACACGGCACAGAACCAGTTCTTCCAACGCACGGCAATGCTTCGAGATGTGTGTTACGCTTGTGTCTGTGATGCGCGTACTTCCAGACAGGTCCATGCGTGTCAACGCGTTGTATGCAATTGTGTCACAGTTCAGCAGGATCGACAGAAGCACCGAGTCGGTCAGCGCAGAGCTGTTGCGCACAAACAGATTCTCAAACGTCATCTTGGACACAATCACCGTGTGCAAGATGGACTGCTGCAACGCGTGCTTCGTCTTGCTCTCTTGCGCGGCGTCGCCTCCTCCCTCTTCATGGCTGCCCTTGCTCAAGTTGTCGTACGACGCCAGCGTATCAAAGTCGATCGAATCGATCACTCTTTCCCGACAATGGTTGTCCGGCAGGTGGATGAAACGCGTGCCCTTTCCCTGCAAAAGTGCCTTGCGCGCTTCCATGATCGTGTTGTCGTCCGAGCTGATCGACGTCAAGTTGGCCAGTGCGGCCTTTGCGTCCGTGTGGTATTGGTGCCTGCAAAACGTGGGCGACAGCAGGGCAGTCGACGACGATGACGACGAGGATGCCGCCGAGGTGTCGTCCAAGCCTCGTGGACTCGCAAACGCCTGGATGACCTGCTTGTACCGAGCGGTGGGTGTCTTGTGGAAATTCAGCAGGCGGCGATAGTAAACACCGGTCTCTGGATGCATGGAGACGAGCAGATCGACGAGTGTTCGCTGCGGGTTGTCGTGCAGCAGATCTTGCAGCTGCGCAATGCGGTGATACACAAGCTGGACACCTTGCAGGTGCACCGCACGTTCATCCGCACCCACTTGTGTGTAGTGCATGGTGTGGTCCACCACATCGTGGAGCCAGTTCCGCAGCACCTGCACCGGATGTAGCACAAGGAAATCTTGCACCACCTCCTGGTCCACCTTGCCCAGCATAGCGTCCATGCAAAACAAAAAGTTCCGCTGAAAGATGGGTGCCTTTCCATCACGCGGATCCATGTCCGGCAGCATGCATCGTGCATACTCGATCTTGTGCAGCGTGCGCGCCTTCTCCAGAGGGTTCGGATAGCCAGGGACCTTTTGCATGAAAAAGTTGTGTGGTCCGTCGTACTCTGGCGTACACAGCAGGGCCATGAGTACCTGCTGCGAAAAGTGCTTGCTGTGTACATCCTCGAGCATGTCGTTCGGATGCAGTTGAAGGTGAGTCGCCAGCGAGATGCCTCCTTCCCTGTGCGCCACAAGCACCGTGTACCTGTGGCGCCCGCATTGCCAGCGAGAGAGGTCTGACTGTGTGCACGGTTCACCCACGATGTAGTGATGCAAGCGAGCGTATGCGTGCTCGCTTGCAGGAAGCTCCGGATCCGCCAGCAGCATCAGACACTGGCCTCCGTACACAAGGTGATTCACGTGTGCGCCCTGTGACGACGTATGTGCCAACCTCTCCACAGCTGTGGACATCAGTCCTGTGCTCTCCAGCACGCCGTGGTCCAGCAGACATTGCACAAAATCCACCGACAGCCGCAGGGCTCCCAAACTGGTCGAGTCCACAAACACCGTCATCGCATCCATACCGCCTGTATCTGCCTGATGCAGCGACTGAAGCGTATCGGACCACACTCTTTGTCGCTCTTGGGCATCCGCACGTTCTCCTCCTGGATCCGGGTGGCTGGCCAGATTCTCGCGCATCAGCGTCATCACGTCTTCGTGTTCAATCTCCTCCATCTTGCTCAGGTACACCTTGCGGAACTGGTCAGGCAGTTGTACGTAGTATGCGCGATGGTTCGCCACTACTGCGCGGTACGAGTGGTCGGCCTTGAGGCTGAGGCAGTACAACACCCCTTCGATCGATTCCAGAAGCTGCACACTGTTGCTGTACTTGAACGCACTCGACGCCTGCCGATACACCAAGTTGTGCAAAAAGTCCTCGTCGATGGGGTGGTACGCCCTCCAGTCAAACAGGTGACTCGTATCCGACGTCAGCTTGCTCTCTGTGTCTGGCAGCGCGTTTTGCAGCCGCGCATACTCTTTGAACGACTCCAACTCTCGCACACAGCCATTGAACATGGCACGCAACACAGACCAGTACCATGCCAGCACGACCTTGCGCTGTCCGCTGGTCACTCGATGCCGCACGTGCGTCGACGTGTCTGTCGTGCCCTGCATGTCCTTCAGCCACATGGACGACGACGATGACGACGACGACGACGACGACGATGAGCTCTCGTCTTTCAGTTGCATGTCGTCACACGCCACACCCGCCTGGATGGAGGCCGAGAGGCGCAGTACGTGCAACCGGCCTGCGAGCTGCATAGCCATGTCCCCAAACGACCAATCCAGGATGGCTCGCTTGCACAAAGCATTGAAATTGTGTCCCACGCTGCCCAGAGGCATGTTGAAATAGAGCAACATGGCCACCAGGAGTCTGTGCACGGGCTCGATGCACTCTTGCCAAAGATTGAGTCGCGCGCCCACGCTGCTGTGCCGCACCGATTCATACTCCTGCACCAGTGATGAGAAGCACTCCAGCGCCAGGGACTGGTGCAGCGGCATCTGACGCACCACGTCTTGCGCAACCAGATGCGTGTGAATGTGTGCGTGCAGCTGCGCAAAAAGACCGCCCGCAGCGTCTGCCCCCTCTGCTCCCTCTGCTGCCGGCGCCGATGATGATGACGACGACGACGTGGACACACTGTGACTGTACATGACGACCGCGTCCAACAGAGACAGGGCCACCGTGGCAAACGTGTTTGCATGGATCTCTTCTCCCGCCGGTGCCTGGATCCGGCCCATGGCCTTGGATTCGCCCAGGAGGTTGTCCAAAGTGGCACTCAGGTCCTCCACCACTTCAGAGGTCGAATACTGCGCCATGCTACGTGACGAGTACATGTTGGCAAACGTGTCAAAGTGGAACTGCGAATCGCCAAAGTGCCACCGTGTGCCGCGCACTTGGTCAAGTCGTGGTGTGTCAGACACCAGCCCCCGTGCTGTGCCTGATCTCTCGCCCTTGTTCGCCCTGCGCCCGCTCATCGCCGACTTGATCAGCTTCAGCGCCCCGTCTCCATAAAAGTACGACGCCATGCCTTCCGGCGTGTCCAGCAGCGCGGGCATGGTCACCGGGTTGTGGGTAAAGTGCAGTCTTAGTCCCGGCCTGCTCTCGTGCGTCTCGTCGAAACACAGAAATTTAAAGTGCAGCAAGCGTACCAGGGCGTCAAAGTACTCGTGGCGCTGATCCACCAGCACCGCAAGCTGTACCGCGGAGTATGGAGTGACAAACCCTCGGCTGAGGTCGCCAAACGCGAGCAGGGAAAACGCACACGGCGGAGGGCCCAACACCAACTCTGCGTCAGCCACCAGCGTGGCCAGCAGTTGCAACATCCATGTATGCACGTCCTTGGCCAAGTTGCTCGTGTCCTGCCCCAGCCGCTCGGCAACATTTGTGCGCAACGCACTCAAGCTCTGTCTGTAGTTCATCCAGAACGGCAGCAGCGACGGCAACATGGTGTCCAGACGGCTGCGGTGAAGGTCATGCAACGCGTCGTGCGATGCCAACACCGTGCTGTACTCGCGCCACGCCGCGTACACATGTGTGGGGGCTGCGTACGGCTTCTCCAGCTGCACGTGGGACAATTTGACAACCTCTTCAAGTAGGAGCATCGGATCATACCCAGTGTTGCTCTTGTGTGCCTGTGTGCTGACACGCTCGCGAAACGCATCGTACGCCTCCCGCGCGCGTGGACCATGTCCCTGCAGCAGCAGCCTGTCTGCGAGCAACTTGACACCTGTGTGCAGCAGATACACAGCCGGCAGGTCGCCCACGCTTGCGTCCAGTCTGCGCAGCACCACGGGCAAGGCCACCGTGACTCCGTGCAAAGCCTCCAGCCCGCTCACCTTGTTCTGCGTCAAGACCAGCTGTTGCTGCAGCTCCTCTGGCCGCATGGTTTTGTGTTCCATCATGCGAAACGTGTCAAACACAGCCTGCAGCTGCGTTGTCAACTGGCCGTGCTGCGCAAAATCCGGCGCGCGCGCTCGACTTGTCTCGTCCCCGCTGCCATGCTCGTCCTTTCTTTGGCCTTTCTCGCTCGCCTTGTGCACCGCCACGTCTACTTCACTGTCACCCATGCGCTCGCGCAACAATTCCTCCACACGGTCCGGGTTGTACAGCGGGTCGTCGATGCGTTGCGGTTGACGCGCCTCCACCGTTTCCTTCAACGCCTCCACATACGTGCCAAACTGCTCCTGTGTTGCCAAACGCTCCACATCCTGTAAGAACTTCAATTGTTGCGACGCATCCATCCCATGCAAGATGCCATCTGTCGTCTGAAAGAGCGCACGGGTCGACGCTGCAGTGGCGTCGAGATTGCTGCTTGCCGCCCGACTGTGCTCCAGCGCAAAGAGGCAGTGCAGAAAATTGGACTCGGCCGCCGCTGTGCCCACACTCGTTGCCATCGATGCATACAACGGAATGTGCTCTGTCAGCAAGCCCACAAAGGCGTGCAGCAGCACCGAATCGTCGTCAGACATGGCCAGCGTTTCTTTTCTTTCCTCTGCGCACTGCGTGCCCCGACACAAAGTTGCAACGGAGAAACAAAGGGCACAAGAACGGAGTGGAGTGGAGGGCAACCAAACAAGGAGCACATCTGTTGCATTCTTTGCTTTCTGCTTCAGTTCTTCTCGCTGTTGCCGCTCTTGAACAGACCCAGTCCCACAACGGCCAGCATGCTCAGTGCAGTCACGAGCAACACCGACTCGGGCTTGGTGTTCCTTTGCTTCTTCCTGTGAGATCCCCCCACCCCCCACGAGAGTGTCAGTGACGCAACACACAGCAGCGGCGACGCACCCCATGTTGCCAGTCCACAACACAACCTACACCACGTTGTGGCTGCCATCGCACTCCCAGGTGTCGCCAGCTCGGCGCTTGCTGGAGTAGCCGCACGTGCAGATCCAGTACTCCTGCGTCTCCTCCGTCTCGTTCTTCAGCTTGTACGACTTGTACGGCTTGCCCTCAATCTTGTTGTGCGAGCTGTCACACTGCCCGCATCATATCGCACATAGCCGAGAACGGCGCGTGGCCAATTGCATCGCACGTCAGGCAACCCATCGCCCATTCGCAGTGTGTTCCAGGTCCATGTTAGCGACCCGATTGTCCGTTACCGCCGCGGCCACTTTTTCCCTCCCGCTCGCCCACCCGCCCAGCTCCCATCTGCTCCACTTTCACCACCCTCTCTCCTCGTCTACACTCGGCCATACATGGGCGCCACGTCATCAAGGATAAACTTACGCGCGGAAAGTCTTCGCTCAGGCCGCACGTGCACACCTTGAACAGCTTGCCCGGTTCGATTTTCACCTGGCGCGGGCCGTCCAGAGAGCCGTGCTCCACCTCGTCGCCCGTGCACACCTTCACCTCCTGCTCCTGCGTCGATTCCTGTGTGTTGCTCATGTTTTGCTTGTCGGAGTTGGTTTTCGATGCTCGACTCGGCGCACAGCACAGGTCCGCAACGTTGTCTTTGCCCAGCCCCTCCGCTTCCAACCCATTCCTGCTGCCCATGCTTGCACAGGAGTTTGCAGAGCCGCCCACCTATTCCTACTACGGGGCGGCTGTAAAAGGGGTTGCCATCATTCTCACCCAGTTTGGCGTCTCCTTGCAGCAGTTTTCCTTTAGTGCCTCAAACGTCCACTCCCTTACCATGATTCCTTTCATCAAGCAGCCCCTCTGGTGGGCCGGCCTCGGCATGGTCTATGTTGGCAATCTCCTTGATGCTGTATCCCTACTGCTCCTCCCGCAGATCCTATTTGTCGTTCTGTGTACGTGACCCCTTCTCCCTCCATCGTCCATTTCTCTGCTGCCCCCCACCCCGCCCCCCCCACTCCCCCCCACTCCTCTTCCCTCGCCTTGTTGGTACGTTTGCTCCTCTCACACACCCTTGCCCGTGTACTCGCATGTGCACTGCCCGGTGCTGCGTCGCGGCCCGTTCTCTCTCTTAGCCACCATGGTGGCTGTACTCCAACTTATTGCCATGCGTCTTTTGATGCACCAGTCCATTACACGGCGCCAAACAAGCGGCGTACTTGCAATCGTCATCGGCAACGCCCTGTGCCTCACCTTTGCCACCCAGGAAACCGACCTCCTCGACATATTTGCCATCTACGACGTCGTGGAGCAACCCTACATCTACTGGACCCTCCTGGGTATTGGATGCTACATGGTCGTCCTCACCGCCGCCGTATTTGTCATGGACTACCTGTATGGCAGCCGGGCCGCCGGCAATCGCTACGACAGCCTCCCTCCCTCCTCCACACCTCGCAAAGGCAGCTCCAGCGCCCCGTCCTCCTCCTCCAGCAGCTTTAGCCGCAAGCGCAAGGCTTCCAAGGCCAAGGGCACTCCTAGGAGTGGCAGCTCGGGCGCAGCCGGCCTCGACTTTTCGCTTGAAGGAAATCGACGTGCTCACTCTCCGCGTTCGCTCTTTGATGACGACGACAACGATGACACAGCTGGGTCCTCTCGCAGGTCCAGCAGTAAGAACAAGTTACCCGTTGCAGCAGAGGTAGACGACGACAACGAGGCTCAAAGCCCCGGGGCACTCACGTCCTTGTGGTCGACATTTGGCTTTGGCGCACGCAGCGACGACGGAGCCGACGCAGACGCAGAGACAAGCGACGACGAGAGGGAGCACCAGCATCTGCGGGTGGTGCGACCCAACCCACGCAAGGCGAAGCAGGAACGACGTGCACGCCGCAAGGCTCGCAAACGCGTGTACATCGGCTTGGCCAGTTCTCTGGGCGCTCTCCTCGGCGCCCTTGCACTCTCTGCTGGAAAGGCATGTGCAGGACTGCTGAGCTTCTCCTTTTTCCAGCGCATCACGCGCAACCAATTTGTCTACTGGCACACTTATGTCATCGTCGGCGCCCTCGCCGTCTTTGTCCTCCTCCACTCTCTCGTTGTACAGCGTATGGTCCGCTCCTTTGGCAAGAAGGACCATCTCGGCCTTTACTCTCAGCTCTGGGTCCTCTTTGGCGTCGGCACAGCCATGCTTCTTTGGCAGGAGCTCATCTACCAACCCCTTCTCTCGATTTCCGGCACAGCCATGGGCATTTTGCTGGTCGTGTTTGGTGTCTGGCTCAGTGAGATCACTGTGGTGGGCATTCGTGGTCAATGACCGATCTGGCCATCACGGCCGGTCTCGCTCCTCCGCGCGCAGCGCCGTTCCGCCTCCCTTTCCAACAAAATCCCACGCACATTCTTTCCATGACTGCTCGTGTGTCCACCTACATTACCTTGGCCATCGCTCTCTGCGTGGTCGTCGTGTGTGCCCAGGAGCCCTCGGGCTGCTCGGGAACGCCCAACAACCTGCCCATCTACACCGGCACCGCCATCACCAAGGACATGCAGCTTGTCAAGACCGTCACCAACGGCAAGCTGTACAAGGCCGGTATTGCCGACGACATTGTTTACGTCACACACCTGTGGGGCACGTGAGTTGCTGTCCTGCCAACCTTTCATACACGCACGCATCTCGCCCTTTTTTTTGGTTTGTCCCAGTTGTCCTGCCTTGTATACGCGGTGTGATCGCTGACAACGTGTCATCTTCATGCATGCGTGCGCTTTGCCAACTCTTGCACACCCATTCATGTCCTCCATTCGACTCGGCAGGCCGTTTGAGCGCGGCCTCGCCCAGGGCCAGCTGCTGGCAGACAAGCTGCAGTACGTCATCCCGGGCATGCTCAAGCATGTGGAGCAGGAGCTGGAGCAGTACATCAAGAACTGCCCGAGCCCGTCCGCAACTGGGTCGCCGAGGTGGGCATCACCGAGGCCCTCAAGTGGACTGCCGAGTTTACTCGCAAGTACACCCCCGTGCGCTTCTTTGAAGAAATGCAGGGACTCGCCGACGGAAGTGGCCTCAACTACGAGGACGTCCTCAACCTGCACATGCTGCCCGAGCTCATCAAGGCCGGCTGCTCCCTGTTTGGCTCCACCGCAACCCCCGACGGTTCCCTCCTCCAGCTCCGTGCGCTCGACTGGGACAACAAGTCGCCCCTCACCTCCTGCAACGCAATCACCGTCTATCACGCAGACAACAGCACCGCCGACGGTGGCCACACTTTCGCCAACATCGGCTGGTGCGGCTTCCTCGGTGCCATCTCGGGCGTCAGCTCCTCTCGCCTTGCCATCAGCGAAAAGTTTGCCGATAACCATCTGGGCACCACCAGCCGTCTCGGTATGCCCTTCTACTTTGTTCTCCGCGACATTCTGGAGTACGACAACAGCGTCGCAGACGCCACCAACCGCATGAGCGCCGCCCACCGCACATGCGCCATCCACCTTGGCGTCGGCGATGGCAAGAGCAACAACTTCAACGCCTACGACTACTGCTTCGAGAGCCTCAAGACCTATGCCTGGAACAACGAGCCCACCAACAGCGAGCACCCCAAGGAGATCAAGGACGTCGCCTACTTTGGTGTCCACATGAACTGCCAGGCACAGGTCCTGCAGAATCTCGCCGCTGCACGCAACTTTACGGTCGACAACACAATCTACCTCACCAGCGTTGTCAAGACAGGCAACACACAGGCAGTCATCTACGACCTTGCCAAACCTGCCCTCGACATCTACGTCGCCAACGCAGGCTCCCCCAACGCCGCTGGCAGCATCGATGCGTACGCGCGCACCTTTAATCACTTTGAGATGACCGACATCTTTGCCGTGGAGCAATGAACGCGGATCGAGCTGCACAGCTGCAAAAATGTATTTTGACCCCCTCACGGGGCAAAGTCAATGTCTTCCTCCTCCTCACTGTCCTCCAATACTTGGATGCTGTTTCCCGAAGCGGCTGTCTCCTGCTTACGCTGTTGCGAGTACTTGGCACTGGTGATCAGGTAAAAGCAACCGTCGCAAACGCGCTGCGGGCCCTCCTGATGAGGCAACACTTGCCTGTTCTTGCTGCACGGATCACATACAACCTTTCCACACTGTGAGATGGCACCATAATCCGCCGTACGTGCAATGTGCATCGACGTCGTCTCGTGTCAGCCAACAGGTACACGCACACACACACTCACACACACTTCCCACGAATACTTACGTTGCGGCAATGATGCCTTCGCTTGACTAGCGTAAACTTGGTGGTGTTGCACGCTTGGCAAACCTTGACCTGGTTGTCTTGCACCCACACGGGCGCCGCGACGTCCTCATCCAACCCCAGGCCGCTGTCCAGAGCCATGGTCTGTCGCAGCTTCTTTTGCTGGCCCACAGCCTGTTCAAACGCATTCAGCCACTCTGCCTTTTCCGACGGAGACTCGCACATCACGCCAAAGGACTTTTGGTCGGCCAGGATGTTGAACGAGTTTTGCACCACGTCGTTGTCCTCCACGTTCTGAATGTTCATCTTCATCGTCTTGAGCTCCTTGGAAATGTTGATTTTGTCGCCGCTGACCACGTCGCCGTAGATGAGCATATCGTTGAACAGGATGAACCGCCGCACCTGGTTCTTCTTGCGCGACAGCTTGAGCATGTCGCCCTCTTTGATAAATACGCGACTGGGCTGCACCAGTGTCACGTTACCCATGCATCGGTTCTGGATCTCGATGATCTTGTCCCTGTTTTCGCGCTGCCGGATACTCTCGTTGATCGACGTCGCCACGTCGCGCATCTCCTCCAGTGCCCTGCTCAGATCCGCATAGTCCGGGTGATCTTCCTCTGTGTTCTTCAGATAGTCCTGCAGCAGCATCACGTACCGCGGCACGCGCTGGATCGGCATAATTAGATACGAACGCAGGTCCAGGCCCCGAAACTGCGGATCAGTTGCGCACTCTGCCAGAAAGTTCCGGAATGCGCTGTTGGACGACTCCAGCTTGTCCACCATGGCGCGTGCTGCGTCGTGGCCGTTTGCATACATCTTGTACATCTTCAGGAAAGGTGTCTGTGTGCGCATGGCCGTGTGTGAGTTGCAAGCTCCGTTGTGCGTTGTGTGCGCCGCCCTGTTCTTCTTTTGCACGCAACCTACCATTTCCAACACCACGTCACCCAAACACTGCTCGTTGGACCATTCCTCGAAGCGTTCCACCAGGCCCTTGAGCAACAGCTCGTTTACGCTCAGCAACGCCGTCGTGTTGCCGAAAATGGTGTCAATCTGCTCCTGGGTTATCACCTTTTTGCCGTTCAGACGTTCCATCAGCGGCGTCAGGAAGCCCTGTGTGCACGTCATAAGCGGGGCGTGCGCAAAATGAGAACAAGTGTGCGTGTTGCGTAGTTTGTGTGTGTGTCAGCTGCATGCTTGCTGTTGTTTCTTCCGCTGGGGTCAGGCGCTTTCCACCGCCCACTTTTCAGCAGGGGAACTTACCGCCACCATCACGTTCAGCGAGCGCACATACGACTGCTCCGTTGTCAACAGCTCGTATCCAATCTTGTCTCGCTTCTTGTCAAACACCTCAAAGTCCATGGGGATCACCGTGTCCCAGATGGGGGCCTCCCCTCCGCCGCTGCTGCTCCCGGCTTCTTCACCCGTGCTGCTGCTGCTTGCGCTGCTGCTGCTGCTCGTGCTCGTTGTGCTTGTGCTTGAGCTCTGCATCTCGTCTTCATCTCCCTCCCCCATCTCATTTGTGTTTCCGTTCCCCTGGCCCGACGTCGTCTGTGTGTGTGTGTGTGTGTGTGTGCTCTGTGGGTGTGAGAGAAGATGCCAAAATCCAGCCCTCCCGACCTGCGAAAAAAGTGCTCTCCTTCGCTGGCCAAACGCAACACGGCTCAACCCCCGCAGCACACTCTCGCATCCACTGCATGACACATGTTCACGTGGCCATGCTCGATGGACTTCCAATCCCCTGTGCACCCTGCGCGCTGCACCGCGCCTCTCCCCCTTTTTCCTCACAGAAAACCTACCGATGGCTGCCGTGGCGGCCGAGGCGGCGGTTGCTTCGCTGGCGGACGTTTCCCTTGCTCCTCCGGAGACGACGACGCTGCAATTTGCTTGCGCAACACACTAGGCTTGCGCGGAATGGGAGGTGGTCCTCCGGACCCGTCACTGTCCTCGTCCTCGCCCTCTTGGGCTCCTCCGGGACTGCGCGGCGGCGGCACGCGTGGCCGTCCGGGTGGGCGCTTCGGCACTTCTGGCACCTCGTCACCCTCAGCCCACGCGTTGTCGTCGCCTGTGTCGTCCGTTGATTCTTCGCTTCCGGCCTCCGGGGCAGGCGGCGGCCGAAACGGCGGCCTGCTGTACGATTGAGGTCGGCTGTGCGAACGCTCAGCGCTCTCGTTTGCCGTCGACGACGTTGTCACCTCGGCCTCGGCCTCCACTTCGGGTTCCGCTGCCTTGGGCTCTTCATTGTGGTCGTGGAAGCAGTTTGTGCATTTGCCAGGCTTCCACACGTTCTCGCTGTAGTCGTCGCATCCGCAGACGTTGCACGCAGACATGATGCTGATTCTCCTTTTCTCTAATGCTCAAAGACCGGGGCGGGCACACACTGTGTGGTTCGACACGAAAAAGGGAGACACGTGTTGGGGATCTGCTTTGTTTTTGTGGGCTAGGCCCGAGCGAATTCCGACTTGCTTCCGCCGGCGCGCTGATCTCCCACACTCGCATTTTCCACAATCAGCCCGCGCCCAACGCAGCCTCTCGTTGCCTTTTTGTCCGCCTGTCAAACCTGCTCCAGTCCCACTCCGTGCCCAGCAGCATCTGCATCGTCACCTCCTCCCCGTTCCACCACCCCCACACCGCCAGCACCCAACGCCAAAACGCAAACTTCCATGCCATCCACGAGATGTGCGACATCAGTCCCCACATTTCGCCCTTCATCCGCAGCCGCAGCACAATCCCAGGCTTCCTCCCATCCGAATCTCGCCGGCAGTACTCGCCCCAGATGGAATAGCGGCACATCAGATGGAAAAGATCGATGCGATTGTCTGCCAGGTCCCTGTTCAAGCCACGCAGCAGATTGTTCACCTTCATCAAAAGCTTCACCTGCTCTGGCAACGCCGCCAGAATTTCGCTGATCTTCGCCGTCAGCTCCACCCAATCTCCCTTGCCCATCGACCGCAGCTCCGTCGAGCTCATTGGCAACTTGACAGACTTGGTCATATTCGACGTCTGGATCGTTGGCAGCACCAGCATCACAGAAAACAGCCGCCATTCCTCCACACCCAGCGCCTTGCACTGTGCCTCCATCTGCTCATTGTCCAGGTACACCACACTCTTCCACAACCTGCAGTACGCAAGCCTTGTGGCATCGTCCAACTCTTTGTACAGGCCGTGGTCCAGCAGAACCAGTTCGAAATCGCCCTGAGGGTTGTCCTCGGGTTTCACCTCTCCTTCCTGTTCGCCAGGAATGCGTATGAGCACGTTGCCAGGATGCGGATCGCAATGAATGAATCCGTGCACAAAGATTTGCTTCGCAAACAGCTGCATCATGGACATAGCCACCAGCCGCGAGTCGATTCCGCGTGCCCGAAGGCCGTCCAAGTCGTCGATGCGGCATCCATTCACAAACTCCATCGTCAGGACCTTGTCGCTGCTATACTCGTGCAGCACCGACGGCACAGAATAACGCTTCGAGCGCTGCATCGACAGCCCCACACGTTCCGAGTTGCTCGCTTCGATGCGGAAATCCAATTCGGCTCGCAAATTCGCCTCAAACTCCGGGACCACCCAGCCAAAGTTGAACATGGGAAACACCCACATCATGGCGTCCAGCAACGCGCCAATCGTCCACATGTCCGCCGAGACCCGCTCCTTCAGAAACGGATGTTGCACCTTGACCGCCACCTTCTGCCCCGTCTTTCGCACGCGTGCCGTGTGCACCTGCGCCAGGCTCGCGCTGGCGATCGGTTCCCTGGAAAAATCGGCAAAGAGCTCGTCCGGGTGCACGCCAAACTCGTTGGCAAATAGCGTCACCACAGAGTCAAAGTCGTGTTGCTCCGCTCGATCCTGCAGCTGCCGCATCACCTGGATGTACACTGGAGGCAGAGCGTGCCCCATGGATGCTATGTGTTGTCCTGCCTTTGTGTAGGTTCCTCCAAGATCCAAACACAGCTGATAGAGGCGTTCGGCGCTCCGTTTGTGGCAGCCTGCTGCAGCCTTCCAGAACGCATCCATCTCTTCCGGCGTCTCTCCGAGGCCATACAGTGTCCATTTATAGTCCATCATGATGCAAGCTGCCGTATACGTCGCTCGTGCAAAGCGGTAGCCACTGGAAGCCAGCTGGCCCAATGCACTGCTCCGCTGGCCAATCCCGGCCTCGAACGATTCCATCTTGGACCGAAGCGAACTGCCCAGCCCTGGTGCCGCCACCAAGTCCTGGCCATGGTGCGTGGAATCCCCCAACGCCCACATGCACCCGCCCACTCCAACGCTGGCGCCCGCCAAGAAAAGTCGCCGAGCTGGACCCGCTTCCTTGTTTCCGGCTTTGCTCGCACTCGTCATCCTGCGCACCACCATCCCACACTGCATGCGTCCTTCACGCACGCCTACAGCCCCACTCTGTCGTATTGCGACGCGGAATGCGTTGTGTCCGTGCCGCAGACCGCGCGTGAACATGCTCCCGTTGTCGCCCCCAGCGCAATTCCACACAAGGCATTGGCACCTCCTCTGCACTCTCACCCGCCCACATGTCCCAGCGCAGCAACTCCATATTCCGATCCTTTCAACGCCGTCTCAACCCATCCGGCTCCTCCTCGACGTCCTCCAATTCGTCGTCTTCTTCGGCGTCCTCGTCGTCTTCATCCTCCTCCAAACGCCACCCCCTGCCATCCACCCCTTCGCTACCTCTCAATGACAGTGACGACGACGAGCTGGACGCTGAGCAGGCCATTAGCGACGAGGCGCCGGCCACGTTGATCCACAAGGGCGCCCTCGACAAGCTCACCTTTCCATTCTTTGCCTCAATCCAGACAGACAAGCACCGCGTGCGCACCGCGCCCAGCGTCGATGCACAAATCATGTTCCGCCTCACCAAACTCCGCAACATTCTCGTCACGGGCTACAAGGGCGACTGGTTGCAAATGGACAGCGGCCAGCGCACAGACGGCAAACCCGTGTGGGGCTGGGTCAAGGCTCGCAGCAGCTCAGGCGACGTCTTTATCCTTCCCCTCGAAACCGAACAGCTGCACTGTGTGGCCCAGCTCAAGAACAGCAAGCAACATCGCGTCCGCCTCCACCCGACTCGCCTCAGTCGCATCGTCGGCCGCCTGACCCCGGCCCAAGACTGGGTCGTGGTCCTCGGCCGCTGTGGGAACTGGCTCAAAATCCAGCAGCTCGTCAATGAGCAGCTCCACGAGCATTGGGCCCTTGAACGTGACGTCCAGGGAACCAACGAACTACGCTTCTTCCAGCTCCACCACGCCACCGTCCCACCGCATCCGCGGTGGGTCCTGGGGCCCACCCCCGTCTATCCGACCACAAATACGGATGCCACGTCTACAAAACTGCCTGCTGCCTGCCTCGAACCCGTCCTCGAGACCTTTGCTGACGAACACTGGGCACTGACGCAACGAGGCTGGGTTCTTGTCTCACAAGCCGTCCTCCACTCACCGCTCGCCATCGACGAGCAGTCAGGCACTGCTTCCGTTGTACAGCCTTCTGATGGTGCCTCTGACGACGTCGTGTCCCTATTTGATCGTCCATCGCATGTCGACGCCAACCTGGTCCGCATCCTGGAGCCAAACTCCCTCGTCTGTGTGCGCCAGCTGCTCGCAGGTTGGGCACAGGTTCAATCCATTGAGGAAAACGATGTCGCAGGCTGGCTGCAGTACATCCACCCCGACGGACGGGGCATGGTCCTGCAGATGATTGACGACGAAGCAAACAACCTGCTCCTGGGCGATGAGGAGCATGAGTGCCAGGTATGTCTCGATGACGTCCCAGCTTATGACATGTACACTATCTCCTGTGGCCACTCCTTCTGCCGCTCCTGCTGGACCGAGCACATCCGAGGACGCGTAGCAGACTCTCCGGACATTCCCTGTCAGCAGATGGCCTGTGGGACTATGCTGCAGGAGCAAGAAGTCCGTGCGTTGGTTCCCTCCAAGCTCTACGACCAGTACTCCTCCATTGCCCTTCACAAAAGCCTCGGTGGCCAGGGCCTGGTCTACTGTCCCAACAAGCACTGCAACTCGGGCTTCTTCATCGACGAGGGCGTCACCTATGTGCAGTGTCCCTCTTGTGGGCAGTCTGCATGTGCCACCTGCCACGAACTGTGGCACCCGGGCCTCACATGCGACGAGGCAGCACAAGAACGCCGCGCCCTCGACGAGGGCCTGGACAAGACCGACGAGCTGCTCGCGGCCACCACCAAAGCCTGCCCAGGCTGCAGTGCACATATCGAACGCAACGAAGGGTGCATCCACATGACCTGTCTCCAGTGCAAACACGAGTTTTGCTGGCACTGCCTTGAGCAGTACACTCGCACCAAGCGCTTTGGCCTCTATTGCAAACACCTGCCCTCCTGTGCCAGCAACCAATAGACGGGAAAGAGATTGGACGGTTCCTTCCTTTGCAACGTGTCACGTGTCCATCCATCCATCCACTGCGCGACGCGAACGCAACAAAAATTCGCTTTCCCGCTCGCCACAACACGTTCTTGCGCACACAGACATGTCATTGCAAGCTGACAATGAGGCCGTAGAACGCGCGGACGAGCCTGTGGATGACCAAGAACTGCAGGAGGAGGCTGCCGAGGCTGCCGAGTTTGCAGCGGCTGCCGAGTTTGCCGAGTCCGCCACGTCGCCGCCCAACACGGAACCACAGACGCAGGAGGAGGCGCGAAAGGCACACATGGAGGCATTGGGCATCCCAGCGTATGCGTGGAGGCGCTCTCTGTACGATGAGCTGTCACGACAGGTCAAAGAGTTCTCCGTGGGGGTCGTGGAGGGCATGCAGTACATTGGCCTGGGCATGCGTATGGCACAGTTTGTCAAGCGCACCCAGAACGAAGGACGTGAGCCTTATATGGATCCGTTCTCCTCGTTCAACGTTTCAGCCCATCAGGGCGTGCCCTTGGGTGGCCTGGGTGGCGGGTCCATCACACGAGGCTATCGCGGCGAGTTTCGCCGCTTCCAGCTGGACACACGCAAGTGCCAGGACACGCCCGTGTATGCAAACCAGTTCTCTGCTTTCATCCAGGCAGTGCGTCCGGGTGCAGCCGAGCGCCACCAGGCCACTGAACGCAAGCAGAACAATCTCAAGCGCCACGCCAGCTTTTCACAACCCAGTGGCCAGCCCCGCAGCGCAAGTGCCCCGGAAGCGTCGACCTCCTCCACCCACAAAGGCGTCTACACAACCTCACACACACAGGCTGCCCAGCAGCAGGCGGACTCTGGCATGCGCTCCTCGTCCAGCTCGGCGGCAGAAGAGCGCAACGTGGCTGATCTCCGCCCCTTTGTCGCCGGCCGCAAAACAGCTCAAGTTCTGTCCACCTGCCAGCACAGCCAGGCCACGGACAAGAAACGGCGCTTTTTCCGACAGAGCAACGCCCTCAGCGCATGGAACTGGGAGCTGGACTGCGAGGAGGCGGAATACCACGCCTTGTTCCCACGCTCCTGGACCACCTTCCGCAACCCAGCTCCCTCGGGTGCGACCCCGTTTGATGTGCACATGACCTGCGAACAGATTTCCCCCGTTATTCCTCACAACTACCGCGAGAGCAGCTATCCCGTCGTGGTCTTTGAATGGACCCTGGAAAACACCAGCCAGGAGGAAACCTATGACATCTCGCTCATGTTTAGCATGCTCAACGGCACAGGCAACGCAGAAGCAGACGCTTCTGGAGGTCACTCCAACCACCTTGTCCATGGCAGCGACTCGCGTGCACGCAAGCGACCACGTGTCCTTAGCGACGCCGACGCCCTCGGCTCCAACGGCCGCACAGGCACAGGCACACACGAACAGGGCTCCTACGTCGGCCTCGAGCTGCGTCACAACTACACATACCCATCCGGCCTTGCAGACACCCCGGACTACGAGGATCCGCTGACCTACTGCCTCCTCACACAGAAGCGCGACGACGTCACCATCTCCTACACCACGGGGTTCAACGCAAACGGCAATGGGGCCAATGTGTGGAACCCATTTCGTGACGACGGCGTCCTGCCCTACGAATACGTCGGATCGGGCGACAAGGCGGTTGTCAGGCCTAAAATCGGAGGCGGCCGCAAAATAGGCCGTCAGAACACAGGGACAAGCAACAGCACGTTGTCTTCTTCGTCATCCACAGCAGATGCGGCATCCTCCTCCTCCTCGTCCGCGTCGGGCTTGCCTCGCTCTACGAGCAAGTGGGAGGCCAAGGATGACAGCAAGCTGAGTGTGGCAGACGCAAACGAAACCTTGGGAGGTGCGGTGGCAGTCAAGGTACGCATGGCACCAAACAGCAAACGAAAGATCGTGTTTGCGCTGTCGTGGGACATGCCGCTTGTGCGTTTCGGACACGGCGACAACGCGTGCTTCCGGCGCTACACGCAGTTCTACGGCCGCGAGGGAACGGCTGCATACGACATTGCCGTGGATGCGTTGCGCAGCTACGACGAGTGGAGGACCACCATTGCACGCTGGCAGAGCGGTCTGGTGGCTCGAACGCCCGGAGCGCCAGACTGGTACTACATGGCGCTCTTCAACGAGCTGTACTACCTGACTGCAGGCGGTGCTGTGTGGACAGACTCTTCTGTGGTGGAAGATGCGGTGAGAGCGCACGCTGTGGACGAAGAGGCGAGACGAAAAGTACTGGACGTCTGGTTTGACGAAATGAGCAAGCACGGCATGCAGGGAGTCACGCGCATGACCCATGCCATGAAGCAACACACAGAAAACGTCATCATTGTGATGGGTTATTTGACAGATGCTCGAAAAGTGGCCGAGTTGGGCATCATGGTGAGTTGCATGAGTGTGGATGAGGATCAGAATGACGAGGAGGCCAAAGCAGGCAAGGTGATCTTCTCTTTGGCTGATCTTGACGTCGGCAAGCTGTACGCGTGTGTCATGTACGACAACGAGACGGACCAGGAGCGCAAGTTCCAACTGAAGCGGATCAACGAGGATCAGGTGGAGCTCGAGCATGCACACGTCCTGGACCTTAACCCACACACTGTGTACAGCCGACAAAGAGATGCAGATGCATGGGACGAACGCCATGGTGAAGAGAGCCTCTTGCAAACCGAAGAGGAGCAGGAACAAGAGGAACAAGAGGAACAGGAGGAGCCGGAGGAGCCGGAGCAACAGGGGAGGGAAATCGAGGAAGATCAGGAGGACGACGAAGTGCACGTGTTTGAACTGGACGAGGAGGAAGAGCAACAAGGAAAGCACAGCGGCGCCAAGGCACATGGGGACGCACAGTCGCAGATGCAGAGTGATCTGGGCACACGAGGCGGTCGTGGAACGTCGCGTGTGGGGAGCAGTGGTGCGGATGAGGACGAGACCGATGTGGGGCAATTCGTGTACCTGGAAGGATTGGAATATCTGATGTACAATACGTACGACGTGCATTTCTACGCAAGCTACGCTTTGCTGATGCTGTGGCCGAAACTGGAGCTGAATCTGCAGCGAGCCGTGGCTGTGGCAACGCTGATGGAAGACAGCGAGTGGCGCAAGTTCTTGGGCGACGGTGAGGAAGGAGAACGCAAGCTGCGTGGCGCTGTCCCACATGATCTGGGCGGACCGAGCGAACACCCGTGGCAGAGTGTCAACATCTACAACATCCACAACGTGAACCACTGGAAGGATCTGAACTGCAAGTTTGTGCTGCAGGTGTTTCGCGACTACGTGGCGACAAATGACCTGTTGTTCCTGCAGGAAATGTGGGACGTCATCCGCGAGGTGATGAAGTATATGCTGCAATTTGACAGAGACAACGATGGCATGATCGAGAACGATGGATTCCCTGATCAGACGTACGACGCTTGGACGGTGGAGGGACCCAGTGCCTACAGCGGTGGTCTTTGGCTGGCAGCGATTCGAGCTGTGGAGTGGATAAGCAAGAGACTGGGCAAAAAGAAGGACGCGACGTTCTGGGCGGGAGTGTTTTCGTCGGCGTCGGCTCGGTACGAATCCGCGCTGTGGAACGGTCACTACTACTTGTACGACAGCAGCGAACAGGCTCACCATAACAGCATCATGGCAGACCAGCTGGCAGGACAGTGGTACGCCGGTGCGTGTGGCCTGCCGAGCATCGTGCCGCGTGACCGCGCCGTGCGTGCATTGGAGATGGTGTTTGCAAACAACGTGATGGGCTTTGAAAACGGCTGCATGGGCGCCGTCAACGGCATGCGTCCAAACGGAAAGGTGGACATGACGTCGTTGCAGTCGTGCGAGGTGTGGACAGGCACAACGTACGGCGTGGCGGCGTGCATGATGCAGGAGGGCCTGTGGAGTGAAGCGTGGCAAACGTCGGGCGGACTTGTTGACAGCGTATACAGGCGCCTGGGTTACTGGTTTCAAACCCCAGAGGCGTGGGATACCAACGGCAACTACCGATCCATCGCGTACATGCGCCCTCTGTGCATTTGGGCGATGCAGTGGGCGCAGGAGCAGCGGGCCGCAAGCGCGCAACTCGAGCACGAATCGTTTGTGGACATGCTGAACAACAGGCTGTACAGCAGCTTCTTTGAGGAGCATTGCCGCATGGAGTACAGTGAAGAGAATCTGTTGGGTTACCTGATGATGCAGCAGTACCGGGAGGCCGTGAAAGAAGTGGAGGCGTTGGAGCCCGGCGCCGAACGAGACGAGCAATTGCAAGCATGTGTCAAGCTGGCTGCAAACATTGTGGACATGTTCATCCGTCAAGGTGCTGACAAGGAAATCAACGTGGACTTTGTGTCACGCGAGCACATAGTGGCTCGGGTGAGCGGGTTTGGCAAAGAGTCCCCGCCGGACGCAGACGTGTTCCACTCGGTGTCGCTGGAGCTCGTCACGATGATGCAAGAGGTGAAAATGCGCTTCCGCGAGAGCAACCAATGGTTGGCATATGCGCGCGAGCGTATGTTGAGCGAGGGGATGATGGGTGAGTGGTTGGGGACGATTGCGCGCGATTTTACGCAAGAAAATGAGCGAGCTTGACCTTGATTCCATCCTGACCAAGTTGTTGGATCTTGGGTACGATTTTGATCGGGCAAACGAGGCTGCTCGATACAGCATACGGTCAGCCAGCGGGATTCTGGGAGCGATCGACTATCTGCACGGTCAGGTGCAGAATGTGAGCGGGGTCACGGGCGACAAATCGCTGGTCGGTCTGCACGACGAAGAGTGGGCACGAAAGCAGGAGGAGAAGCGCAAAGAGCGTGAGGAGAAGGAGCGGGTGAAGCGGGAAAAGCGGGCGCTGGAGATCGCCGAGCGCAAACGCGCAGACGCCCAAGACCGGCTGAGGATCAAGCGAGAGATCGAAGCGGACAAGCAGGCACGGAAAGACAGAGCCGAACTGAAGAGGACTCGGGTGGAGGAGGGACAAAGCGCCAGCAGTGCAGGGGAGCAAACAACCACAACATCAACCACGCAGTCCACGGCTGTCGAGAGAGCACGGGAGCAGGCGGAGACAAGCTGTGCGTTGATGGTGCGATTGCCGTCGGGAGGCACTTTCAAAGGCACCTTTGAAGCCGATGACAACCTGGCAACAGTGTTGAGCGCGCTGGTTGCTTCTGGGGAAGTGGACGCGAGCGCAGAGGCCACGTGCGGGTTCATGACCCCGTTCCCGAGGCAAGAGTTTGCACCTGCAGTTTTGGGGGTGACTTCATTGCAGCAGGCAGGACTGGTGCCGAGCGCCACGCTGGTGCTCCGCGAGAACGGTGCCGCGCAGGAACAGGCACACTCTGGCGAGGGAGTGATCCACGCCGTGGAGGTCGTGGACCAAGGATTGGATGCTGGCGATGGAGGGGACCGCATTCCCAGCCACGTGCTTGACCGCATGCAAAACGAAAAGCAGAGTTCAAAGCAGAGCAAGGGCAAGGGCAAGGCACCGGGGGAAAGTGCGCTGGTGCTGCCGCTGCAAGAGCTTTGCATGCGCTGGTTCGTGTCACACATCGACAAAGTGACGACATTGAATGGGCTCAACGACGATGTGGCGCGGTTGCTCGTGGAACGGCTGCTGGCGGCGGGCAAGTTGACAAAGGCGACGGTGAAGCTGTTTCGCACCAGCGGACTCAACGAACTGAATGTGAGTGGGTGCATGACCGTGGCCAACGAGTTTCTGGCGGCCATTGCACATCATATCCATCTTAACGGGATCAGCGTGGCAAACTGCAGCTCGATCACAGACACGGGAGTGGCACACCTGGCAGGGCTTCATTCGCTGTCGTTCTTGGACCTGAGCAATGTGCACATCACCAACACTGCGTGCAAACACATCCGTGACATGGAAAACCTCAGCATGCTGAGCTTGGCAGGCAACAAAGGCATCACCGACGAAGGGGTGGCGATGCTCGCGTGTTTGCCCACGTTGGTGAGTTTGGATGTGTCCAGGTGCTCGCTGAGCACATTTGAGTTTCTGCCGGAACTGCGAGACATCGAAGAGCTGCGCCTGGCCGGGTGCAGCTTCCTGGCAAGCAAACATCTGCAACTGCTGAGCAACTGCGCGCAGCTGAGCTACCTGGACATCTCGGGGAGTGGTGTGGCCAGTGCAGGGCTGATCCACCTGCGCAAGCTGCCTCTGGTGAGCTTGAACCTGCGCGATACGCGGTGCGACAACAGCGCGGTGCGGTTTTGTGCGGCATTTGCAGAGACTCTGATGTCGATCACGCTGCCTGGTCGACTGGAGATCGACGACGTGGGTGTGGGGCACCTCAACGCTTTGTTGTGCTTGGACGAGCTCGATCTGACAGGATTCGTGCGCGTGACGGATGCAGGGATCACACAGTTGGGCGACCTGACGATGCTGCGCCAGCTGTCGTTGGCGAAAACAGGAATCAGCGACGCAAGCTTGGCGGTGGTGGGTTCCATGGAACGGCTGGAGTTGCTGGACCTGGAAGGGACGGCAATCAGCGATGACGGACTGGCAAAGCTGAGTGGGCTGGCGCACCTGAGCGAGCTGAGGCTGTCGCGGACACATGTGAGTGACTCCGGTGTGGATCATCTGCAAGCACTGGAAGCGCTGGAGACGCTCGCACTGGACAACACCGAGGTGAGCAATGCGTGCGCACATGCGCTGGAGACACTGCCGTTTCTGCAGCGTGTGCTCATCCGCGGCAGCCATGCGACGCAGATTGTGCTGCAAGAAGAGCTGCCGCATGTCGAAGTGATCGACTAGCTGGCTGTACCTGCTCAGTTCGGGGACTTGGCGGAAGGCTTGCTGCGCTTGGCTTGCAGGCGCTGCACGATGCCGATTTTTGGCGGATTGGGATGCACAGCGATGGTTTCAGCACCGGATAGCTTCTTGCCGAGAGCCTCGGACGCGGTTTTGGCCATCTTGCGGCGTTCGTAGGCTTTTCCGTGACGGAAGCCGACGCCGTAGGTGAGGAAAATCGTCAGAATGGCTCCGGGGACGACGAAACGATCGAAATGAAGGGCTTGCATCAGACTGTTGTGCTCACTGTCGCCCGGTTTGGTGTCGAGACGGGTTCGAATGTCGTCCAATTGCTTCTGAATGCGTTCGGTGGATGCTTGGCGGTAGGCAAAACCTGCCCACGCGGCGGTGCCCGAAAGCAGGGTACCCGACACGGTGAGCAGCACCTGATGGTCGGCGTAGAACGCCTGCAGCTCGTTCTTGGCCGCACGGGCACGATGCCAAAGGGATGACTTGGACATGATGGGAAAAGGGCGAAGTTTGGGTGGGTGTGCGGACGGGCAGCAGGCGATGGGCAGGCGAGACTACGCCGGGGAAACTGAGGCGTGGGGGTGGTACTGGTGCACGCACGCTTTCGAATGCCAGCAGGGAAGCAGGGAAGTGGCTGGATGGAGCTGCGCGGTGTCGGCCACAAAAACCAACCAACAACCCCCCCAACATGCAGAGAAGCCTGTTTCTGCTGGTCCTGCTTGCGCTGAGCGTGTTTGCTATCGCAAGCAGCGACTACAGCGACAACTCCGAGAGCGAGATGAGCACTGATGCCAGTGCCAGCGAGGTGTGTTTTTCGCGTTTTCTGTGCGCTTTTTCGTTTTTTCTCCCTCCCGCACGCACACAACCGGCTGCTGCGCGCCAGTGACCAGTCGCATGGGCAGCGCAGTAAAGTGCAGTAGTGCACATTCATGTTTGGAAGGGAGCTGGGTATTGTTTGGCCACAGATGGCCGACGCTTCGATGGGAAAGGGCCGACGATCGTGCAACGAGGCGAGCCACGCAAAAAAATCGCACACGAAAAAATACGCTCACACTCACACTCACACGCACGCTCGCACGCACGCATTGCAGTTCGAGGAGGAGATCATGAGCCCGGAGGAGGAGGAGAGCCGGAGGAGGAGCTCGAGGAGAGCAGCTCCAGGCTGTTGGCTTCGTGAGCAGCGAGTCAACGACCGGAGCTCGCGAGGACTTTGACTTTGGCGCCCGTCGCCGACGCCGTCGCCGTGGGTGGCGTTCTGATCGGCAACTTCCGTGGTGGCGCCGCCCCCGAGGGTGTCGCACTTTGGCCGTCGCCGACGCCGCCGTCGCCGCAGGGTCGCCAAGAAGGTGGGTGGCTTCGTGAAGAAGGCCGCTGGCACTGTGGGCAAGATCTACCAGAAGGTGGCTCCGTACGTGCAGCGCATCACTTCCAGCCCGTACTTCCGCATCGCCCTGCAGGTTGCCTCGAACCTGGCTCTGCCCGGTGCTGGCCTGGCTTCGCGCATCATCGGTATGGTCCAGAACGGCCGCAACCTGGTGAACGCCATCCGCAACGGCGACGGCTCGCTGCTGCAGCGCATCACCGGCGTGGTGTCCAGCGCAGGTGGCATCCGCAACCTGGCTCGCCAGCTGATCACCACTGGTGTTGGCAGCTCCGACGACAGCTCCAGCGAGGAGGAGCTCGAGGACTTTGACTTTGGCCGTCGCCGACGCCGTCGCCGTGGATTTTTCCGCCGCATCGGTGGTTTCGTGCGCAAGGCTGTTGGCTTCGTGAGCAGCGGCCGTCTGGGCAACATTGTCAACGGTGTGACCGGCCTCATCGGCCAGGGTCGCGACCTGTTCAACCGTGGCCGTGGTCTGTTCTCGGGTGTGGGCAACCTCATCCGCAACTTCCGCAGCAGCGGCGGCAACCTGTTTGAGCGCATCCGCAACTCGTTCCCGGCTGCCCGTGACCTGTTCAACCAGGGCCGCAGCCTGTTTGGTGACGCCCGTGGCCTGATCGGTGGCGTGCGTGGTCTGATCGGCAACTTCCGTGGTGGCGCCGCCCCCGCCCCCGAGGGTGTCGGCAGCTCCGACGACGACCTGTTCGACTCCGAGTCGAGCTCCGACGACGAGGAGGTGTCTGACTTTGATCAGTTCCGCTTCCTGCGCCGCATCGGTGGTTTCTTCCGCAAGGCTATCAGCTTTGTCGGCAGCGGCCGTCTGGGCAACATTGTCAACGGTGTGACCGGCCTCATCGGCCAGGGTCGCGACCTGTTCAACCGTGGCCGCGGTCTGTTCTCGGGTGTGGGCAACCTCATCCGCAACTTCCGCAGCAGCGGCGGCAACCTGTTTGAGCGCATCCGCAACTCGTTCCCGGCTGCCCGCGACCTGTTCAACCAGGGCCGCAGCCTGTTTGGCGACGCCCGTGGCCTGATCGGTGGCGTGCGTGGTCTGATCGGCAACCTGCGCGGTGGCGCCGCCCCCGCTGGTGTTGGCAGCTCCGACGACGATCTGTTCAGCTCGGACAGCTCCGACGACGAGTTCTACATGATGTAAAGAGTTTCATAAACGCATCGTGTGCCATCCTTTCGTTCCGACGACGAGTTCTATTGTACATGATGTAAAGCTTTGTGTGCATCATTGTGTTGCTTGCGCACGCACACTCCACGTTCTGCAGAATTTCCCCGCGTCAATTCCGCCAACCATTGCTGATGTTTGCTCGATCTCGAGGCTCTGCCAACGCAGTGTGGGCGGCTAGTGCACCCGCTGCGTCATCGATAAAGATGGAAAAGCCTGTGCAGGTAGCTGTGGTGGGGGCGGGACCAGCGGGCTGCTACGCCGTGGACTACCTGCTCAAACACGGTCCAACTGGGTCTCGCATACACGTGTTTGAACGACTGCCCAATCCGCACGGATTGGTGCGGTCAGGTGTTGCCCCCGACCATCCAGAGGTGAAGAGCGTGGAGAACAAATTCGAGGAAGTGCTCGCCTCGCCGCAGGTCGAGTATTTTGGCCACGTCACCGTCGGTGACATGCTCGGCGACGTCCCTCTAGCCGCCTTGCGTGCCTACTACGACGCAGTCATCATGGCATATGGCTGTGATATGGACAAGCAGCTGGGTCTGGAAGGGGAGAGCACCACTCGCGGCGTACAGAGTGCTCGCGACTTTGTGGGCTGGTACAATGGCCACCCAGACTACCAAGCCAACAGCTTCTTTGACCGTGACGAGGCGTTTAGCCACTCTGATGTGGTGGTCGTTGGCCACGGTAATGTGGCCCTGGACGTGGCTCGCATCCTTGCCAAGCCCGTCGACGAGCTGCGCAAAACAGACATCACTCAGAATGCCCTGGACCGCTTGGCTGCCTCTCAAATCCAACGCATCCACGTGGTTGGACGTCGTGGCCTTCTCCAGGCCTCATTCACCACCAAGGAGCTGCGTGAGCTGCACCGGCTTCCGTCCGTCAACCTGACAGTCCACCGTCCCAAAGACGTCCACACATCCAACCTCGACGCCACAGTGCTCTCCAGCGACAGAGCACGACGGCGCATGTCCGATCTCGTGACCAAAGTCATCAGCTCCCAGGAAAAGGACGATGCGGACGAGGCCGCTTCCACAGCGCAACGCACAATCTCGTTGCGCTTCTTCAGCAGCCCTGTGGCTCTTCACGCAGACTCGGATCACCGATTGCTCAGTGTCGATTTGCAACGCAATGGTTTGGACGACAGCGGAGCCGTTGTGCCAACGGACGAGGTCGAGTCACTGCCATGTGGTCTGCTCCTCCGCTCCATCGGATACAAGGCCATCCGAGTGGACTCCAAGCAACCATTCGACTCTGCTCGAGGGGTGATGCCCAACGTCCATGGCCGCGTGGACGGTGCACCTGGTCTCTACGTCGCGGGCTGGCTCAAGACAGGGCCCACTGGTGTCATTGCAAGCACCCTCAACAATGCCTACGAAACAGCCGCATGTTTACTCCACGATGTGGCCCACGGCGATCTGGAGTCTGGCAAGATCGAGACAAGCCCTTGGCAGACTCGAGAACAGGTTGACCAGTGGTTGTGCGCAAGATCCAGGAACACCGTTGTGTCCCATGACGACTGGACATGCATTGACGACTACGAGAGGGTTCAGGGTCAGGAACGCGGTGCCCCCAGGGAGAAGCTCACGCGTGTCCAGTCCATGTTGGACGTGCTTGCATCCAGGTAGCGCCCCCTCCCCAACACACAGGTACAATATGTACAGCACACAATCCAATGCACTTGCACAGCCTCGTGTGGCCACCCTCCACCCACATCGCGTGGTCTTGCGTATGTGTGGGAACCGCCCTCCCAGAAGCAACAAAATGGACCACGCCTTGCTCCAATGGGTAGTGGATATCCTCAAAGTATCTCTGGTGGTGTTCAACCTCTTGGTGCTGCTGTATGGCATGGCAATGACGGGCCACCAACGCCTCCTGGACAAGGACGACAAAGAAAGGAACGTGCTGCTTGTGATTGCCCACCCGGACGATGAATGCATGTTTTTTGGGCCGACTGTGCTGTCCCTGGTGCAGCGCGAGCAAGCTAACGTCCACATTCTGTGCCTTTCTCGAGGGAACCACGACGGACTGGGCGAGCAACGTGCCCAGGAGTTGCTGGATAGTGCAGCCGCATTGGGCATTGAGGACGCCACGCGAGTGACCTGTGTGGATGACCCCCGCCTTCTTGATGGTCCCGATAGCATGTGGTACCCAAACGTGATTGAACAATACGTCCTGGAGGCAATGGGAGACAAGCACTTCTCTCTCGTCCTCACTTTTGACGACTATGGCGTGTCAGGCCATGCCAACCACATATCCTGCCACCTCGCTATTCAACACATGATAGACGCGCGCTCCATCGACCTTGCAACAACCCAAGTGCTGCGCCTCGTCAGCACAAATCTGCTGCGCAAGTACATTGGCGCCCTGGATGTGCCCTGGTCGCGCTACGTCAGCTCCACATCGAACAGAGTGTCTATGCAGGTGACTCCAACCCTGATGGGTGCGTACAATGCCATGTTGTGTCACGGCAGCCAACTAGTGTGGTTCCGACGCTTCTACGTCGTTCTTAGCCGCTACATGGTCATCAACACCCTCGAGTCGATGCAGCCGTCACCAGTAAGACCAACATAGGCATGTGGACAGTGGATGGGTGTCGCGTGTTCAGCATGCGCCCGGTAGCCAACCATGAGCCTCCGGTACCGCAAACCTGCTGGTGAGTGTTCTTGCACATCATTAAACCAGAAACCGATTGGATGCACGCCTTATTCCTTGCTCACACACACACAAACACACGCGCGCGCGCATCCCTGTCCACACAGGACGGGAAAGCCCAAACGCTGACCCGGGGCTCAACCTACCGGGAATGGTCGACTCGACGGAAGGTGCTGGAGCACAGAGGCAGGGCACAGCACACCAGGACGATGAAAGGCTGCATCGCGAGGTTGACACGCTGTTTGACTCTCTGATTGACTCGCCAGGGGTGGACAAAGTCGATCGTCTGCTCGCGCGTTTTGAACACAGCAGGGCCAGCGATGTACAGACGCTGGTGGAGGAGCTGAAAGGTGACGACTCGGACGGGGATGAGTCGGATTCGGACGGCAGGATGGGTGTGATGATAGCGCAGGAACGGGACGAGGCAGAGGACAGTGATGACGAGCCGGCAGCGTTTGCCGAGTACAGCGAACACAACGCCGAGCAGCGAGCGCGGTTGCAACACAAACTGGTGCAGCAAAAACGGAAAATCGAGGCGCAGAAGAAGCGCATCCACTCGTTGAGAGGGACGTTGCGCGAAAAGACACGGCAGGTGAAACGGCTGACGCAGGAAAACGATGCGCTGGCTCAGGAGAACCAGCAGAACGAGCTGAAAATCATCATGGCCGGGTTTGGCAAGGGGCAGACTGAAAGGGAGGAGGAAAGACTGCGGGAAGAAGAAGAGGCCGCGCAAGAAGCGAGTGGCGGCAAAGAAGGCAGCGATCCAGAAAGGTGCACTGCTGGACGACGACGACGACGACGCCCTGCTGGAGTACTATGCCAACCCAGACCTGCCACGGTGGAAACTCAATCTTCGCATTGCATCTCGGCGCATCTACCGCTTCTACATCAGTTTTCAGCCGCTGGCGGCCGACGTGTTCCACATCAGTTCCCACTTTGGCGAGGGCATCGCGGTCTACTTCCGCTTCTTCAAGTGGCTGGTGCTACAAACAGCTGTGGTGGCCATCATTGTGGGTCTTCTGTGGCTGGCACACGTGACAAGATCTTTGTTTGGCGGACCGGCCACAGAACTGCTTGGGTTCCTTCCCATATGGATGCAGTATTCGTCGCTGAGCCAGGGAGACGAGGTGATGTATTTGCTCACCCTGTTGAGCACAGTGGTGTTCCTTGTGGTGCTGACGTCGCGCAAGGTCATCACCGAGGCGCAACGCGCGGACCAGGACTCGGACTTGGTGGAGCAGAGCACGGGCGATCGCATCGCCAAGTACGTGCTTTCGGCTTGGGATTGGTCCATCAACGGCATGCGGCGCATCGAGGACCAGCAGAAGCTGATTGCCGACCAGCTGCTCTTGTTTCTGAGCGAGGTCCGAGACGAAGAGGCACGATCGAACCGCACACGCAGCGAAAGGGTCATCTATGTGCTCCGCAAAGTGGCTGGGAATCTGTTGATGACCGTCGTCATTGTGGCTGCGTGGACCATCATCATCCTCCTCAACCTGAGTGCGCAGGATATTATCAACCAAGCGAGGACGGGCAGCATCGGCCAGGTGGGCATCCAGTTCAGCCAGTTCATCGTTCCCCTAGCCGTCACGGCCATCAACATCATCCTGCCTCCGCTCATCAACAAGGTGACCGAGCTGGAGCGGTGGGACAACCAGTCGTTTGCCATTCTGATGGAGATTTCCAGGCTCTATGCCATGAAGGCACTCAACCTGCTCATCATTGTGTTTGGATACTTCCAGCTGCTGGAGAACACGGTGTACATCAGCGGCACCGAGCAACAGGCGCCACTGGAGGGCTGCATCTTTGACAAGATTGGTCTGGACATGTTTTCGCTCTACCTATCCGACTTTGTTCTGAAGAAACTGGCCAACATCGGCAGTGTGTACGCATTGCGAGCCGTGAACCAGGCGCGAGGGATCGACGACGACGGCGTACGCGAGTTTTCCGTGCCGGGCTCTGTCATCGACGCCATCTACTCGCACACGCTGCTCCTCGTTGCGTTTCCTTTCTTCCCCTACGTCATGGTGCTTGCTTTTGTTCTCCACCTGCTCACCTTCAAGTGGGAGAAGTTTATGCTGCTCAACTTCTCCCGCAGGCCGAAGAGACCCTGGCGAGCCAAGGATACCGGATCGTACTTTATGCGTTTCTACGTGGTGACGTTTGCCTTGGTGCTGAGCTTGGTGTACTACGTGCTCAACGTGGTCACGGTCGACTGCGGCCTATTTCAAGGCCGTATTCTGATCACGGTGCTGGATTCGATCATGGCACGCAACGGCCTGCTCGACCTCGTCTATCGCGCCGTCACGGCACCAGCCATCATCTGGGCGTTCCTGTGTGCGATGGTGGTCCTGCATTCCGTTCGGCGCAACGAAGTGTCGTTCCTGCGCTCCTTCTACGACGACAAGGTCAACGGCCTGCGCACGGACATCCTTCGCCTGAACCAACTGATCAAACGGCAGGCCAAGAGACTGGAGGACAGTCAGGCGCTCCTAGCTGCAATGGAAGAGGAGGCTGAGGCGTGAAAGGAGGGCTGGGAGAAGCCTGCGCTGCGGCAACCGCGCCAACCATGCGACGTGCGCTCCTTGTGGCGGTGCTGGTGGCTGCCGTGGCCATTTTGCTGTTTGAAATGGCGACAATGTACGTAATTGAGCCGCGACGTGGCTCGCATGATTCCGGTTGGCGCACAGAGAAAGGGGCAGTTGGTGCGGACGGATCGTCGTCCCAAGATGACGACAGGGACGCCGACGAGGAGAAATCCGATGGGCACACCCAAGATAACGCTACAGATGGTCGAGGGGATGGGGCGGTAGAGGGGAAGGAGAAAGAGAAAGAGGAGCAGACGACAAAGGAGCCAAGCGCAGCGAGCAAGGCGCGCCAGGCAACGTTTAGCGAGGTGTACGAGAAGCACAAATGGAACTATGCCAAGGAAAGCATTCCCAAGAGTGGGGTGGGCTCTTCGCTAGAGTATACAGAGGTGCTGCGTAAGCAGCTGGTCAAGGTGCTGGTGGAGCTGAAGCCACGGACCATTCTAGATCTCGGGGCTGGCGACCTGACGTGGATGCCGAGTGTGCTGGAGGATGAGCAGGTGGCCAAGCTGAACATTGCGTATATTGGCACAGATGTGGTGCCCATGCTGGTGGAGAAGCACGCCAAACGATTTGCCAAGCACAGCAGGTGGCGTTTCCAGCAGCTGGACTTTGCCGAGGCCGACAGCGAGTGGCCAGAGGCAGACCTGGTGTTCTGCCGTGATGCGCTGCAGCACTTGCCCATTGGCACAGTGCATAGTGTGCTCAACAGGCTGGCGTCCTCAAAGATATACAAGTACGCCCTGTTGTCCACGTTTGACAAGGAGCGCGACAACCCCATTGCTGGCATCCAAGAAGGCGAAGCATTTGTGCAGTCATGGAACTACAACCTGCGCGTGCGTCCATTCAATTGGCCGCAGCCTCAACAGCTTCTGCCGGACGGCGGCACAAAGAGCATCGGCGTGTGGCGGTTGCCAGTATCGTCACTATCGTCACAATGAATGGTTCTACCTTTTGCTCGTGCGTCGCCGAGGTGCAGGGTGCATGCGTCGGCGCGGCTGTCGCTCCTTTGGCGATTTCTCCACCTCCATGTCGTCTTGGAAGTCGTCCTCGTCATCCTCGGCGCGCAAACCAGTCGTGTCCACCACACTCTCCATCTGATCGCTTGTGCTTGGCTGCGACTCATTCTTGGAGGTTTTTGCGCCATCATTTGCTGTGCGGTTGTTGGAGGACGAGGAGGACGCAGCCGCGGCAGCAGCTCGGTCTCGTTCCCGTTTCTTGACCTCCATGAGATGGAGCAAGTGGCGCTGCTCGCTAATATTGACGTCCAACAGTGAGAATGTGGCATCCTTCCTCTGCTCTTTCTTCTTGAACGCAGCAGCAAACATGGATGCGTGTGCAGAGGCGGCCGGAGTGTCGGATTGCTTCGTGTTGGATTTGGGTTTGGGGTCGACTTTGGTGCTCGCCTGCGCCTTTGATTCGTACATGCTCAGCAGCCTGCGCTGTTCTGCGACATTGACACTGCCCATGTCGACATTCTCCTCGACTTGACGCTCGGTCCCACCAGTCTCAGTCACCTCGGGCTCTGGTTTGGCGTCAGGCTGTTGGGCGTTCTCATCGACGGACATGAAGGATGCCTCCGAGCCCGTGGACGAGAACGATGAGGCGGCAGCGACGGGTACAGACGAGGAAGAAGAGGCTGAAGCGGATGCGGAGGACGAGGAGGACGAGGAGGAGGTCTTGCCGCCGCGTGCACGGCTGAGAAAGGGCATGAGGGTGCTTGTGTTCTGGCTGTCATCGATGAGCCCTGCAAAGCACCGAATCTGACGCTGCACCTCCTTCTCCTTGCTGTAGTTCACAGTGGGCACGATCTTTTTCGGGCGCAGGTAGTCGACCCACTCTTGCAGTTCGTTGTAGCTGCTGTGCTCGCTGTAGGGCACGCGGAGCACAGTGACATTGCCGGCCTCCTGGACGGCAAAGCCGGTCTTTTTGTTCTTTCCCAGCCGTGCATAGTTCCAACCTGTGGGTGAGACACCAACGATGCGGTCGTACTGAGGCAACATGGCCAACAGCTCCTGCAGACGTGGCACGCTGACTCCGCCGAGACGCCCGACGTGCACGGGAGTCGAAGCGGGGTCATGTGTGAAAAGTGACATATCGTAGCCCATGGCACGCAGCAAGGGCACTTTCGTGTCCTCCACGCATACCTTGCAGCCCAGGCGTTTCGCACAGGCGAGAAAGATGCGCTCCTTGCCGATCAAGTACGTCCCAAACACAAACACGGTGCTCTTGTCTGCTGCGGCACGACGCTCCACGTAGTCGGCCACTGTGTCAATGACTTGTTGCTGGGGCGGGAACACGTGGCGAGGGTTGCAGTACGTCGTGTCCAGGTACAGGGCGTCCAGTTTGACGCCTTGCAGCGGCCTGTACAGCTTGAAGCTTGCGTCGTAGCGCATGTCGCCACAATGAAGGTACTTGCTGCCGTCGTCGTGCTCAAACAAGATGATGACTGCGCCTGGGCAGTGGTTGGCGTCCATGAACGTGACGGTGGTGTTCTTTACCCGTGAGGGCGTTTCCAGCGGAAGCACGCGGAGCCGTTCATGGCGTACTCCAAGACGCAGCAGCACCAGGTTGGCGGTAATCTGTGTACAGTCTGCAGAGAGGGAGGCCATGCAGAGGTGTTTGTCAGCAGAGGGGCAGAGCGGCGATGACGCGTGTGCGGGCTGGACTTCAGGAAACCAAGCACACCACCACACGCAGCACAGGCAACACCTACAAATAAGACCGTATGCAAAGCCGCTGCTGAGCCCTGTGTAGTGGTCTGAGTGGAAGTGGGTGAGGAAGTAGGTGTCGTACTGGTCACTCTTGTGGCGAAAGCCGTCGACAAGGAAGGTGGTGCCTGGCACAAGCTTCGGCTTGGGCACAGATCGGTCACCCGTGTCACCCCCGGGGTAGTAGGTGTTGTTGCCCGCATTCATGCTGTTTTCCTTACGCATGCGCTGCACCTGTTCATCGTACCAGGACCTGCTTCGCTTCTGGTCTTGCTGCGCCTGCCCTTCCTCATCATCGCGCGAGAGTTCTCGCTCCAGTTCCCGTTTCTGCCCATGCGCTCTCCTGTCACCTCCCTGAGCCTCTTTGGCGGCATACGTGTGGTAGCGCTCATTTTGTGGTTGTTTGTATGCGTGCGTGGCTCCTCGGCCCCCCTGCGCTTCTTGTTGTGCTCTGTGTGCAGCCGCGTGCATCTCGTGATTTGCAATCTCTGCGGCAACTGCCGGCTGGTCCTGGACATCATTCACAATGCCTTCATCCACACCTTCGTCCTGATCATCATCATCGTCGTCGTCGTCGTCGTCGTCGTCATCATTTCTGTCCAGAAACACGTTGACCACAGGTGCCTCCATGCCGACCAAGTCAAAGGAAAGTTTTGAACTGCCACACGCAGCGCAAGCCATGAGTCGTTTCGTCAAGTCGATCGTGCTCCTGGTAGGTTTGGGGTTGATGTGCCACCTGCCATGTGTACATTCAGTGGTTCAGTGGATGGTGGCTGACACGGGTCCTGCAGGGTGCGACGGGTGTTGCGGCAGGGTTGGTGGAAGAACGAAGCCGGTACGACCGCATTGAGGCGGCCATAGAGCGTGCCCAGGTGCAGTTGGTTGGACCTCGGGGCTCGCAACCCCCCAGGTTCCCTGTCTCGGAAGCGAAGGAAGTGCCGGCGAGCACTGCCGAGTTTGAATCTCCTGGGGCTATTGTCGAGCGCTCAGACGTTACATCGTATGGAAAGGCGCGCACCACATTGATGTGGAATCTGGAAAGCGAGCCGCAGCGTCGTGTCACACTGCTGACTGGCGTCCACGGTGTTGGCAAGACGAGCTTGGTGCGCAGCGTGTGTCCATCGAGAAACTTGCTGTATGTGCCTATAAGTGAGGGTCCTGTGGCCCAGCAGCTGGATGACGCATTGTTTCTGCTTCCTTGGTGGATTCGTGCTTCCTACGACATGCAGGAAGCCCTGCACAGACTGGCAAACACGGATCCCTCTGCGCTGCGCCGTACCATGCTCAGGCAGTGTCTTTCCTCCCTGCAGCAGCACTTGGTGGTAAGATTGGAAAGGGGGGTTCACCATGCACCCGTGGTGGTGTTTGACAGTGTGGATGACGTGCTGGGTGAGCCCAATACGCGAACAACGCTGCTGAGGTGGGCAGACGACGTTGCCAAGCGTGGGGTGGCCAGCCCGTGGTTGGTAAGTGGAAGACACGACGCGTCGCGTCTTGTGCGTGCGACTGTGCATGAACACCGCGTGGTGAGCTTGGACGACGCGACGGACGAGGAGGCAATGGCTTATGTGGAGACGCTGCTGTCCAAGCATGTCTCCCTGCGAGGTCTGAAAGACCTGAAAAACCTGTGTGTACGACTGGTGGGGGGTCGTATCCAGGATTTGCAGCTGGCGGCGAACCTGGTGCTGGAGTTGACGCCGCCAGACGAACTCGTGACCATCCTGCTGCAGCAGCCGCTGCGCACCCTGTGGCATGGCGCAAACACGGCACAGCGTGACAGTGTGAACATGGGAGTTCCGTGGCTGGGCACCCTGATGAGTGCCGTGGTGCAGGCGATGGTGGAGTTTCATGGGGTGCTCCCAGAGTCGGTGTTTCATTCACTCGTGCAACAGCTACAGAAAGACGCGCCAGGCGGAGAGCCATCGCAACCCGTTGTGGCCACAGATTTGCTGGACCATATGGTTGCGTGTGGATGGGTGCACGTGCTTGAGTACAACAGCCCGCGCACGGAGGAGCTTCTGATGGCCCAAGAGTTTTCCAGCCGCCATCTCAGCCAGGCGGTCATTGTGCCCACCAGTGCGCGCATGCTGAACGCCATGTCCATGGTGCAGGCAGACCGCATGTGGCTGGACAAATTGGTGCCCGGGAGAGACGGTGACGGCGACGAGGATGTCGACCGACCATAGAAGCCCCCACGGGGACTCACTCCTCAATTGGGAGTGGGCATGTTGCCAAACGCCAGGTCCATGAAACGCATGCGCTGCAGATACGACGGCGGAGCAGTGCCGCCGACCAATTGTTTGCCATCGTTCCAGACCTGGAAGGGGCCGTTTGCTGGGGCTCCTGCGATGCCGTCCAGCTTGTCTTGGCCAACAATGTACATGGGCAGGATGTGACCTTCGGTATTGAACACGTACTGGCGCTTGTGTACGGTGTTGTCTTGGTCAAACAACAGGTAGAGATACTTGAGTGTCTCGGAAAGAAAGAAGCTCTCCATGTGGTCTTTGAGGACGTGTCGTTCGACATCCTCGACGGTGGCGTAGCCGCAGGTGCGCAAAGAATGCACTTGGATGGATCGCACCATGTCCCTGCCCACAGCCAGCCACCACGGGTCGCTGCTCACCTGGTAGAGGTAGTATGCGCTCTCTGCAATCTCTGGACGCAGTGGATAGCTGGTTTGGCCCGGTTGGATGTGGTTGTTGACCAAATTGAACCCCTCGGGCACAAAGCCGTACTTGCGCCACACGGAGTAAAAGGCAGTGAGGCTGCGCGAGGCGTTGCCTACGTCTCCGTACATGGTTTGCAGACCAGGCCAGAAAGACTGCAGCGAGTTGTACACGGGCCACACAATGATGCCCTTTGCCATGTGGACGTCGAGATACCAAGCGTCACGCTTGAGATGCGTGTTGACGGCCTCGTAGCCCTCATGGAAAATGTCCAGGTATTCTTCGTCGCCAAACATGAGGGCGGCCTTCAGAAGGTATTCATAAAACGAGTCGACGCTTGCACCAATCCCTGCATCCTGGTGGGTCCAGTCGCCGGAGAAGATATCGATGTGGTTGCCCAGGAGGCCGAGTTTAGAACGACGCTGCCAGAGGCCTCGGAGGGCATTGCGTGCCGCCGCTTCGTACACGGGGTCGCCTGTGAGACGTGACAACAATCCCCACTCGAGGACAAAGGTACCACCGCCGGCTGTGGAGGTGATCGTTGTCTCGCCCGGAGGGACACCGTGGCGTAGGTTGACGGTGCCATACGGGATGCCTGTCGGGGTGTCAAAGGCAGGAAGGATGCGATCGGCGAGGTCGAGCGTGAGATTGAGAAGCTGGTTGTCGTACGAGGCGGTGATGGTGAGGTTGTTGCGGGAATCGGCGACAATGAGGTGGGCGGACAGCAAGCCTCCCAGGACGCGGATGTTTGTTTCTGCAAGGCCAAAGGTGTAAACGGAGAGGTATGGAACAACGTCAAGTGTGAGTATGTGTGCGTGTAAAAGAAGAAAGAGGGCGCGGGAAGTGCCACGTACCAAACACGGACACATTGACGTCCTTGTCGAGAGAGTAGTTGTCGATGAGCCAAAGAACCTGCTTTTCGAACTCTTCGTGCTGACCAAATATCCAGAGAGCATCCAAAGAGTCGATGAGCGTGAGGTAGAGGCCGCCGTATTGGTCAGACCCTGAGCAGGTGAGCGGGCGAAGATCGTCGTGGGGAAAGCCATAGCGCATGTAAGACGAGTACGCGTGTTCAAAGATGCTCTTGACTTGGTCTCTGTGTTGGATGAAGGAGGGTCGTGAGCAGGTGGGAGGCACGGAGCAATGGCTGGAGAGCGGGGAAAGCGCGGCGACGGACCTGAGCTGGGCTCGTTCGGCGCTGCCAACTACAGACACGCCCTGGAACGGGCTTGCCAGGACATGATGCTGGTTGGGTTGGCCCTGAGCGCACGAGGGTGCAGCGACAAAGACAAGCACCAAGCAGAGGGGCAGGAACGTCCACCGGGGCATCAGGGCTGGACCAGTGCGCGCATGTGTGAGTGAGTGCACGAGGTCTGACGAGCAGCGTGTCCAGTGTCACTTCCTGCTGTGGGATGTGGAAGCCGTTTGGGTCGGGGAGAAAACAATGCGCCAGCGCCCTCGCAGGCACACAAACCCAAAAAAAAACCAACCCTTCACCATGCAGAGAAGCCTGTTCCTTCTGGTCCTGCTTGCGCTGAGCGTGTTCGCTATCGCTAGCAGCGACTACAGCGACAACTCTGAGAGCGAGATGAGCACTGATGCCAGTGCCAGCGAGGTAGGTTTTTCTGCGGTGGCCTTTTTGGCAAAATTCGGGGCCGAGAGCCCTTTTTTTTTCTCGCACCTTTGGGTGAGGGGCCTCGTCCAGGCTGATGCACGCATATGGGAAACACACCCTGTGGCTGCACCACTGGAGACCATGTGTACACACACAACCCAGTGTGTTGTGTACCTTGCATGGCCGTGGATGCTTGTGTGCGGGGCCCCAAACATGCGAGAGGGGAAAACGGCGCGTCCGACCATGCAAACACGGACGCGTTTTCCCTACCGCGACGCGTTGCAGCCATGTTTGTATACAGACTGGACACTCACACTGTATGTGCCCGTTTCCTCGCACTTAGTTCGAGGAGGAGATCATGAGCCCGGAGGAGGAGGAGAGCAGCTCCAGCGAGGAGGAGCTCGAGGACTTTGACTTTGGCCGTCGCCGACGCCGTCGCCGTGGATTTTTCCGCCGCATCGGTGGTTTCGTGCGCAAGGCTGTTGGCTTCGTGAGCAGCGGCCGCCTGGGCAACATTGTCAACGGTGTGACCGGCCTCATCGGCCAGGGTCGCGACCTGTTCAACCGTGGCCGTGGTCTGTTCTCGGGTGTGGGCAACCTCATCCGCAACTTCCGCAGCAGCGGCGGCAACCTGTTTGAGCGCATCCGCAACTCGTTCCCGGCTGCCCGTGACCTGTTCAACCAGGGCCGCAGCCTGTTTGGCGACGCCCGTGGCCTGATCGGTGGCGTGCGTGGTCTGATCGGCAACTTCCGTGGTGGCGCCGCCCCCGAGGGTGTCGGCAGCTCCGACGAGGAGCTCGAGGACTTTGACTTTGGCCGTCGCCGACGCCGCCGCCGTGGCTTCTTCCGCCGCATCGGTGGTTTCGTGCGCAAGGCTGTTGGCTTCGTGAGCAGCGGCCGCCTGGGCAACATTGTCAACGGTGTGACCGGCCTCATCGGCCAGGGTCGCGACCTGTTCAACCGTGGCCGTGGTCTGTTCTCGGGTGTGGGCAACCTCATCCGCAACTTCCGCAGCAGCGGCGGCAACCTGTTTGAGCGCATCCGCAACTCGTTCCCGGCTGCCCGTGACCTGTTCAACCAGGGCCGCAGCCTGTTTGGCGACGCCCGTGGCCTGATCGGTGGCGTGCGTGGTCTGATCGGCAACCTGCGCGGTGGTGCCGCCCCCGCTGGTGTTGGCAGCTCCGACGACAGCTCCAGCTCCGACGAGGAGCTTGAGGACTTTGACTTTGGCCGTCGCCGACGCCGTCGCCGTGGCTTCTTCCGCCGCATTGGTGGATTCGTGCGCAAGGCTGTTGGCTTCGTGAGCAGCGGCCGTCTGGGCAACATTGTCAACGGTGTGACCGGCCTCATCGGCCAGGGTCGCGACCTGTTCAACCGTGGCCGTGGTCTGTTCTCGGGTGTGGGCAACCTCATCCGCAACTTCCGCAGCAGCGGCGGCAACCTGTTTGAGCGCATCCGCAACTCGTTCCCGGCTGCCCGCGACCTGTTCAACCAGGGCCGCAGCCTGTTTGGTGACGCCCGTGGCCTGATCGGTGGCGTGCGTGGTCTGATCGGCAACTTCCGTGGTGGCGCCGCCCCCGAGGGTGTCGGCAGCTCCGACGACGACCTGTTCGACTCCGAGTCGAGCTCCGACGACGAGGAGGTGTCTGACTTTGATCAGTTCCGCTTCCTGCGCCGCATCGGTGGTTTCTTCCGCAAGGCTATCAGCTTTGTCGGCAGCGGCCGTCTGGGCAACATTGTCAACGGTGTGACCGGCCTCATCGGCCAGGGTCGCGACCTGTTCAACCGTGGCCGTGGCCTGTTCTCGGGTGTGGGCAACCTCATCCGCAACTTCCGCAGCAGCGGCGGCAACCTGTTTGAGCGCATCCGCAACTCGTTCCCGGCTGCCCGCGACCTGTTCAACCAGGGCCGCAGCCTGTTTGGTGACGCCCGTGGCCTGATCGGTGGCGTGCGTGGTCTGATCGGCAACCTGCGCGGTGGCGCCGCCCCCGCTGGTGTTGGCAGCTCCGACGACGATCTGTTCAGCTCGGACAGCTCCGACGACGAGTTCTACATGATGTAAAGCGTTTCATAAACACATCGTGTGCCATCCTTTCGTCTTTCCTGTTGCTCAGCGTTGTGAGGTGGTGTTTGCAATTGCTGCGTGCCCGACACCCCGAAGCCGCTCCTCTGTCACCCTGCACCCTGTTGGATGAGCGTGTTCGTGTCCTCGATGCCTCACTCGAATCGCGCCCACGTGGGTTTCAGGCTTCAGTGCGTTGTGATGGCGCACGCGCCATCCGAACCACACAACCAAAAACCCCAAAAACCCCTTTCCCGTTCCGAAATCCCACCACCATGCAGAAGAGCCTTCTCATTCTGGTGCTGCTTGCGCTGAGCGCCTTTGCCATTGCTAGCAGTGACTTTAGCGACTACTCCGACAACGAGATGAGCACTGATGCCAGTGCCAGCGAGGTGCGTGTCGTGGATGCCTTTTTTGTTGCATCCCTCTTTTTCGACAACCCCCTTTTTTTACTCGTTTTCGACCTCTCCGACGTGAACAGGCCCGATTGGACTCGGCATGTTCCCATGAGTGTATGGGGTTTTCTGTGGCCAACCGGTCCATATTGGTTCTTGTGCATGCACACCTTGCCCTTAACCTGCACGTCCGCCATCGGTGCGATGCGGAAAGAAACCCGAAAAAAGGCCACTCGCCAAACGCAGCCTTTTCCAATCCCTCGGCCACACAAGCTCCCTGTTGCGCTAATGCTAACCCGCGATCCTCCACTTGCAGTTTGACGAGGATGTCATGAGCCCCGAGGAGGAGGAGAGCAGCTCTGATGACGACGAGGAGGTGTCTGACTTTGATCAGTTCCGCTTCCTGCGCCGCATCGGTGGCTTCTTCCGCAAGGCTATCAGCTTTGTCGGCAGCGGCCGTCTGGGCAACATCATCAACGGTGTGACCGGCCTCATCGGCCAGGGTCGCGACCTGTTCAACCGTGGCCGTGGTCTGTTCTCGGGTGTGGGCAACCTCATCCGCAACTTCCGCAGCAGCGGCGGCAACCTGTTTGAGCGCATCCGCAACTCGTTCCCGGCTGCCCGCGACCTGTTCAACCAGGGCCGCAGCCTGTTTGGCGACGCCCGTGGCCTGATCGGTGGCGTGCGTGGTCTGATCGGCAACTTCCGTGGTGGCGCCGCCCCCGCCCCCGAGGGTGTTGGCAGCTCCGACGACGACCTGTTCGACTCCGAGTCGAGCTCCGACGACGAGGAGGTGTCTGACTTTGATCAGTTCCGCTTCCTGCGCCGCATCGGTGGCTTCTTCCGCAAGGCTATCAGCTTTGTCGGCAGCGGCCGTCTGGGCAACATTGTCAACGGTGTGACCGGCCTCATCGGCCAGGGTCGCGACCTGTTCAACCGTGGCCGTGGTCTGTTCTCGGGTGTGGGCAACCTCATCCGCAACTTCCGCAGCAGCGGTGGCAACCTGTTTGAGCGCATCCGCAACTCGTTCCCGGCTGCCCGCGACCTGTTCAACCAGGGCCGCAGCCTGTTTGGCGACGCCCGTGGCCTGATCGGTGGCGTGCGTGGTCTGATCGGCAACTTCCGTGGTGGTGCCGCCCCCGCCCCCGAGGGTGTTGGCAGCTCCGACGACGACCTGTTCGACTCCGAGTCGAGCTCCGACGACGAGGAGGTGTCTGACTTTGATCAGTTCCGCTTCCTGCGCCGCATCGGTGGTTTCTTCCGCAAGGCTATCAGCTTTGTCGGCAGCGGCCGTCTGGGCAACATTGTCAACGGTGTGACCGGCCTCATCGGCCAGGGTCGCGACCTGTTCAACCGTGGCCGTGGTCTGTTCTCGGGTGTGGGCAACCTCATCCGCAACTTCCGCAGCAGCGGTGGCAACCTGTTTGAGCGCATCCGCAACTCGTTCCCGGCTGCCCGCGACCTGTTCAACCAGGGCCGCAGCCTGTTTGGCGACGCCCGTGGCCTGATCGGTGGCGTGCGTGGTCTGATCGGCAACTTCCGTGGTGGTGCCGCCCCCGCCCCCGAGGGTGTTGGCAGCTCCGACGACGATCTGTTCAGCTCGGACAGCTCCGACGACGAGTTCTACATGATGTAAAGCGTTTCATAAACACATCGTGTGCCATCCTCCCGCCACTCAATCATCCCCCTCTTGCGCAATTGTTGTCACAACATGGAGAGACGTGATCAATGTGGCCACTGCGTACCCCTCCTGCCCCATCATGAGCACATCAGTCAGCAGATCCGAAACCACATTTGCCTCCGAGTGCACGTTGGCCAGCCCCGACGCCGCCACACAGTACGCCATGATCGTCAGCAGATCGTCAGCACCCACGTACACCTCTTCACCACCATACCACGTCACAACGGCCGCTTGCACGATGCGCAGGCTTTCCGTCAAGATCTCAACCTTGCCCAGCATCGTTCGACATGACCCAATTTCCCTCAGTGCCTGCTGTACCAACGTGTACGGGTGTGCACTCGTGCCCATCTCTGTCGTGCCCTTCTTCGCTGCCTCTTCGCGCATTAGCTCTTCCAGCTCCGTCTCCAGCGCCTCCATCGCGATGTACTTTTGCTCGCCGATCTCCTCGTACCCAAGCCCGTTCCGCTTCCTGTTCAGCAGGTCGCTCAACTTGCCCCGGCCCGCCCCTTCCACCTTGCTGTGACTGTTACTCATCCCGTGCTGCTGTCCGTAGAACAGCTCCTCTTTGTCAGCCTGCGCTTGCAACGCCTCTTCGTCCAGTTCCGGCAGCAACCAAAACCGCTCCGGAATCCCAAACTTGGCCATGGACAGGCCGTGCTTCCTGTGTTTCAGCGCACGCACTGCCTCCTCATACTCTGCGTTCTCCGCAGCGTACGCCACGTTGGCAAAAGCAAGCAGGATGTCGTACACCTCGGTCCGCTCCAGGAGGTAGCACTGCACACTCAGCTCACACTGCTCCACTCCACACTCCAAATTGGTGATCAGCGGCACTGCACTGACGATGCACCCTGAACATTGCTCCGTAAAATCGCGAACTGCTCCCACGACCTCAGCGTACGTGTGCTCACGCGAGTTGATGCTCCGCGACGGCGTCAGCTGTTCCACGGCACGTGTGCTCATGCTTCCATCCACTGTGAAATCGTTGCGGCACTTGGCCACAAAGTCGCGCAGTTTCCTGCTCGATGCTGCTCGCGCATCCGTCAACAACAGTGCAATCTGTTCGTGCAGCACCTCCAAATCTCCCGGCTCTGGATTCTTCACTGCCTCTTCCAGCCACACGAGGTCAAACACCAGCGCGTCGTCCCCTGCCTTCTCACTCTCCACCTGCTCTTCCTTTGCGTCCAGCGGCGGCGACTCCACCTCGCCCTTGTCCTCCACCGCCTCCGCTTTGAACCAAAATCGCGGATGCTTATGCAGGCCACCGGAAACCTCGGTGGACGAACCACTCTCTGGCTGCTCCTTCTTCCCACCCTGCTGCTGTCCTCCGCCTCCGCTGCTGCTGCTGCTGCTGCTTCGATTCGACACAAACTCGTCCACAAGCCGCTTCTGCGTCACCCTCGCCACGTTGTAGTTTTCCACAAAGCGCCTCTGCATTGCCAGCTCCGCGTCTGCACGTGCTCTATCGCTCTTGTATCCCGCACTGCGTCTCTCGAACTGCTCAAGCAAGCGGCAGTTTGTCCGCTGGGCCTTGAGCATGGGCAGCCGCACCTGCTCTTGTTCCACCGCCGTCAGCGTTGCAAATACTTTGGGTTCCCGCGGCGGGGCTGGGATCCGTGTCATCAACTCCCGCTCGCGTGCCGTCAGCCTGGTTCATGCCCTAAGCTTGTCAGTTTCACCCCGTGGGAACACTGTCCTGCACACGTCTCAACCCACCTGTACACTTCGCCACCCGCTGGGCCGCCTTGCATGGCTTTGGTTGAGCCCGTGTCGCCACTGCTGCTGCTGCTGCTGCTATTCCGATCGCTCCCGTCTTGATCTCCGCCAAGCACGAAATCCACTGCTGCCTGGTTGCGCTTCGAAGGCGAGTTGTCGCCCGCACCGGCCACCATTTGGTTGCTCGCAAATTCGATGCGCTCGCAGCTGCGTTCCATCACCTTGAGCAGCTGCTTCACCCGGCCATGGTCGTCGCCCCGTTCCAAGTTGCCTTTCAACTTGCCCAGCTCCAGCACCGCCCCCTGTACAAGCACCAGGTACTCTTCGTACGCACGTCCGTACTCTTCCGCCTCGTCTGCTTCCAGTGCTGCCTGAAGCAGGCCTTTGATGCCGCTCATGGGTGCTTTTTGTCTTGCCTGCTCGGCGCGCGGGGCCACCCAGCCAAATGAGTGCACAGGACTTGGACAAGATCTGTGGCCACGTCCTCATCAAGGACTCCTTTGCACAGGCTCAATCCGCTTACTTTTACCGCGAGTTTGAGGTCCGCATCCCTCCCAGCCTCCCCCGTCCCAGCCGGCCACGCGTCGAGCTCACCCCACACGCCGCCCCTCTGCCCCTCCCGCAGGCCAAACGACGCAGCAGAGAGTCCAAGTTTGTTGGCTTGGCACATGAATTATTGAAAGAGGTCGACGAGATGATTAGCGACGACGTGCGGACCGCCCTCGATACAAGTGTGGCCGAGCTCAACCAATCCTGTGCGTCCCGCTCCCTCCGCCTTTCTTCCACCCGTCCTCGTCACACACTCAGCCACCCTCACACTAGCCACGTGGTGTCCCTCGCTCCTTGTGCCTGTTACTATGCAGTCGACCGCACCCTCTCCCAGGCAACCAGCATCATCCACCAGGCCGGGGCCGCAGAGCAGATCCGCGCCGCCTCCGTCAACCAGCAGCGCGAGTCCAACAAGGTCAAGCAGCAGGCACTGGACGCGGAATTTGCCTCCCGTCGCAATGAGATGGATGATTGGCTGGCCGAGCAGCTCAGCACCATGCAAGCAAACTTGCGAGCTGCAAACAAGTCCTCCTCTTCCTCCACTCCCTCGCAGACGACCGGTAGCGAGGCCACACCGTCGCCAGCCACATCCGCCAAAGACGAATCCACATCCCCACCCACCACACAAGACGACACACAACCAAACGACGACGACACACAACCAAACGAAAGTTGACCCTGAGTCCTCCGCACTGACGCACACCACAATCAATCAAAACCCACTGTCGTTGCCCACTCCAACCATGCTGTAACTGCCACCCTTCTTGGCACTCTCCAGGCGCTGGCAGGTGACAAACAATGCGCCGCTAACTCCTGCGCAGAACACGGACAGGCAGCCAATGACAATCCAGAACACCAGATCCGGCACGTCCGGATGCGACGGCGTGTTTGTCAGACCAAAGTGCTTCAGCAACTCTTGGTACTTGGGTGTGCCCAGACCAGTCACCGGATCCCAGCCCTTGGCCGCTGAGAACCCCTCCTTGCAGCAGTAGAACTTGGTGCACTTGTTGTCGCCACTGGTGACGTCGTTGAACACCTTGCTGTCCATTTTGTACAGCGCGGGATTCAGGAACCCCACTGTTGGCTTCTTCTGCGCCAGCAGCTTGCCGTTGATCAGCGAAAACATGCCAGCCAGCGACGGCGTCGACGCACTCGTGCCGTCCACCATCAGCACCGAGCAGCACTTGGTGCGCTCCTTGCCCTTGGACGACACCACCAGAAAGTTGCGCCCGTTCAGCGAAATGTCCGGGTACCCGCGCTTCGTGGCGTCAAACCATGCGGCCTTGGCCATGCCTGTCGTCTGGAAGTACGCGCTCACTGCCCCCTTCTGATAATCGGGCGCATCCTGGAACTGACTGAACCCTCCTCCGGTCGTGAAGCCGCTGCCCGTCGCAATGCTGGCCGCCTGCTCCCCAAACTTGAGTGACCCCGATCCGCAAGGGGTGTCGCCCATAAAGGACGTCGCTCCCACACTGGTCACCCACGGCGACGAGCCCGGGAACACAGCCAACGTGGGGGGTCCAAACGACGCGTCGTAGTCGTGGCCTCGCACGGTGCAGGAGCCTACGGTGACCGGCTTCAGCACACTGCACGTGCAGTTGCTGTACGCCTCATGCCACTGCACGTTGCCTGCACACGCCGCTCCGTTGGCGTCGTTGTTCAGCGTATGGTTCTGCAGGCGGTCCGAAAACTCCTTCAACGCGTGGTAGCAGTCGCTGGTTGTGTTCTTCACCAGCCCACACGATTCGTTGAAGAAGCCCGTGGGCAACACGCAGTGTGCGTTCTTGCTGACGTCATCCACACGCACGCCATGGCACAAACACTGTCCGTTGCCCAGCGGACACGGCAGCCGCGTTGCGTCCATTTGGCAGTTGCCAAAGCCGGGCGCTCCGTCGTCGCCGCTGGCCACAAAGAACGTGCGGCCGCGCAGACCCAGCTTCTTCATCTCCACGTTGAACCGGTCCACGTACGCTCTGGCGTCGTATCCCAACGCAGCACACTCCGCCCTGCCCGACACACACGTCCACAACTCCGGATAACCGTAGCTCAGCGAGTGCACAAACGGCGATTTCTCGTCCAAGAACGTCTGAAGCGCATATTGCAGCACCCAATAGCCCGCCAGGTGGTTGGTGAACTTGGTGGGCACCCCCTTGCCAATCGCCGTCATGTACTGCACGTCCAGGTCGCTTTCGTACTCGCCCGCCGCCACTGCAGGTCCTTCCATCGTCACCTTCTCCGCAGCACGGCTACGGTTTTCAAACGTGGACTGGAACATGCACAGCGCCTTGGAGCGGAAGATGTCCATAAAGGCGCCCAGGCCCTGCAGGTTCTCCGGCGACTCGTTCTTTTCCGTGCGCGGCAGACCGTAGTAGTCCCGCAGGATGGTCGGCGTCACAATCTGCTGCACCCCTGTGTCCGAAAACTCCGGGATGGGCGTCGGCGTCGGTGTGTGTGTCGGCGTGGCCTCGTCCGAGTCGTCCACAGCTCCAAAAAGCACGCGCTCCAAGTGCCCTCCCGCCAGATGCGCAAACGCTCCCGTCTTTTGTGCCACCTGGTGGTACAGCGACTGGAACGGCGACGTGCGCGGATTCGGCTGTTCGCCAATGCCGTACGCCTGCTCGCCGGCCCCTCCGTCCACTGCGCCCATGTCGTACGACGTGGCCACGGCTTGGCGCCCATTGTCCAGGAAGAGCTCGGACAGGCCCGCCACCATGTGGATATGCTCGTGCACCTCGTGGGGCACAGAGAACGAGTCGGCCACTCGTGCCACAACTGCCTGTGTGCGGTCGTGACGGAACAGGGCCATGCGCGTGGCAAAGAGCTTTTCCACAATTTCCACGTTGGCCGTCACCTGGAAATGGTCTCCCAAACGGTGCACCTGGCCCGAGCCCACGCCGTGTGCCAGCAGCCAGTCACCCACCACCTGGAATGCCTTTTCCTCGGGCGCCACCATGCGGTCGATCTCTTCAATGGTCATGTACTTTCCGTAGTGCTCGTGCTCGGGGTCGCTCACCTCCAGCAGCCTCGACTCCAACGCCTCCAGGTTACGCTGCTTCAGCATCACCGCAAAGCTCACCGGCTGCAACTTGTGCGCTTGTTCGCTGTGCACCTCCCATGTGCCCGGCTGCTTGTCGTGGTACCGGTTGCTGCGCATGTACTCCGTCACGTCCGCCGACGTGCGCGAACCCAGCACGCGTCGCTCCTGCGTGCTCCAGTACCCTACCGATTCGGCTCGAAACGACGACGCCGTCACCGCCCGCTTGTGCGTGGCTCCCTCCAGCGACACTTGCGTGTCCACCACCATCGTCGCACTGGCCAGCAACACAACACAACTCAACGTTGCCAGAACGATGCGTCGCATTTCTTGGTTTCAATTTAAGTGTCTCGCCCCACGCATCATGTGTCCCCCCCCCCCCCTCAACTTCACTCAAACGCCAAGCTCGGTGTCAACAAATGACTGCCCAACATGTTGATCGTGTCTGTGAGCGAGTGCACACTGAGCTCCAGCCGCTGTTGCAACTCCGCTTCGATCCCTTCTTTGATTTTCGTGTTGAACAGGCTGCTCAGCGAGTTGTAGATCCACGAGAGCGAGCCTGTGGTGCGCAACTTCATGTCGCCGATGGTCACCATCACGCTGGTCATCCTGAGTGCAGGGTGGCCGCTTGTGCTTGCTTGGATCACAAACACAAACACAATGCCAATGGACGACAACACGCAGTTGCACGTGCCCTGGTCCTTGGCAAACGGGAACCTGTTTTGCTTGTACCGCCACTCGGCCTGCTTCATCTCCAGCCGCATGTTTACCACGCTGACCACAAGCCGCCCGTCCGGAAAGTCCACAGCCACGTCGTCAAACTCGGCGTCGTCAAGCACGATGTCGCTCACGGTGTACTCCACAGGCCCCAGTCCAGTTGTGGTGGTGCCTTCCTGGTCCCCCAGCTGCATGTTGCTCATGTTTGTGTGCAGAAACGCTTCCACTTCTGCCTTGATGCTCGACGAGATGTTCAGCCGGTCCGACTCGTTCACACTGCCCACAATGCGGTTGAACGACGTCTCCTTAAAGTCGCTGTGCATGGCCAGCAGCTCGTCCTTCATCTCTTGCTCCAGTTCCAGGAACGACTCACGCAGGACCACGTCGTCAAACCGTCGGAACATGTACTCCAGACACGCCTCCTTCAGCCTCACCGACGATTCAAAGGCATGCTGCAGGATCAGCGACACGTTGTCCACGTCGAATGCTGCAATGAGCACGTCTTCTGCCCTGCGCTGTAGCTCTTCCAACATGAGCAGGTTGGCTGCACGGAACACCTCCATGGCCATGTCGGGCACCACATACACAGCCCCTTCGCCGTATACATAGCTCAACACAACCATCATCGTCTCCTTGTCGATGTCAGGCACCTGCACCTCGCGTGCGCTGCTTTCGGCAAACTCGCCCTCAAACATCGCCTCAAAGTACGGCGACGCCAACGAAAGCATCAACCGATGCACGTGGATGCGCTCCTGTCCGCCATGGAGCACCAAATCCACGTCACTCAACACCTTGTCGCTCTCCTGGTGAAGCAGAAGGGCGCCGTAGTCGCTGGACAACGAGGCGTCGTGTTTCTGGCCCTGCTGTTGCTGTACAAGGGCCTCCAGCTGCTTGTCCGACACACCCTGCTCCTCCACACTCTGTGAATCGACCCCTCCTGCTCCACGCGATTCGTTCCCATCCACGGCCGATCCGTTGGCGATGAGTTCCTCCGCCAGGTCGGCAAGCACCCGCAGCCCAAGTTGGCTCGCCACGTCGTACAGCTCGGGTGCATCCTTCACCGCCACCGCCTGCGCCACCACTCCTGTGTACAGAAATTCCAGGCAGTGACGCACGACAACGCCCGGGGTTCTGGTCATGTTGAGTGTGTGTGTGGTGCTTTCCAGGCCCTCGCCGCCGCTGCTCTCCCACCTCACCAGAGTGCACTCCTCCACACTCTCCAGCTCCGCCTGCTTATCCATCAGCAGCGGACAGCCCAGGGCACGCGCCACAAACGGACACCGAGCTGCCATGATCACACTATGTGCCGCGAATTCCGCGTCTTCAGCGCAAAGAACACGCACGTCTCCGTCTGGCCTGTCCAACAGGCTCGCAAGCGCATTCAGCATGCTTCCAGGCACCTGCGATTGCCCCAACGTGCCCTCCACTGCTTCTTGCACCCACGCGTTGGCCCCGCTGCTTGTGCTGTTGCCCGTGCTGTGTCCGCTCTGATCCGTCGAGTGGCTGCTGTTCCCATGGCTCTCAAACAACACGGTCGTCTCTTGTTCGTCCTGCTCACCCACGTCCACCTTGATCATCCCCATCTCCTCCAACGCTGCCACCGTTTTCGCCACGTCGCCTCCACACTCCTCAAACACCATCGAGGCCAGCGCTGGCTCCACCTCAAACTGCGCCAGCACCCTGCACAGGAATCCGCCCGGAATCCGACCACCACAGCACGCCCTTCGCTGTCAGTCTTTGCCTCACGCGCTTCACACACCCACAGGTCGCACAACCACAACAGTGCTTTCCCTATGTGCTCCACTACTCTGCCACCCCTCCCATGCTCCAAAACCCACGTGTCCAGGCCTCCCGAGTTCATTGTCCTGTGTTTGTCTTGGTTCCACCGCCTCCACTCACTCAACAATCTCCACAGACGCGCCTTCATCCTCGTCTGTCTCCTTCCCTTGCTCCTCCTTCCCTTGCTCATCGTCTGCAATGGCCGTGCACAGAAAGACGTCGCCGTCCTGCACCTTTGCCTCACTCAGCGTTGTCTTGTCCTCCAGGACGACCCCGCTCTTGGCCAGCGTGCTCTTGCTGAACGCACTGTCGTGCTCCGCCACACGCTTCTTCACCTCTGCCACCGTGTTCGCTTTCTTGACTTCCAGCGGCAGCAGTCCTTTCTTTTCTCCTCTGGCTCCTCTGAGCGCCACAAGGATGTTCACGGCTTGCAGCAGTCCCAGTGCCATGCTCACTTCAGAGCCCTCCTTCATGTCGTAGTCACCCATGGTTCGCGTGTCCAACAGCCGCTTGCCTTCCCTCAGCAGAATCATGGTGTCTGGATCCACGCCTTCCACGTCCTGGATCCGCTCCTTCAGCATGCGCACCGTGTCTGACGTCTCCACCACAATTTCTGCGGTGTTTCCCGTGAGGGTGTGCACTCGCACGTTGAAAACGGAAGACATGGTTTGCGTGCTTCCGCAAACGCGACCCAAGTCCTCCCTTCCCACCCCACACCCCCTGCACAACCACCACCACAACCTGCAAACACCCTCTGCATTGCTCTTTGTCTCTCGTCCATCTTCAGCCCTCTCTTCACACACCACGCATGCGCGGCACCATCACCTCGTTCTCGAGACCGAGTTCGTCGCCGTACACCATCTCAGGGTTATGCACAGCGCGCAACTCTTCAGCCTTGGGGTTGAGCTCCTGCATCAGCTCCTGCACGTGCTCGTCCTCAGCATACACTTCGTATACCAGCTTGCGGCCAAATCCTTGTTCAGGTCCACTCGCCTGCTGCTGTCCCTGCCCACTCTCCTCGTCCAAACCGGAGAAAGCTCCATGCTTGGGCGACGACAGAGCCCCGCCGCCCACACGAGGCGATCGCTTGGGGCTGCCAGTCGGCGCAAAGCGAAGCGGAGGCTCCGGATCGGGCACCTCTGCCTTCATGCTCACGCCAGGGTGCACCTCCTCTTCCAGGTCGTCCACCAGCTGTGCCTCCTCCATCGTTTGCGGAACCTCCTCGCCTGGCGCCGCGCGTGGCGTGCGAGGTTCGTACTTTACCAGCAGCTCCGCATCCAGATCCTTGGGCGACTCGAAGCGACGGCCGCTATCCGGCTCTGCCGCCTCTTCCGCTGGGTCTCGTCGGCCACTCAGTGTCTTGGGTGTCTTGAGCGTCCCAGTGCCACTCTGCAGCGTCGACAAGTCCAGGCGCGGCACGCCGTGGCTCACCGCCGCCTGCTTGCCAGACGCCACCACGGCTTGCTCTCCTGCCTCTTCTTCCTCCGACTCTCCTTCGCTGCTCGCGACCGACTCACCGTCGCTGGCACCTTCATCCGATTCAGAGTCAGATTGCTCGTCCCGCTCTGCTTGCTTCGTCTCCACCCCAGCGTTGCCGCTGGTCCTTCCCGTGGGCTTCCCCGTCGCAACGGCCTTTTGCGGCTCTCTGCCTTTGGCCACCCCTGACGAGGAAGCCTCTGCCCCGCTCTGCTTCTTCTTCGTATCCACTGGACACACATGTCACCACATGTCACCACCGTACCCGTTGCACGTGTCAGCTTCCGTTCCTGCCCTGCCCTGCGTGCGCTTTTGTCACGGCCAAAGGAAATAAATCGTTGGCACCCCCCCTTTGGCCCTTTCGGCCTCTCTCCCTACCTTTGCTCGCAGGAGCAGCAGTCTCAGCCTTGGATGAGCTCTGCGATGTCCGCGCGGGCTTCTTGTTATCCTCGATGCTGCTCTGCTTCGCTGCAGGCTGCCTCGCCGGCGCCACGTAGCGTTCAGCCTCGGGCAACGGAGCCCACTCGCCCAGAAGCACCATCAGATCCTGATCCGTGCCTCCTTGCGACTTGACTTGGTGCAGCAGGTTCTTCATAAACACCCGCGGCTCCTCAGGCTGGTGCAGCGTCACCGCCGCGAGCAGAAACTGAGAACGAGCCAACCACACGGTGTCAGTCTCTTCTGTGTGTTCTCCGACATCCCACCTGTGTTTCCTGTGCATCCTTACCTCCAGAACTCGGATGGTTCCGCTCTCGCTCAGATACTGTGCTGCGTCTTCCATGGCTGCTGCTGCCGAGGTTTGCTTGCGGCGCTGCCCGCGCCTCGCGGCTCCCTTGCTGCAATACGTCCCCACACAACCCACCACGTTCCCAGCCCTCCCTGTTCACCCCTCACAGCCTCCCAGCCTCCCTCACTCAGCCCCTCCTTGGCGAATCCCTCCTTGCCTGGTCACCCTCCCCCCGCCTGCGTCCAACCCAAAGATGTCGGAACTGCCCGAGACCAGCCTCCAGCTGGACTATGTGTAGGTTTCCCACCCGCCTCCCCGTATATCACACCGGCACCGCCTGCCACCACCTTTCCCCTTGCTTCCCTTCCTCTGCGTGGCAACCCTTGCTCGCCACACCGGCCGTCGGCTCCCCTCTCCAAAAAGCTTCCCGCAAAGACGCGCCAACATTTCCCGCCCCAACGCCCCTTGCCGTGCCAGCAATGGCCTTGGGTTCCATCGTCTGCATCGCCCATCCATTCCCTGCGTGCACAACACCCTCCACCGCCCTCGTTCATCGTCTCTGCCTTGCGCCCCGCCACCGTTTTTGGCCCAGTGACCGTTGCACTCACACAAATCCCGCAAACACCCCTCCTTTTCCTGCTTCCCGGCCTCCGCCCACGCACGTAGCTATGGATATCACGGAGCGCGATGCCGCAACAACCTCTACTACACCGCCAATGACGAGATCGTGTACATGAGTGCCGGCGTCGGCATTGTCCTCAACAAGGAGAGCAACACCCAACGGTTTTTCTTCGGGCACGACGATGACATCATCAGGTTCGTTTTCGCCCCCGTCCCGCCCATTTGCCATCGTTCGCTCTCCACACACACACCCACTCACCCTCCTTTGTCCTGCTACCCTCAGTCTCGCCATGCATCCGGACCAGAAGATCATCGCCACGGGTCAGGTCGGCAAGGATCCCAAGATCTGCATCTGGGACTCGGAGACCATGGAGATCCTTTCTGTGCTCAAGGGACACCACGAGCGCGGCATCTGCTGCCTCGCCTTCTCTCCCGATGGCAAGTACCTCGCCACCGTCGGCATGGACAACCACCACACAATCGCCGTTTGGCGCTGGGATCGCGGCCAGCTCCTCGCAACCGAAAAAGGCCACACCGAGCGCATCTTTGACATTGAGTTCAACCCCAACGACGGCTCCATTGTCACAGCGGGTATCAAGCATGTCAAGTTCTGGCAGTTCTCCGGCAACGCCCTCATGTCCAAGAAGGGCATTTTTGGCCGCGTGGGCTCCATCCAGACCATGCTCTGCATTGCCTTCTCCCAGGACGACGCAGAGACTTGCTACACAGGCACCCTCAGCGGTGACATCTACGAATGGCGTGGTCGCAAGCTCGTGCGTGTCTTCAAGGGCGAGGAGGCCCATGACAAGGCCATTTTCAGCCTTGCCTACCTCCATGGCGGCTTCTGCTCGGGCTCCAAGGACGGTACCATCAAGACTTGGAACAACGCCCTCGAGCTGCAGCACAGCTTTGACCTCAACGCTGCCACCGGCCGCTCCCTCAGCATTCGCACCATCGACAAGAAGGACGGCCGCATCCTCGTTGGCACACAAAGCTCGGAGATCTACGAGGTCGACGAAGAGAGCGGCGAGGCCACTCTGCTCATGCAGGGCCATGCAGAGGGCGAGCTCTGGGGTCTTGCCACACATCCCAACGCAGCCCAGTTTGCAACCGTCTCTGACGACCAGTACCTCATGATCTGGGACGCCAACAGCCGCGTCTGCATCATGGAGCTCTTCCTTGGCGAGGCCGCACGCAGCGTCGCCTACTCTCCCGACGGAGGCCTCCTCGCCATTGGCTTCCTCAAGGGCTCTGTCAAGGTCGTCGACGCCACCTCGCTCGATCTCGTGTGGGAGAAGCGCCACCGCCGCGAAAACATCGGCGACATCCGCTTCTCTCCCAGCGGCGAGTATCTCGCCGCCGCCTCCAACGACAACTTTATCGACATCTACGATGTCAACGACGGATACACGCGCGTCGGCGTCTGCAAGGGCCACCACTCGTACGTGACCCACATCGACTGGACCAAGGACTCGGCCTTCCTCGTGTCCAACAGTGGTGACTACGAGCAGCTGTATTGGAGTGCGCCCGAAGGCCGCCATGTCACCGAACAGGACAAGATCGACGGCATGGACTTTGCATCCCGCACGGGTGTCCTGGGCAAGAACCTCAACGGCATCTGGCCCAAGTACTCCGACAAGACGGACATCAACGCCACGCACGTGTCGCACTCGGGTGCCGCCGTGGCCACCGGCGATGACTTTGGCATGGTCAAACTGTTTGCCTTCCCGGTCACGCGCAAGGGAGCCAAGTACAAGCAGTGCACTGGCCACAGCGCACACGTCACCAACGTTCGCTTCCAGTTTGACGACCAGGTACTCATCACCACCGGTGGCGGCGACCAGAGCATCTTTCAGTGGAAACATGTGGGCGCCGACGAGGTGCCGCCCGAACACGACTATGTGGTGGCCAGCTCCGACGAGAGCGAAATCGACAGCGACCTCGAAGATGAATTGGTGCAGGAGAACAAACTGGACGACCGTCCCGACCGCGACACCATGATGGAGGAGCTCGAGGACAAGCGCAACCGTCTGCAGGCCTTGGGCATCGAGCCCACCACAGACAATTTGAGCCTGGACATCGATGTGTTGGAGAAGCAGGTGGCACAGGCCCTGAGTGCACGCCCCAACGCACGCATGGCCGCCCCGGCCTACTACGACTCGGGCAACGGCGGCGAGGGCTCCTCGTCCATGATTGCCCCCAAGTTTGCAGGCAGCAACGCCATGTACGCCTCGCGCGGACGTGCTACCGCTCGCCCGGGCACTGCACGCAGCCACGCAAGCGTGGCCACCACCACACCGCGCACCCCTCGCGTGACCACATCCTCGTGGGCTGAGGACGACGGTGCGCCCGAAGAGTTCCTCACCCTGGAGCACATCATGGGCTACCGTGGCCAGGACACGCGCAACAACCTGTACTACAGCCACGAGGGCAAGCTGGTGTACAGTGCCGCCGGCACGGGTGTTGTGTACGACGCCGCCAACCACCAGCAGCAGTTTATGACCGACCACAGCGACGACGTCATCTCCTTGGCCCTGCATCCGAGCAAGGAGATTGCGGCTACAGGCCAGATTGGCAAGAACCCGTACGTGACTGTGTGGGAGACCGGCACCATGAACGTGCGCTCCCAGCTCAAGGGCTTCCATCAGCGCGGCATTGCCGCCCTGGACTTTTCGCCCGATGGTGACATGCTCGCCACGGTGGGCATTGATGACGACCACAGCATCGCCGTGTACAACTGGCAAAAGGGCTTCATGGTGGCTTCGGACAAGGGCCACACGGACAAGATCTTTACGATCAAGTTCAACCCGTTCGACCCCAGCGAGTTTGTCACGTGCGGCGTGAAGCACGTCAAGTTCTGGCGCATTGCAGGCAATGGCTTTGTGAGCAAGCGAGGCATCATTGGACGCAAGGGCACCATCCAGACCATGCTGTGCAGCGCCTTTGGCCCGCAGGGCAAGTGCTACACGGGCACGTCGTCGGGCGCCATCTACAAGTGGGAAGGCAACACGCTGGACTCGTCCATCGACGCCCACCAGGGTCCCGTGTACTCCATCTTCCAGTGCGAGCAGGGCTTTGCCACAGGCGGCAAGGACGGCATTGTGCGCACGTGGGACACCGAGTTCAACCCCATGGGCGAGTACAAGGTGGACAAGGTTGTGCGCAGCGTGTGCTGGGAGAACGGCAAGCTGTTGGTGGGCACTCGCTCCTCGGAAATCCTGGAGATTGACGAGTCCAGCGGTGAGGTCACAGAGCTGCATCGTGCCCACGGCACGGGCGAGCTGTGGGCTCTGAGCACCCACCCCACCAAGCAGATCTTCTACACAGGCTCCGACGACAACAGTCTGCGTGTGTGGTCGGCCACCGACCGCGAGCAGCTGGCACGCCGCGACTTTAAGCGCGCCATCCGTGCGTGTGGCGTGGCCCCGGACGGCAGCCACCTCACGGTGGGCTTCCTCAACGGCGCCGTGGCCGTCGTCGACGCCGAGACACTGGAGGACGCCGGCGTGTCGTTCCAACACCGTCGCGAAGAGATTTCGGACATCAAATACTCGCCCAACGGCAAGTTTGTGGCCGTCGGCTCGCACGACAACTTTGTGGACGTGTACGCGGTGCAGGAGGGCTACAAGCGTGTGGGCACATGCAAGGGCCACTCCTCCTTCATTACCCACCTGGACTGGTCCAAGGACTCCAAGTACATCAAAACCAACAGTGGCGACTACGAGGTGCTGTACTGGGCTGCACCGCGCGGCAAGCACCTGACCCGCCCGTCGCAGCTCAACGCCGAGTGGGCCAGCTTCACGGGTGTGCTGGGCAACGAGGTGGAGGGCATTTGGCAGGGCACCAGCGACAAGACGGACGTCAACGCAGCGGTGCGCAGCAAGGACGGCCGCTTCTTTGTCACTGCCGATGACTTTGGCCTGGTCAAGCTGTGGCGCTTCCCCGTGGGCGCGCGTGCAAGCTGCAAGACCAACATTGGACACAGTTCACATGTGACCAACGTGCGCTTCACCGCCGGCGACGAGTACCTCATCTCCACCGGCGGCAACGACCAGTGTGTGTTTGTGTGGCGCGTGCACCGCGACGAGGACGACGAAAACTACGACAGCGCGCGCTCGGACGACGAGTTTGACTCGGACGTGGAGGCGGAGCTGGCAGTGGAGTACGATCCGCGTTCCAAGAAGGCCATCAAGGCTCAGATTCGTGAGGGCGACATGGCCAGCGGTGGCATCGAGCCGGCGTCGGGCGACGAAGCCAACATGACCGAGGCGTCGGACTCGGAGATGGAGTTTGACCCGCGCCGCATGGTGATGAAGACGCCCGAGCCAGAGAAGATCCCGTCTGCGTCGGACATCCAGCGCTCGGCGGCGGTGAATGCGACGTCAGCCACACAGGATCTGCAGCTGGAGTTTGTGCAGGGCTACCGTGCACGCGACTGCCGCAACAACCTGGCGTACACGGCGTCGGGCTCGCTGGTGTACAACACGGCGGGTGTGGGTGTGGTGTTTGACCGGGAGAGCAACGAGCAGAAGCACTTCCTGGGCCACGCCGACGACGTCATCTCGCTGGCAGTGCACCCGAGCAAGCAGATTGTGGCGACTGGCCAGATTGGCAAGCCGGCATTCATTTGCGTGTGGGACGTGGAGAACATGAAGATGTTGTCTCTGATCAAGAACGCCCACGAACGCGGCGTGGCCACGCTGGACTTTTCGCCCAACGGCAAGTTCCTGGTGTCCACGGGTCTGGACGACAACCACGAAATCACAGTGTGGCGTTGGAGCCAGGGTGTGCAGGTCGTCAACGAAAAGGGCCACACGGACAAGATTTTCTCGTCCAAGTTTTCGCCCTACGACGACACGCGCATCGTGACGTGCGGTGTGAAGCACATCAAGTTCTGGAACTTGGCAGGCAACGTGTTCAAGAGCGCCAAGGGCATCTTTGGGCGCAAGGGCTCGCTGCAGACGATGCTGGACGTGACGTTTGGCGAGGACGGCCTGGTGTACTCGGGCGCCCAGTCGGGCGACGTGTACGTGTGGCAGGAGAACAAGCTGGTGAGCATCATTGAAAAGGCGCACGGAGGCAGTGTGCACACGCTGTACCGCAACCCGGGCGTTGGATTCGCCACCGGTGGCAAGGACGGCATGGTGCGTCTGTGGAACGAGCAGTTTGAGCCCGTGTCGGAGGTGCGTGCAGCCAAGGGCAAGACAGCCATCAAGAGCGTGTGCTGGGAGAACGGCAAGCTGCTGGTGGGCACGATCGACAGTGACATCGTAGAGATCGACGAGTCGAGCCAGGAGGTGAGTGTGGTGATGAACGCCCACGGCCCGGGAGAGCTGTGGGGTCTGGCTGTGCACCCGGAGGAGAACCTGTACGCGACGTGCAGTGACGACAAGACGCTGCGCACGTGGAGCCTGGATGACCGTGCTCTGGTGGGCGTGGTGAAGCTGGCAAAGGAGGGTCGCAGTGTGGCGTACTCGCCGGACGGACGCTCGCTGGCTGTGGGCATGATCAATGGCTCGTTTGTGGTGTACGAGGCTGACGGCCTGAAGGAGGTGATCACACGCCGCCATCGCCGTGAAGCCATCCACGCAATCAAGTACTCGCCGTGCGGTCAGTACCTGGCTGTGGGCTCGCACGACAACTTTGTGGACATCTACGCAGTGTCGCGCAACTACAAGCGTGTGGGCAACTGCCGCGGCCACTCGTCCTTCATCACACACCTGGATTGGGCCAACGACTCGTCCATGCTGGTGACCAACAGCGGCGACTACGAAAAGCTGTGGTGGGCCATGCCGCGTGGCAAGTTGGTTGTGCGCAGCAAGGAGTACACTGGCGTGGAGCTGGCCACATACACGGGCGTGCTGGGCGACGAGGTCGAAGGCATCTGGGCCGGCACGAGCGACAAGACGGATATCAACTCGACCGATCTGAGCAAGAACCACAAGGTGCTTGCGACGGCGGACGATTTTGGCATGGTCAAGGTCTGGCAGTTCCCCGTGGCCAAGGGCAACAAGCCCAAGGTGTACCTGGGTCACAGCTCGCACGTGACAACGGTGCGCTACAACGCTGACGACACCTACCTTGTGTCTGCCGGCGGCAACGATCAGAGCGTGTTTGTGTGGCGTGTGCTGCACTGAGCTGTTGTGTGAGGGAGAGAGACGAAGCAGCTGAGCCATTGGCAAACATGAACAGTGTTTCTTCGACGCATCACCTTGCTTTGGGCTCGGCTGGCGACTTGGAAGGGGTGGTCATCTTGATGTAAGAGTAGAGGATGATGCCGCTCATTGTGACACACACGCCAATGATGTTGGATGTGCTGAGGTTTTCGTGAAAGAGAAAGTAGCCTCCAAGGATGACGGTGCACGTCTTGAGATGACCGACGACATTGTAGGTCAGTGCCGAGGTCTTTCCAATGACCAAGAAAGAGCTGAGATTGACCCCAAAGGCCAGGAGACCCGAGATGAGGATGACGGCCATGATGGTGAAGCTGAAATCGAGTTCGAAAAGGCGGTGGACATCGTCGACCATGGGCGAAAACACAAAGAGCAGTGTGGTGGAGAAGGGCACCTGAACAAGGAGCAATTGAGGGGCAGTGAGTGACAGATCACGCTGCTTCTTGCCAGACATCTGTGTAAAGACGGGTGAGCGATCAGCGGACGAAACGGCGACGGGGAATGAATGCGCTGCGGGACACGTACAACTTGGTAGAGGGCGGTGGAAACCGTGGCACACATGCCAAAGATCATACCCCAGACTGTGACAGGTGCATTCACGGGCGTGGGAGGGTGTGAGCAGGCAGAAAGGCGAGGGAGAGTCTACGCCCCGGGGGTTCGTTGCGGCAAAGGGAGCCGGCGGGTGGGCCAGGAGAGAGAGGGGCACGGAAAGAGATGGAGATAGGCAAAGAGCACTCACAATTGGTCTGCACTTCCTGCACCGTGGCAATGACGATGCCGGCGCAGACGAGGAAGAGGGAGAAGAGGAGGCGCGGACCGAGGGTCTTGTTCATGGTGAGGTACTCGAGGACAGCGACGACAGGCGTCACCAGAATCTTCATGATCTGTGGACACGAGAACCATGCGGTGAATGATTGGACACGTGAGTATGGCGGTGGCAGCACATGCACGTGCGCAGCGTGTGTGTGGCGGCGGGGCTACGCGGCAGCAGCGCAGCAGACACGCAGCAGATGGAATCCGGCCACGAGACGGGAGTGAACACATGGACACATACCTGGTAGATGCCCACCGAATTGAACTTCAGGCTGAGGTTGCCGAAAAACACGTAGCCGCAGAAGAGCAGGGCGAGGGGCACGGCTTCGGTCACGTCAAAGGCCTTTTCCTCGACGAGCTTGAGGTGGACACACAACTTGAGGCCTGCATAGGTGAAAATAAACTGTAGAACGGTGAGGGAGACGTCTTTGTGGGACCCCAAACGGGAGGGCGGGGGTGGCGGGTGTGTGAGTTTCCAGCGTGAACTTGCTCCCGGCTGCCGTGGCGCTGACCATGCACTCACCGAGGCGCGCCGGCAGATGGAGGTAGAGGTATTTGTTGGAAAAGATGATGCATGTGCTGGACACGACGTTCATGAGCACAGAAATGACGATCTGCAGCCCCGCACGTGTCAATGCCATTGTGTGGGAGTGTTGGTTGAGGTGTGGGTGGGTGCGCTGCGTGCGCATGACACGGTTTCAATCAGGAAATCTCTTTCTCTCCTTCATTGCAGTTCCCCTCAGCCGTCTCTGGGTTCTGTGTGGTTTGTGCACCTGCGACTGACCGAATTCGATCGCACCCAACACATCTCCCCGTTGCCACTTGCCCCGCATGGACGAGCGCCCAGGGGACTTTGTGGAGCTGGAAGACAATGCAGCAGGGGTGGATCAAGGACGCAGTGAGAGCACAGTGGCACTGTTGAGGCGTAGTGGGACGCGTACGGCGCGGCCGAGGTCGATCACCGAAGAGGCAGCGGCCACCGTGAGCCAGTACATCCAGGAGCATCCCGTGGGACTGACGGCGCTGGAATCGTCGACATCGGACATGCGGGGCACGTTTGACGCGTGGCCGCAGGAGCAGAAGCGCAACATCATCCGGGAGACATACCGGAGCTATCCGAACTTCTACTTTCTGATTCGCGGCGTCGGTGTGTGGCACCCGTGGCCCACCAGCTGGTGGCAATACCTGTTCTCCCTGCTGGTGCTTCTGCTGGCGTGCTCCGAAAACTCTCTGGTGATTGTGTTCCTTGTGCGACGGCCTGGTGACTTGGACGTGTTCCAAATCACCAGCAACGTGCTCTCCATCGTCCACCTCCTGGTCACCTTTTACTTCCTGCACGTCTTTCTACGCTCCGACGTCCTGCTCCACCTCATCCACACGTCGCTGACCATCAACAGCGCGTCTGCACGCCGCTGGATCAAGTTCATTGTGCAGACCAACCTGCTCATGGTGGTGTTTGGCCTGGGCGTCGACTCGCCTGTCCTCTTGCGCCTGACTCGCGACGTGGACGTTGACTTCAACTATTATTTCTGGCTGTGCGTGATTGTGATTGGCGACATGCTCTTCTACCTCATTCTGGTGTGTGGCCTATGTGTGCTTGGCATTGTGGTGCGCATGGAGCTCATCCGCTGGACGCACTTTCTGCTCAACCTGCGCGAACGCAAGTTCAAGAGCGTACACACAGCCGTGCGCACGCACCACCTCCTCGGAGAGAGTGTCTCTGCCAACAATTCCCACTTTGAGGTGTATCTCGTCGCCACGCTGTGCATCCTCATCGCCCAGATTGTCTCGCACATCTACATCGGCTTCCAGCCTTCCACCTCCCTCAATGTCTACCTGGGACTGTTTCTCTACAACAGCATCTTCCTCCTTCTCGTCATGCTTCCGTGTGCGCGTGCCACAAGCACGTTTCGTCGCGTGTCCAAGGTTGTCAACCGTCAACGCGCCCTGGCCGAGCCAGAAGATGCCCCGCAGTACGACTCCTTTCTCATATACCTCATCACACGCGATGTCTCTTTCAAGGTGGCTGGCGTGGCCATGTCGCTCGGCTTTGTCTCCAAGGTCCTGCTTTCCGTCTTTACGGTGATCAGCTTTGTCGTCCAGCGTGAGCTCGCACACCTGGCCACAGGCCAATAGCCAGTGGTCCTGCGCGATACATACATACAACAGTACATAGCTCTGTGGTTTCACGACCACAGGTGTTGTTCATTGTTCTTAAAGTGGTCGTACGGCTTGTTCTGGTTTTCGCACAACTTGTGGCACTTCCAACACCAGCTCTTGCCGCATGCACAGGTGATGCGGTTGCAGCCACCGTTCTTCAGAGTGTGTCGCCTGCAATTGGGACATGTCTTGGCGCCGTTGGACTTGATAAACTCGGCGTACGCGTTGTCTGCGTTTGCGTTGTCCTTCACCCATTGTTGGTACTGCCTGCACGTGGCGTCGGCGTGCCACTCCACCTTGCAGCTCTTGCAAAAGGCATACTCGCAGGCGGCACATTTGATCATGGGTGTGCTCGGGTCGTTGGCAATGACGCCGTTGTTGCAGCCCTTCGGGTTGAGACACTGCTGAAAGTCGGCGTCTTCCATCAGCGAGTGGTCCAGCAGGAACTTGGCGTACTTTTCGTACAACTCGCGTGACACCATCTGCTGGATTTCCAGGGGTTGGCACACGTGGTTGCACGTGTGATCCATGCACGGGATCTTCTCCACCTTGCCGTCGTTGATTTTCGTTTCGCAGTGGCCCACGCAGCAGTCTCGGCAAAACATGTGGCCGCAATCGAAGCGGTACATGTCATCCAGGGTCAACTCGTCGTCCATACAGGTGGGACATTCGTATGTGCGAGCGGCCATTTCTTCCTCGCGCTCCCTGCGCGCACGCAGTTCCTCCTCCGCGATTTGCGCGATCATTTGTGCATTGAGCGCCTCTTCGTACAGTTGACGCATGGAAAGGTCTCCTCCCAGAATGAGCTCCATCTCGTGGCGCTGCACGGTGTGTGTGCAGTTCAGCGATGGGCACAACACGTTGTCCACGTTGGGCGGCTGCTTGCGCAATTCCACGGCAATGTACGAGCGCAGACACGGGTAGCAGAAGCGATGACGATCGGGGCATTCCAGCACGTACATGTCGTCGATGGCAAACTCGGAAGGGAAGCAGATCACGCACGGGAAGGTTGGAGCAACGTCCACTTCCACATCGTCCATAGCAGTCACGAGTGAGGAGGAGGAGGAGGAGGAGGAGGAGGAGGAGGTCGTTGTGTCAGTAGGCGTCAGCATGGTGTTTACCACGGCAGTTGCGTTGACGGTGGCCGATGCCGGTGTAATCACATTCTGGCGGTTGTTGCCCTTGCGTTTGGTGATGGAAGCCGGAAGTTCGGCGTTCCCGATGGCTGTGAGATGGACATTTGTCGAGAGACAGGGGCGGCGGTGTGAGGATGTGGGGATGTGCCTGAGAGAGAGAGAAAGGAAGAGACAGAGAGCGAGCGAAGGAGAGAGGTCAGCTCAACACACCTTGTGCGCCGCGATGCAGGGAACGGCGTCCCTTCGTGTGTGCTGCAGAGAAGCAGTCGATGCAATACACGTCATGGCACTGTTCGCACTCCACCTCTGCCATCATCTGTGTCCAGGTGGGCGTGTAAGCTGTGCGCCTCAGGGCCTCTCTGTCGGCACTCTGTCGGCACCGGAAAGAGGCGGGGCATGTCCCAGTGGAGCAGCAACTCACCTTTCGACATGTGCCACACGGCTCCAAACGCACGTAGCTGTCCTTGTGAGCGCTAAACGTGCCATTTGCGTGGACGCCGTCGATGCAGTCGAAGCAGTAGTCTTCTTTGCAGCTCATGCAAGCCACATGGGCAACCTGGGCATCGCACTCGCCACATTGTTGGCCCTGCATGTTGATCAGTGTGTTGTACTCCAGAGACACCATCGACGACGCTTCGTGGCTCTTGCGTCGGCCCTTGCTGTGAACCGTCTCGTTGCACGCCAAGCAACGCTGGATGCCACACACCTGGCATTCCACCTGAGCCATCAGAGCACAGTCGGCGCAACGCACCCAATGAGACATGCCGTTTGCCTCCTGCCCATCTCCGCTCACTTCCACCTCCACCGCAGCCTCCACCACCGTCTCTTCCGCTTCGGGGTTGGAGTTTGCGCCACCCTCCTCCGTCGACTTCATTTTCGCTGCCAGCGGAACCATGCGGTGGCCCGCGCGCCGTCCTACATGCAACTCGTCCGCACAGCTCTGACAGTAATCGTCTCCACAATCTGCATGCCAGTGTGAGTTGAGCGAGAGTGTGCACCGCGTGTGCGCAGAGTGTGTGCGTGTGCCCCGTTTTTTGCGTCAGCCTCCGTCCAGAGTGTCCAAGCATGTGCCACTCTTCCGTCCCGTGTTCCATCCCTACCCATGCATTCCAGAGACGCAGCGACGTCCAAACAGTCGCCACACATGCGCCTGTCCATGGTTGGTGTTGGGTTTGGTTTTGCGCCGCCTGCGCTCCTGCATCCTCAAAAAAAAAACCAAACGATCATCATGAAACACCTTGTCTGTCTTGCACTGCTTTCCCTCGGTATGTACCATGGCCTACAAACGCACGTGCGATCTGTTGCCCGTCGCGACGGCGCGTTTCTCTCGCTGACCCCAGCCCATTTCCCAGTGTGCTTGTCCTCGCAGGCTTTGGTGGGCATTGCCACAATGAAAGGAACTTCAAACCGCCCTCAGGTCCAAGGCTCGGTCACCATCACCTCTGTGGTAAGCTTCGCGATACGGTAGCAGTCCTGGCTGCTGCGTGGTAGCAGGCCGTGCGCACGAACTGGGCAGGGCTGATTCGCTGACACCTTTTCTCGCATCCCCGTGCTCCAGACTGGTGGATTGCGATTCCAGGGCAACCTGACGGGCTTTGACGCAAACACGCAACATGGCTTCCACGTCCACGAGGTAAGCATTGGGGTGAATACATGACGGGAGGCATGTCGTTGAAAGAAGAGGGGTCAGGAAAGAACGCGCCTCCAAGCTTCCGGCTCGCTGACAACCACACGCGGTGCACGGGGCGACGCCCTGCCATTACCTGCGTCCTACCCGCCGACATCAAAGTGGGGAGACATCTCCAAGGCGGACGGTACGGGCACGGGAGGCCATTGGAACCCGCAGAACGTTGCCCACGGCCTGCCGCCAAACACGCCCCGGCACTACGGCGACCTGGGCAACATCATGGCGGATGCTAACGGCAACATCGACGTGGATGTGACCATTCCCAACCTCATCGGCCTTAGTGGAAGCAACAGCGTGATTGGCCACGGCCTGATTGTCCACGCGTCGCAGGACACCGGGGCTCAGCCCACCGGCGCCGCTGGAGCTCGTTATGCACAGGGTGTGATTGCGTTGGCGTCACAGGCGGACAACACGGCCGCTGCCGACGACGCAACCAAGGCAATGAGTGTGCTGAAGCCCGTGACGGGCGCGAGCAGCTCCATGGCCGGCACTGTGGAGTTCTTCCGCAAGGCCAGCGGTGCGGTGCGTGTCATGGCTCACTTTACGGGCCTCCCTGCCGATTCCTACCACGGCTTCCACATCCACACGTACGGTGACATTGCAGACGGCACGGGTGCCGGATGTGGGGCGCACTTCAATCCGCTCAACCAGTCCCACGGTTACGAGCCCAACCCGGCCCGCCACGTGGGCGACATGAAACAATTGCATGCAGATGCAAACGGAGAAGCAAAGCTGGACTGGACCGACGATTTGCTCAAGCTGGGCGGCGACTACAGCATTGTGGGGCGCTGCGTCGTCGTCCACAGCGGCGGCGATGCCCCCGGTGTGGCGTACGGTTCCAAGCTCATGGTGGGTGTGGTTGGTGTAAGCAACCAGGCCGAACCCGCAGATGCAGCAGACAACCGCGTCGGCGTGGCTGTCATGCGCGGCACCGCAGGCAACGCTGCCATCAAGGGCACCGTTCGCTTCACACAGCTCGACGGCGTGTTTGTGCGTGTGGAAGTGGACATCACCGGCCTGGGAGCAAACAGCAAGCACGGTCTGCACGTGCACGCCCTGGGCAACGTCTCCAAGGAGGACGGCACAAGCACAGGAGGCCACTACAACCCCAACATGGTCGACCACGGTCTGCCCGGCGGTCCCTATCCCGCCCAGCTCAACTATGTGCGCCACGTCGGTGACATGGGCAACATTCAGGCCGATGCCAACGGCGAGGCACGCGTAAACATCACTCTCGACAAGCTGCGCCTCTACGGCAACGAGTCGATTGTGGGTCGCGGCGTCGTCCTGCACGCCCTGGAAGACACTGGAGCACAGCCCACGGGTGCTGCTGGCAGTCGTCTGGCCACAGGCGTCATCGGCGTGGCCAACGGATACATGGCAGAGGGAGGCAGCCGTGCCACCCCTTCGGCCAACTGCATCATGCATGCCACCTCCAACGGTCACCCCAACATGCGTATTGAGGCCAACTTTTATCGCATGAACGAAAACGACTTTCCGCCTGGCACCATCCGCATTGTGGCGTTTGGCCGGGGCCTGGGCGCAAGCGGCAAGTTTGGCTTCCACGTGCACGAGTACGGCGACATGACCAAGGACGACGGCACCAGTGCAGGCGGCCACTTCAACCCAACAAACATGAACCACGCGCTGCCCGATGCCAAGAACCTGAGCAACAAGCACGTGGGCGACATGGGCAACTTCTTCACCGACCACACGGGCGTGGGCGAGTTTATCTTTACCCAGAACACTTGGACCTTTGACGGACCCAACAGCATTATCGGGCGTGCCCTCGTTCTCCACGAGCTCGTGGACGACGGCACCGGTGCTTCGGGTCACGCTGGGCCGCGCATCATGATCGGCGTCATCGGCCAGGCGGACGACACCAGCGAAGGTCCCCTCGAGCCGGCCAATGACAAGAAACCCAACGTCGACGAGACCAGCGCAGCTTCGTCTCTCTTTGCATCTGCCTCTATGTGGCTGTGTGCTCTGATCGTGATGATGACAGCGTTGGCAATTTGAGTGAATGTTTCTTTCGACCCCCCATCTCTACTCCACCAGCAAGGACGCCAGTTTCGTGTTTGTCTTGACCAGCCCCTGCTGTTCGTTGGCAAACTGCGTGCGCCGTTTGGGCACCTGCCCCCTCGACACGGCCATGGCCTTTGCGTTTGTCGTAATCGTCAGCTTCGACTTGCTCTGTGCCACAGGAGGAGGTGATGGCGTGGCATTGCGTCCCAGACGACGTCCAACGCCGCCTTTGCTCTTGTCCCTGTTGTTGTTGTTGTTGTTGCTTGCGTTGCCCTTCTTTCCCTTGTTGTTGTTTTCCTTGGCCCGTTGAAACTCAAATGCACTTGTGGTGGTGGTGGTCCCTCCCACCGTACCCTGCTGTGGCGAGTCCAACAATGCGGCGGCTGCCTCTGCCCCGGCCTGTTGACGATTCAACTCCGCAGTGCGCATCAATTCATACTCCTCCTTGCTCCACTGCGTCTCGGTGCCCTGTCGTTTGGGCCCTGCACGTGTCGTGCCCCCTTCCTTGAACGTCACACCAGGCACAACTTTGATGGTTGTCCCCGCACTCATCATCACCTCCCCCTGCGGCTGAAAGTGTGCGTCTGTGCCTCGCTTCCTGCCTTTGCCCTTGCTGCCCTTGCTTCCCTTGCTTCCCTTGCTCTTGCCTCCTGCCTTGCCCACCCTTCTCGGTGACCCAGGCACAGGTCCACTCGCCAGGAATGCGGCTGTCAACTCGTCGGCATCCTCTGTGTCGCCCGCCTGTGGTTGGCGTCCGTTTTTCAGGATGCCACCTCCGCTCGCTCCGCCGCGGCGTGTTGTGCCTCCACGTGTGCTGGATCGGCGTGTCTGTGTCCTTGTGCCCTGGCCGCCTGCGCCTGCGCCTGCGTCTGCGTCTCCCGTGGCGTCAACAACGTTCACTCGCACAGGCACTCGCCCCACCGTGCGAAGGCGTCGCGTGTCGTTTGCCTCCACAACCAAGATGGAGCCCTTGCTGTCAAACGTAAACTGCTTGTCCTTCAAGTCTCGCTGCAGCCTGGCCGCTCTCTCCTCGTCCGCTGCCTCGTCTGCCGCCGCTTGCTTCTTCCGCTGCTCCTCCGCCTTCTTTGCCGCCTCCAGCTCCTTCCGCAGCTTGATCTGTTCCTCGTCATCCTCGCTCGCATTCCGTGCCGATGACGGCGTGATACGGTATGTCGGTGTCGCCGTGTTGCCGCGTGACCCTGCCTGCGACCGCATGCTCGACCGTGCTCGTGGTCCCGTCCGTCGCGATCTTACCGTTGACCGCGTCGAACGCGCCGTACGCGCCTTCTTCTCAGGCTCGTCCGACTCCACCACAGGGGGTGGTTTGGGCTTCCGCACACTCACCACCCCACGCGACCACGAGTCCATTGGAACTGGCGTCGGTTCTGTGTGGGGCCCCCAAAAAAGCAAACGCCACGCCTTTGTCAGTCCCCACTTTTCCTCTCTCGTGCCCAACCCTTCCAGTCGCTCCTATCCACACCCCGGCATCGCCTATACGCGTCCATGGCCAACAATGTATGCATGTACGTACCTATGTCTGCCTTCCAGCGTGCGTCTTGCTCCAGTTCGCCCTTGTCGCACGCCAAGAACGAAACGTCCAGCAGCTTTTGCATCTGCGTCATTGCCCACTCGCTGGCGTACGGCACCACAAGCTTCTCCACCCGTTCTGCCTGCATCTGTGTGTATGCAGCGTCCACCATGCTGTTTACCAGTTCCGTCACAAGCTGCTCCCCGGCTGCCTGCGTCCGTTCCGCGTACAAAAGCGCCTCCGTCTCGCTCTCGTCCAGCCGCGTGCCCAGCGCCAACATCAACAGCCGCTGCTGCTCCAACGCCTCGGCCTCGGCCTGTGCGTCCGCCGCACGACGTTTTGACATGAAAGGGGAGAGTTTCTTTGTTGCAGTCTGCGGAGTGCGTTCGATGGCTCAGCTCACACCGTCCCATTCTCTCCCAATCGCTTCCAGTCGCCACTGGCCTTGAGCACATCCTGCTCCTGGACCACTTCCCAGTCGGCGGGGTAAAACACGCGTCGCCAGGCCTTGAAGAGAAAGTCGGGCAGCAGCGCCGCCGTCGACACAGCCACCACCGCCATCCAGAACAGAGGATAGGCCACCAACTGGTTCCACACGCCGTAGAATGTGTCCACCTTGATGGCTGGCATGTTGACGCTCGTGTAGGCAAAGTTGAGAAGGAAAAACACAAGGATCGAGCCCCAGGTGCCGATTTGGTTCAGCACTGTCCAGTACCGCGTCTCCAGTGCAATCTTCAGGTTGACCACCACAATGCAGAACGTGAGTGTGCTCGTGCCCAGTGTCCACAGGCCAGCCGAACGACCTGTGGGGTCAACGATTCCATCTCCCCACAGGTACACGGTGCCCCAGTAGATGCACACGCTGTGCCAGGCCACAGACAGCATCCACTGCATGAACGAGCTCACGGAAAACTCCACGCCCGCCTGCACGCTGCGGTACAGCTGCGGCACACGCATGAGCACGTCCGGACGCAGGTCTTGCTCAAAGATGGCCAGCAGTAGGATGGGCCACGACGTGTAGATGACGTTAAACACAAGCATCAGGTACGCATCGTACAGCGGCTGCCCCGAAAAGCCCGCGTAGCACGTAAAGTACACCAGCGGCAGCACAAACGTGAAGTTCTTGTAGAAACTGTACTGGATCAGCGCACTCACGCGCAAGAACGAGTACCGTCCGTGCACCAGCAGCAATCGCTTCAGGAAGCGGAATCGTCCCAGGGCATAATCCGAAGAAAGCACTGCCTGCGACCCCTCCTTCCCGTGCACGCCCACGCCCACATCTGCCTCCAGGATCATGCTCACATCATTGGCTCCATCGCCAATGGCCAGCGTCACGGGCTTTGCTTCGCTGTTGCGCACCAGCGATACCACCTGGCTCTTGTTCAAGGGCGACGTGCGGCAGCACAGCACAGCGTCGCATCGCATCACCAGGCGCAACAACTCTTGCGGGTATTCGTGAAGGCTCTGGTGCAGGGACTCGCCGTCCACAACAAAGGCAAACTTGGAGCCCGGTTCGCTTTGCTCAACCAGATTGTAAAAGTTGTCCAGCATCTCCTTGCACCGGTGCGCCTCTGATCGCTTCAACGTCAACACCTGCTGCTCTTCGTTCAGCAACTTGCACGAGTACCCAATGTTCACCGCCGTCTCGCGTTTGTCGCCCGTCAGCACCCAAACCTTGATGCCAGCCAGCTGCAGGTCCCGGATAGTTTCGGCCGCCTCAGCTTGCAACTTGTCTTCGATGGCCGTCACGCCCAGCAGCTCCAGGCCCACCTCCATCTTATCAGCAAATTCGTTGCGTCGCTCCTCGCGGTCCACCATCACCAATTGCACCTCTTGCAGCTCTTGTTCCAGCTCTGCCCACTCCTCCGCGTCGATCTCGCGTGCTGCCACCACCAGCGTGCGCAGACCCTCGCGTGCGTACTTGTCCAGCGTGTCCATCACCTGCACAACCTTTGGGTCGTCCTCAGGCGTGGCCGTACGCTTAAGCATCGCAGTCTCTGCTCCCTTTGCCAGCAGCATGATGCGTCCATCCGGCATCTGCACGACCACAGACATGCACTTGCGCTCGCTGGAAAACTCGTTCAGGCACAACAGGCGGTACGTCACGTCCTCACCGCCCTCCTGCATCGCAATAAAGTCCACTCCGCGGTCGACAAAGTGGAACCCTACGCGTCGCGCGGCCTCGAGAAACGCTTCTTCGTCGGGAGACGACGCCTGAAAGACAATGTCCCCGTTTTCTTGCTTCTCCGGAATCACACTGTGGCACAGAGACAGTGCAAGCCACAGCTGTTGCAGCTCTTCGTCTGTGTGCAAGCAGTCCTCCTCCTTCAGTTCGATCTCGTCCTCAAAGGTCTCCACATTGGTCGCGTCGTCTTCGTCGCGCTGAGGCAGGAAGAAGCGTCGTGCGCCGATGGCACACTTGCGAAACACCATTTCGTTCTCGGTCAGCGTGCCCGTCTTGTCGGAGAACACATACTCGATCTGGCCCAGCTCTTCGTTCAGGTTGGACGTGCGTGCGTTGGCCGCCACGTCGTAGCGCTCGCAGTACATTTCCACGTCTGTGGAGATCATCAGCGACGCCACCACCTTGACCATTTCCAGGGTCACGTAGAGTGAGATGGGAATGAAATTGTTGAACAGAATAATAAAGGTGAGGAACTGCATGAGGGTCCTGAAAGCCTCGCTACTGAGCGGGTCGTTTGGCAGGCGCAGATAGTGCAGCTTCGGTGCCTCGACAGTGTTGAAGCCCACCCAGGCCAGCGCCATGACCAGGCACATGATCATCAACACGGTGAAGATGCCGTACAGAAACAGGTTCAGCTTTCGCTCCACGTGAGAATACTTGTGCGGCGCCTCTTGCAGGTTCATGATCATCTTGGTGTCCTCTCCCGTGTACACCACCAACGCATACGCACGCTGTGTGTTCTTCAGCCGCGAGCCTCGCAGCAGCAGCTGTTGGCTATCCATTGCGGCCTTTCGTCGCCCAAGTAAAGGGCGCCGTTCATGTGGTACAGGCGCACGTCTATGCCAAGGGAACGAGACAGGCACGGGAATTGCAATGTGTGTGTGTGTGTGCAGGTGTTAGAGGGGGCGAGAGAGCGTGTGAAAAGGCACAGAACAGTGCAGGTGTGCAAAAGGGGCCACGGGAGAGAGCGAAAGACGACGTACTTGGAGCCTCGCATTCCACGTGCAGGTCGGTGAGAGAACTGATGCTTTCGGGTGCATTGAACCGCGCCGTGAGCAGTGGGCTCACCCGGTACTTGAGGTTGGTTTCGCCATCGAGGTTGGAGGTTTCGATGTATGCCTCTCCGTTGGGATTGGAGCTGGAGAGCAGAACGGCGTCGGCAGGGATGCTGTCGTTGTCGTGCAGCTCGAGCAGGTCGCCGACGACCACGTGCTGGCATTGGATGGCTTCCGCCTGCGCGCGCGAGTTGCGCATGACGTGGATGGTCTTTGAGTTTTCCTCCTCGTCGGCTTGGTGGCGCAGGTAGTCTTCGTAGGCTTCCTTCACCGCAGACACGGTGAGCACAAACGCCAGCGGCAGGATCGAGGTGATTGGGAAGAACGGCGACACACCCGGGATCATTTGCAGGAGGATGATGAGCAAAAAGTAAAAGTTGGCAATTCTGTGTGTGAACAGAGCGGGTGGGCCGCGTACACGCGCGCAATGTCAGCGTCGGATGAACATCTCCGCAGTGCCGCCATTTCTTTGCCGTTTTCACGAGCCTACCTGTGAAATTGCTCCCACAACACCTTGGGCAGGAAGTTCCACACGTTGTATTTGGCACTCTGCGTGCGGTTGGTTGCCCATTCGACGCGTGCATTGAGCGCAGGCTCGTGCAGAAACACGCGCCGCACGCCGTCCTCCAGCAGCGATTCGCGCGTCGGCACCTCTCCCAGCAAGCGCGAGCTTCCCGCTGCCAGCATGGGGGTGTTCACACTCGTGTCCTTGGGATCAAACGTGCCGTAATCGGAGTCTCCGCGCGCCTTGGACATGTGACGAGGTGCGAGTTTTGGTTTTGGTTGGCTCTCACAGTGTCTCCTGACCCGTCGATCGTTTTGTCAGACTCAACGAACGCTTGAGCCTGCTCTTCCACCTCCTGCGTCGCTTTGTGTGTGCCTTTGCCTCTTCTGCAGGCTCCTCGTCCTCCTCACCAGCCTGAGCGTCGATTTGTACAGTTTTGCCGGCGCCATCCCCTCCTCCTGCTGTGCTTGACTCTGCCGTGCCACGTCCCGCTTGCACATGCGTCCAAGCGGAAGCGGCTGTTTGCGTGCGCATGCCCGCTGCACGCGTCGGAATCGGAGGCAGCACGCCGTCCGGCGTCTCGCTTCCCGGCTGGCCGTCACGCTCGTCCTCCTCCTGTTGTAGAACCAGGCCGTCCTCATCCGTGTCGGCTGCACGTGGACTTACGGCCGGACTGCCTCGTGCATCCTGCTCCTCCTCTTCACCCGCAAATACGCTTCGTGGCGAGCGAAGATCCAGAGGTTCGGAGCCCTCGAGCACTTCTGCGTCGTCGTTGTCGTCGTCGCTGCTTTCAGATGCTTCGTTGAGAGAATCCAACAGCTTTCGACGGCGCAACATTTTGTCTCGGATGCGTTCGGAGGTCTGTGCCTCGACGCTGCGTCGTCGTCCTCGCCTGCGGCTGGCCATCCGTGCAAGTACGTCGGTGGCCAGCTGCGCCTCTTTCGATTCGCTGTTCAGCTGTCGTTCCTTGGCTGCAAACGGACTCTGTTGCTGCATGCCCACTTCCGCAAACAGCGTGTCCAACAATTCGTTGCGCTGCTTGATCTTGTTCAGCTCGGCCAGTGGGTTGCGACGAACCGTCAGATCGACGGTCTGACCCACCGCCGTGTCTGCAGGCAGCAACGACAGAGGCAGTTCCACACGGTGGTGGTCTTTCGTCATGAGCAAAGCCACACCCATGTCCACGTGCGTCACTGTGAACCTGTGCTGCCGCTGCATCGCTGCTTGCTCACGTGCACGTGGATGTGGGTTCCGTTTCGAGGGATGGAGCGACCGCGTGGACGCAGCCAACTTCAATCCCCCCCCGGCACCCTCCCACGCACCATGACAACAAACACACGCTCGTCATCCTCTCTGTCGGGATACAAGAGCGCGGAGTACCGCGAACTGATCACCGAAGGGGGCGATAGCGACCTGTTTCGCGACGGCGAAAAGAAGGCGCGCTGCTCGCCCGGCGAAGCGCGTGTGCTGCTGTTTACGCTCGGCCTCGTGCTCACCCGCAGCTGTGACTATGTTCTTTACGTGCGCTTGGCCCATGGCATGTCCCGCTTCACCTGGTTCCTGTCTGCCATCATCCTGCCCATCTTCTTTGTGCTTCTCAGCATGCCGATCGCCTTCTACCGCTACCGCCAGGGCAAGATCACACCCGCCATGACGGCCTTCCCCAAGAAGCACTTTGCCGTCATGAGCCTGCTCGACGCCTCCAATGGCATCCTGGGCACCATCCCCGCCCCGTTCCTGCCGGGCTCCCTGCAGGTGGTGCTCTCCCAGTCCGTCATCATCTTCCAGATGATCACCAACTACTCGTTCCTCAAGACACGCTACAAGTGGACACACGGAGCAGGTGTGCTGGCCATCCTGGTTGGTGTGGTGATTGTGCTCATCCCGCAGTTCCAGGCTGGCGGCGGCGCCTCAGCCTCATTCATCTGGATCATTGTGTTTGTGCTGTCCAACGTACCCTCCGCCTTCAGCAACGCCTACAAAGAGGCCAAGCTCAAGGGCGAGGAGCAGCTGGATGTGTGGTACTTCAACGCCTGGGTCGGTGTTTTCCAGCTCCTGTTTGGCATCGTCACCGTGCCCATGGTCTTCAATGAGTACCTCAGCGGTGGCGCCCCGATTGCTCCGTCCACTCTGCCGCAGTACCTCACAGAGGCTACCCAGTGCTTCTTTGGAGTCAACCCGACCCCGGCCGACGATTGCACCGAAAACTTTGCCGTGTTTTGCTTCTTCATCGGCCTCAACCTGTCCTTCAACATCTTGCTGCTTGTGGTGATGCAGGAGGCGTCGGCCACGCTGGCTGTAGTAGCATCTGCTTTGCGCACGGCGCTGTCTGGGGTGCTGTTCACCGTGTGCATCATCGCCGGCCCGGCGTGCCACGCTCTCAGCATCAATGACATAATTGCCTTGGTGGTGCTCATGGGTGGCATTGCTGTGTACAAGCTGAAGCCCGAGGAGAAGCTGGTGGACTTGGACGAGCTGGACAACGCGATGATGAGCGGCAGCCTGGGAAGCAACACATCACGCACGCGCTTCTACAGCTCGATGAACTTTGGAAACATGCTGATGGACCCGCAGTTGGGCACAGACAACTATGTGTACGAGCCAGGCAAATTGCAAGGGCGCGACCAGGACCGGATCCGCAGTGATTACTTTACCAGCCTTGGCTTGGGGCGGAACAATCGCCGCAGTGCCGGCGTCCTCAATTTGCAAGCCGAGTGATGACGATGAGTCGAAGGATGTGGAAAGGAGGCTGGACAGCGGCGGTGTGGCAAATCCAATCAAAAACCCGCGCATTCGCCTCGTACATAGCCCCCGAGAACATGTTTGCTGTGATGCGTGGGCGACACACAAGCGTGTGGTTGAGTGTATGGGTCACCCTCGTGTGTGTGTGGGCGTGCACGTCGGGTGTGAACGCATCTGCGTGTGTGCCGAGAAGCAATTCGACTGCGATGCCATGTGTGCCAGACGCTGTAGAATCGTCGCTGTGTGCCGTGTACAATGCATCCTGCCAGTGTCTTCCTGGCTACTCACTGAACAGCACCGTGGGGAGCAACGGCAGCGTCGTGTACGATTGCTTGCCAAAAGCCAATGTGGTGGGCTGCGCATGTCCGTTTGGCTCTTCAGGTGCCCAGGAGTGCAATTGCACCTGTCAGGCCGGCTGGTCAGGTGCCCTGTGCACACGCGGCCAGGGAGTGCGTCTGCCAGGCAACGCCACGCGCGAGCTCTTTAATGCACACGCGGATACGGCCCAAGCAGCATTACGCTACGCTGCTCAGGTGTTCCAATGGCGTCTCGATGTATCATCAACAAATGCCCGCGTGCAACTGCACGTGCAGGCCAAGGGAGTACCCGCGGGCGCCGAGCTTGTGGGCTTTGTCGCCAAACACTCCCAGGCGCCAACTTTCGACGTCCTCAACGTGCGTGCCAACGGCACTTCGCACATCGCGGTGGCCTCGTCGACGTCTACGCTCTCATCGCCGCTGCTGGGAGTGGATGCACGCGTGGACATCGACCTGCAAGCTGCAGGCCAGCCCGACAACCTGATCGTTACTTTTCTCCTGCGTGGAACTGTGCCCACCGACGCTTCGCTGCGTTTGCCGGCGCCCGTGGACCTCACTCTGGTCGCCACCGTGTCAGACCCCGTCGAAACGGTGGTGGCACCTGTGCTGCTCGCCCTGGCTGTGCTACTGTTTGTGGTGCTGCCGCTCGGCGTGCGGTTGTGGCGCAACGGCGAGTGGTGGCCGCGCTTCTCCTTCCCGTTTACGCTGCACGGAGATGCAGCCACCTGGGATCCGTATGCGTCGTACACGTTTGTACCGGGCACCACATCGCATGCGCTGGCAGCTGGAAAGTACACCATGACGACGCAGCAGGCGTTTGAACTGTTCCTCTCACACGTGCGGCACAGCGCACCATTCCAATTGGCCTTTCACAAGACCGACTTTGCCAACGCCAAAACCCTATCCGAGCTGCTCGAGCTGTGGGAACAGTGCTTGGAGCAGGCGCCCACTGCCCAGCGTTTCCCGCTCAACTACATCCTCACGCGACAGTACGACGAAACGCCTCGGCCCTCACCGCACAGTAGCACACCAGGGACGCCTGTGACAGGAGGCGGAGGCGGCATGCTGCTGCCGCAGATGAGCATGTTGTCAGCAGCCCCGTCGGTGGAGTCGCTGACGGGTTCTCCGCGTAGGTTTAGCCGCCGCTCCATCGATCTGCTGATGCCACAGTCATCTGTGGGCTCGATGACAGATGCGCACACCAGAGTAGAACGCATGGCGAGCTTGATGAACGCGGAAAGCGTCGATAGCCTTGGGGAAGACATCACGCAGGAGGAGATCCTGCGTTGCCACGACGCCGTGCTCAATTGCATCGAAGACGTGCTCGACGTCCACTCGTCGATGACATCCAACACTCAGAGTGGACAGGAACTGGTGCATCTGGTAACGCAGCTGAAGGAGCTGGTGATGGGCACCATTGCAGATGCGCAAGGAGTTGTGGCGCACGTGCTCTCCACGCTTCGTCGCATGTGTGAGGCGTCGTCGTCGTCGTCTGTCACGCCCTCGGACGCCGTCGTACCGACAACTGTGGATTATTCGCGCGGGTTGACGCTCATCTACTTTTCGTTCAAACTGTTGGGCACGCTGCGCAACCTGCGCTCGACGGTGGCTGCGCTGGTGGATCCACTGCTGGCCGGCGACACCATCGAAACCATGGACGACAGTATGGGCGAAGAGTTGGTGCAGTTGAGGCAGAATCTGAGTGCAGAGGGCTTCCAGTTGTTTGCGCTGGCGGCCACGCGGCTTGCGGTGCACTTCCGCAGCCTGATGACCATCAAGGCGGACTCGATGGACGGTGTCATCCAGTCGCTTCTTGTGCAGTCGCAAGATTTGGGCCAGAGGTTCGATGAGCTGTGTGCGATGGCGCGTGCAGACAACGCACGTGGCGACGACGTGCCGTTGCGTTTCGTGACCATGCTTCCGCCGCTGCGTGAGCTGGAAAAGCAGATGCATCTGGGGTTGGTGTATCCGCTGCGCACCCTGAACATGGACATGCATCAGTTTCTGCTGTCGTTTGCCGAAGATGGCTCGAATCCGCCGCAGTGGTTGTATCTGGTGGCCGACTTTAAAAACGCCATCCGACAGACGGAAGAATCCAAGGTGGCGATGAAGAGGAGCCTTGGACGACTGCAGACCACTCTTGCCTCGCACTATGAGGGCAAGGACCCCGAGGCAGACGCTGTGGCGGAGCACGTGGAGGCGCTGCAAACGCTGGATGTATTGGAGAACGAAGTTGTGGATGCCTTGCGTGAGCTGCGACACAACGTGAGCATTGTCCTGAAGGACTCGGATTGGTTCAACAGGCGTGCGCTGAACAAAGCCATGGAAGAGGTGCGTGAGCTGATGACAGAGTACGACGAGAGTTTCTTTGACTATTTCGACGAGGCGGTGCAGGACTTTGTGGACTGTTTCCCGAGCACAGACAACGAGGAGCCCAAGGAAAGATCGGCTGCGTATCTTCACGTGCGCATGCTGCACCTGTCGCACATGTGTGAGCGTGCACACGGGCTGCGTGCACACGTTGTGGCCTCACATCTAGCCATGCAGGCCGACTTTGACGCGGCGGTGTTGCACAAGCGCCACGTCAACGTGCGCACGTTGCTTGCCTCCTCTGCAGCCATCCGACAGCGAATGGAGAACATGGGCTGTGAGGTGGCGTTGATGACCAAGCGCACGGACGCAGATTTGGATGCAGCCACTGCGGACGACTCGGTCCTAGCCAAGCTGCAAGAACATTTGAACAAGGGCAAAAACTTGCGTGGCATTCGTGGAGGCCCTCTGGGACCTCGGGGAGGACAGGATGAGGAGGAGGACATGCGGGAAGAGGAGGAGGTGGAGGCCGACAGCGAATCGCGTTCAGCCGCGGTGCCGTCTCTGAGCACCATCGAGTCGCTGATGCCCTCCAAGAAGAAGAAAAACAAAGACAGCAAGGGAGAGAATGGTGGGAGGGAGCAGGCGGCGGAGGAGGAAGAGAACGAGCGTGAGACCGTGACAACGACGACGACGACGACGACGACGCGAGTGGACAGCAAGGAGAAGATTGAGGAGGAATTGGTGATGGAGAAACTTGTGCAGGTGCAAGAAAAGATTGGGGAGCTGAGCACGCTGCTGCTGCTCACGATGGACGACCACTACGAGGCTGCGGTAAATCGGGGAATCTCCTCGCTGTCCAAGATTGGACAGTCGCTTACGGCGGAAGAAGCGGCGCAAGAGGACAATGATGTGGACGGGGATGGCTTGCCAGACGTAGAGAGTACGAAGCTGCGGTTCCTGAGGTTGTGCCTGGCCAATTTGCAGTCGCACAAGGCAGCAGCACGCATGCAGGTGCACGAGCGTGCGTTCCAGACGTCCACGCACGAGGTTGAAAGCGCCCTGATGCACGCAGAGCAGCCAAACGACATTGTGGATGCCAGCGCGCCGCTAAGGCGGATTGTGGAGAATGCGGTGGCCGTCGTGGACGAGTACCTGCCCAAGTTTGTCGGCGCGATCCGTCGCGTGTTTGCGCTGGCAGACACGTCCGAGTCGTACGAGCTGCGTGAATCGTTTGACACGTTTCTGCGATTCTACACCTCGTGCGTCTCGTTCCGCGCAGTGGTGAACCAGTGCAAGGAGAACATGAAGGCGGCGACGCACAAGCGCTTCCCGATGGACGCGAAGCAGCTGGACATGCTGCCGTCGTTCCGGTTTGATCGGGAACCCCATTTGAACCTGAATGCCGAGGCAGCGAGCGCGGCTTCGAAAGCCAAGGTGAAACATGTGATGGACAACCGCGAACGACGCGAACGGACGCACGCGAAGCTCAAGGCAGTGGTGAGCACGAGTGGAAGCGGCCTGTCGACGGCATCAAGTCTGGTGGGGTCGCGCAAATCGTCGTTGCTGGACAACGGTGGCATGGACGAGCTTGTGTCGTCGCAGCTGCAGACGCTGCAGAGCGCAGGGAGCACGACGGGTGACATGTCGCCTGCAGCGTGGCGCACACGAGTGTCTCTGCTGGACGGCGATGTGCTACGGCGTCGTCTGGAGCGGCAGGTGGGCTCGCAAGACATCAACCACCTGTTGGCAGTGTTTAGTGGCACGTTTGCAGCCATTGGGCAGTTGAATGACACCAAGGTTGAAAACGCTCTGCAGGTAGGCGTGGACCAGGTTGTAAATCATCCTACGGGCGTACGTGTGCTGGACGAAATCATCGAGGTGAAGAGTCTGATGATTGAGGCGCGTGCGGACACGTACGAGGTGCGGGCGGCGGCGGATGTGGTGGCGGCACAGTTTCGTCTGTTGTTGGCTGCCATTGACGACGTGCGCTCCGTGGAGCTGCCTGTCGACATACTGGAGAATGTGCAAAATCAGGTGCTGATTGCGGTGGCCCACCTGGACGGTGTGCTGGAAGACCGCACGCGCGATCTGCGCGCACTGGTTGAGGACGGCGAACTGAAGCCGAGCATGCTGGTGGACATGCTTCGGCCATTGTATGTGTTGTTGGATGCGGCAGACGAGCTGAAGGAGCAGCTGCTGCAGGGCCTGCTGGTGTTGAGCAACGACCCACCGAGCGTGAGCGAGGCCATGACATGGAAAGAACGGGAGGCTAGGATGCTGCTGCACAACAGCAAACAAGATGTGGCCAAAATGCACCATGTGACACAGGTGATGACACACGAGCTCGCGCGCACGGCGCTGGCACAGCTGAACACGATGCTGTTCTCGCATCGCGAGCGGCTGAACCAGATGGTGCTGGCGCACGGAGCAGAAGCAAGCAAGGCGGAAGAGGGCCTGGAAGGAGGGTATGGACATACACACAGCTGTGTGGCGTTTGTGAAACGACTGCACGGTCTGCGCTGGTTCTATCAGCCGCTGGAGCGGGAAGCGAACGCGGTCCGGCGACAGATGGGCTCGATGCGCGCGCTGATGCTACGTGATGTGCAGAGCATGGTGTCATTGTCGCCCAATGAGCTGATTGCGTCTGTGCGACAGGTGTGGGAGGAAAGGCGGCGACAAAACGAAAAGGCGAGCAAGGGGTCACGCACGCAGATGGTAAATGTGGTGCCGCAGGATGTGGAGACAGACAGCAGCAAACTGCGGCTGGATCCGCTGAGTGTGCAGGCACGGCGCACAAGCGCGATGATGAGCGACGAGATGATGAGCGAAGAGCCAGTGGAGGTGAAGGCGGACCATGCGATGGTGCCTGTGCTGGACGTACGCACCACATTCACGGGCAACGAACGTGCAGAGTTGGCGTTGTCGGTGGGACGCGTGGTGGTTGTGCGTGCTCTGTATTCGTTTCTGGACATTTTCAGGACGATCTTCAATCTGGCGCTCCTGTACTACGCGTTGTATGGCCTTGCGGGAAGCACTCGATTGCCTTCGGTGGCCACGCTGCACGACGGCATTGGGGACTCGCTGGCGTCGCGTGTGATTGCCGGGTGGTCGCGAACGATGTTTGGAGTGATGCGGAGACTGCGTCTGCTGGACGAAATGGCGGCGGTGTGGAACTGCGGCGGGGTGGCAGTGAGTGCGAGTCCGTTGCTGCAGATGACGGCTGTGTTGGGTCTGGTGATGTTTATGCGTGCGGACGTGGTGACGATGCTTGTGAGCAAACACCACCAGTACAGCCAGCGACTGAGCAGCGCAGTACGTTCCGCATTGGTGGACACGTCGAGTGTGCCTGCTGTACTGCTCCTGCATGCCATGCAGTTGGTTCTGGTGACCCTTTCGTCGTTTGTGTTTTCCGCAGGCTTTGCGATGGAACGCACGTGTTCGGCGACGGGCGTGACTGTGGTGCAGGTGCTGGCACCCATCATGTATGCAGTGGTCACTGTGGTGGCGGTGTGTATGCTCTCATGGGTGCTGTACGGCTACGGAGTGGCTGTGCGCATGGCCAACGTGTTCACCCTGCTGAGAAGAATGCTCAAGATGGTGTTTGGTCTGTGGGACCGCGAGCTGGTGGATGCTCACTGCATCGTGGAGCGTGTCGATGGCTTTGTCATTGCCACTGATCTGGATTGGGGCGACCAGTCGTGGCGGCTGATGCAGCTGGTGGGTCAATTTGCATCGCTGCCGTGGTACGTCGTGCCAGGAGGGCCGCTGGTGGGCAAACTGCAGGAGTTGCTGCACAGCAGACTTGCGTTTGCACGGTTGAACAAGCAACCTTTGCGTGTGCCCATGCCCAGGCTGTTGCGCGTGTTTGGCACTCTCGGCGACCTGGTCAAATACGCGTTTGTCCTGGGCACCATTTCCTCGGGCCGCTTTGTCTTTATCCAGGGGCTGGCCATTGTAATTCTGTGCCAATATGGAGTTGATGTGTTCATGGAAGTGCAGCAGGAGGTGGTGCGGCTGAGACGGCGGTTTGGCACCGGGTGATCTGGCGTTGAGTTTTGAAATGAAGTAGTCCGTTCCCGAGTCATGTGCGACCCTACTCGTCGTCACTGTCATCTGCATCAGTGTGAGAGGAACGGGAAGGGCCCTGAGCGCGCAGGGCGGTCTCTATGGGGCCTGTGTAGCCGAGAAAGCGGCGTGCGCAGTGTTGGAAGAACATCAGTTCCTTGCGACACTCTGTCATCTGCATACCGTGCGACTGCAGACACATTTGGTACTGCCACCACAGAGGAAGGCATTCGGGCACAGGTTCGTCGTCGTCATAGTCCTGCAGGTTGAAGGGCCGCGAAACAAGGTCGTCCAAAACGCCGCCGCCAAGCCCGAGTTCGTGTTCGTCCCACTCGAGGGTTTCTGCGTCTGCATCGACGTCCAAGGCGCGCTGCCACAGTGACATAGGGTGTTTCTTGGAAGTGACGTCGGCCACAGGGGCTGCGGTGCGGCGCAACATGACGGACAGAGGGTGTTTGGGGTGGGTGCCTGCGCGGAGGCCTCTCCATCGCAAAAACAATGGTGGTCAAGATCCGTCTGATGCGCCTGGGCCGCAAGAAGAGCCCATTTTACCGATTGGTGGCCATCGACTCGAGGCGGGCGCGCAACAGCGGGCGGTATCTGGAGGCGTTGGGCAGTGAGTTTGCCATGCGGGTGGCCGTCGGAAGAGGAAACGAAGGACACAACCGCGGGCTGCCACAGGTGCAGATTGCGGAAGAGGGGGGATGGGGAGTGAAGCGGGCGTAGGGTTGTCTTGGATGTGGCAAGGCGTGGAGACTGACACAATGGGGCGCGGGGCGAGCAGCGTATGATCCGTCGCCAAGGAACGCGAATGCACAGCAGACAACGGCATACAACCACGAGGGAGTGATGGATTTCGAGAGTGAAGAGAACAAGCGCAACCGCAAACATATTGTATTGAACTCGCAGCGGATCAAGTACTGGCTGTCGGTGGGGGCACAAACCACCGACAGCGTGGCGCGTCTTCTCGCAAAGGCCAACGTGCTGCCGCCACGACCCAACCGTGCAGGCAAGGAGCGAGACGTGCGTGTGAGCTCGTCATCGTCATCGTCGTCGTCATCGTCGTCGTCGTCTTCCTCGTCGACATATGTGTCTCCGGAGGCCGAAGCGACGATGTAGGCAAAGCAACGGACAGGTGCGCAAGCAATGAGCAGCGACGACTTTGAGTCCTTCATGGCCAAGGTGGACATGGTCTCCGGCGCCATCCAGGACATCAAGAAGGGAACCATGGATGACGACAAGTTGAACAAAGTGATGAAAGCCATTAAAACAGGCGATGAGGACGATGTGGTGGTTGTGGAAGAAGGGACGCGGATCAACGGCTCAGCCTCGTCTTCCAGCAGCCGTGGGAGTAGCAGCAGTGGCAGCAGCAGCGCAGGCGTTGACACAGGCACTGTGGCAGCCAAACCCAAGCCCAAGCCGGTGAAGAAGACGCCCAAGGGCATTACCGACTATGAGTTTTGGGACAAGTACGAGGTGCGTTTCCGCCCGTTTGCCCGATGTTCGCACGCAGCCACGGTTGCAGCCACGCAAAGAGAGGGAAGAAGAAAGAGAGCCACGGTGCATGGATGTAGGAGCAGATGGAGTGGATGGGGTTCAACACATGATGCATAGGCAAGGGGGGGGGGGGGGGTATGCTGACACAGACGGTGGGATGCTCGGGAACACGCACAGCCAGAACCAGATGAGGACGACCTGGCACGTGCGTGGCAGATGGCAAACAAAGGGGCGCTTGGCCCAATGGAGGCGGACATCCGAGCACGAGCAGAGGCGCGGAAGAAGCGGGAAAGGCGGGCGAACGAACTGCGAGAACTGGGCAACGCGGCATTCCGCAAAGGAAACCTGGAGGAGGCCATCGAACGATACAGCGAGTCCCTGGGCGAAGTAAGGTATGTGGCTGCTGTGTACACCAATCGGGCCCAATGCTACCTGAAAACGGAGCAGTGGGAGTTGGCGCGCAAGGACTGCGACGACTGCATCCGGTTGGACGACACATGCACCAAGGCGTACGTGCGGCGATCGGACGCACACATGGCCGAAGGCAACTATGCAGAGGCTGTGGCGGATCTAGAGCGTGCACACGAGCTGGAAGCGGACAACAAGGCGGTGCTGAAGCGCTTGAGCAAAGCACAGGCTGCGCTGGATCAAAAGGAGAAGGAGGAAGCAGCTGAAGCAGAGACGTTGGCCACAGGGGGCGATGAGTTGGGTGTGTTGATGCCAAAGTGGGCACAGGCAGTGGCAAGCGGAGATGAGGCAAAGGCGGGAATCGCAGCAGCAGGGATTGCTGCACTGCTGGATGACGACTCGCAACGCGTCAAATTTCGTCTGTTGAAGGGAATGGACGTGGCGCGCGACCATTTGGAGGCACTGGACAGCGATGGGGCTCTGCGTGTGCTGCGAGAAGCCGTGGACAACCAGGGCAACCAGACGGCGCTGGTGAAGGATGTGCTGCTGTTTCGACTTGTGGTGGAACTGGCGGAAAGCAACCTGCTTGCTGTGTCTGTGCTCAAGGCCTGCCTCGATTCGGAGGCGACCAAGAGCAGTATGAGCGAGGATCAGATGGAAGGCGTGGTTGGGGCACTTTGCAGTGCGATGCAGCGTCCGAGTGTGACAAATGTGGGTGCCATGTGTGCATACGTGGATGGATCACCGAGTGGGACGCTGGTGCGAGTGTTGAAACGCGTACTGGGGACAGAGAGTGCCCGGGCCGGCGTGTGTGCAGCCGTGCAGCAGGAGGTGAAGAGTGCAGCGCTGATGCTGTTTCGCATGAGCACAATCGCCTCGTTGCTGCCCACACTGGCGCATCCGGCGTATGTAGAAGCGATGGTGGCGCAGGTGAACATCCACCAGGATGAGGATGTACTGTCGATGCTCGTGGCGGTGTTGCACAACCTCAGCACGGTGGACACGCAGGTGCTCGTGGCCAGCGACCTGTTGGGTCGCTTGGACTTTGTTCTGCGTGGCGAGGGAGGCGTGCAGGGGCAAGGCGATGGCGAGCTGCACACGAATGCGCTGGCCATTTCCGCGCGTTTGTGTCCGCATGCCTCGTCAGCACAACGCGCGGAGCTGCTGGCAGGCGTGCGTGGCCAATGCAGTGTGATACAGCGCAACGATCGCACACAGCTGGCCCAGGATGCCGTGTACAGACGTGCGCTCGATGGCTGTGTCAAGATTGTGGCTTCGTGTGTGCTCGACGATGGCGCAGGCGAAGACGTGGGCAGCGACAAGACGCTTGTGGAATGGCTGAAGGACGTGATTAAGAGCAAGGCAGACGTCGTGTCTGTGACCACGCTGGGCAACGCAGCCACATGTTTGGGCCATCTTGTCCAGCAGGGGAGCAGCTTGGCAATGGAGGATGTGGCCCTGGTTGAGGCCTTGGTCGAACAGGTGCGTCTGGAAGAGCGAAACAAGGTCGCTCTGTCCAGCTTGGGATTCGCCCTTGCCCAGATGGCCAAGCACCCAGACAATCTCGCCAAGATGCGCGACATGCGTGCGTTTGAAGTCCTCGCCCGCTTCCTGGGCAAAGGGAGGTGACAGTGAGCAGTGGAATGTGGTTTTCTTTTTGCAATGTCAATCAAAGTCTTCCTCGTAGTCATCCTCATCGTCCCCAGCGGTCTCGTCCTCCTTCGGCACCGCGGCCGCGGAATCCCGCTCCGTCTTGAGCTTTTGCACCCTCTTTCTGCTTTGATGGCCTCGATAGCCACTCTGGATCTTCACTGCAGCAGCGGCCTCCTGCTGCTTGCGCTGTTGAGTCTCAGCCTCTGCAGCAGACTCAGCAGCAGCCTCGGCCTCGGCCTGAGCACGTGCACGCTCCTCCTTCATCTTCTGCACGCGCCTTCTGCTCTGATGCCCTCGATAACCACTCTGGATCTTCACTGCAGCAGCGGCCTCCTGCTGCTTGCGTTGTTCAGCCTCAGCCTCTGCAGCAGACTCAGCAGCAGCCTCGGCCTCGCAGCAGCATCATCTTTCTCACTCTCCTGCTCTGATGCCCTCGATATCCACTCTGGATCTTCACTGCAGCAGCGGCCTCCAGCTGCTTGCGTTGATCAGCCTCAGCAGCAGCATCAGCCTCTGCAGCAGCAGCAGCAGCCTCGGCCTCGGCCTGAGCACGTGCACGCTCCTCCTTCATCTTCTGCACGCGCCTTCTGCTCTGATGTCCTCGATATCCACTCTGGATCTTCACTGCAGCAGCGGCCTCCTGCTGCTTGCGTTGTTCAGCCTCAGCAGCAGCCGCAGCAGCAGCCTCGGCCTCGGCCTGAGCACGTGCACGCTCCTCCTTCATCTTTCTCACTTTCCTCCTGCTCTGATGCCCTCGATATCCACTCTGGATCTTCACTGCAGCAGCGGTCCACTCCTTTTCTCGCTCTTCTTCCTGCCGATCCCACTCTGCCTCTTTGTTGTCGTCCACTGTGTCGTCAAAGTCCTCATCGCTGTACGTCTCGTCCTCTTCCTCTTCCTCCTCTTCCTCCTCTTCCTCCCCCCTTTCCTCCTCTTCTTCAACAGACGCAGCATCAAACTCGAAATCCTCGTCGCTGTACGTCTCGTCTTCCTCGGCCTCCTCGACCACATCCCCACCGAAGGACATGACCTGCACCATCCCCGTCGACGATTTGCGCGTGTCACCGTCCTCCTCTCGCACCTCCTCCAGCGAGTGCACCCGTGCTTCCAGCTGTCGAACGCGGTCGTCCGCAGCCTCGTTCTTCTCCTTCATCTCCTCATACCTCTGCTTCCACAGCTCCAGTTCACTCAGAAGATTGAAATTCGAAGCCTTTTGTCCCTCCAGCTCCTCCTGTAGCTCCTCCACCTTGCCCGTGTCTGCCTGGCTGCGACGCAGAATGTCCAGCTCTTGCTGCAGCTCGTATCTGGCCGCCAACTGTTCTGCAAGCTGGTCCGACAACTCCTCCTCGTCTGCGTCTGTGTCTGTGTCGTCCGTCCCTCCGCCACCTCTGTATCCACTGTTCTCCTGCTGCAATTGCAACTCGTTCAGCTCCGCCAGCAGGGCCGCGTTCACCTCCTTCAACGATTGCAACTCTGCGCCACTCTGTAGCCGAGTGTTTGTGGCCAAGGCACGCTTCAGCTCCGCTTGCACGTTGCCAAACTCTCTGTCCATGGTGTAGTACCTGTCCAGCATCTGTGCGTGTCCGCTGTCCAGCTCCTCAAACTGTTCCTCCAGCGCCGTGTGTGCGCTGCGCAGTTGGTTGTACTCTTCGCACAGGTTCTCGTGCTCCTGTTGCAGCATACGATGGGCATACATCAGCTCTTCGTGTTCCTTGCGCCGCACAATATCGCCCCCGTGGCTCGTGCCTCGTGACGAAGCACGGCTGTTTTGGCCGCGGTCCCCTTTGCCTTCTGTCCATGCCTGCCGCCCCACGAGATCGGCGTTCTCCTCGTCATCCTCGTCCAGTTCGTCGAAAAACTCCAGAGGGAGCACCACCGTACCCTTGTGGCCTTGCGACACGTCGCAAGGATCGCTTTGCACGCTCTGGCCGCAGCACTCATAGCCCGTGACGCTGACGTCGACCAGTCCAATCTTGCCCTTTCGCCGTTCCACCCACTTGGTCACCTTGCCCGGGTGGATGGCACACATTTCGTTGTACTTTGTGCAGAACAGCTGGTGGCAGCGGGAACACTCGCGCATGGCCAGGGCAAGCTCGTCCACAAGCAGGTGAAGGGAAAAGTCAAACGGCGTCCGTGTCACAACCACATCCAGCTCGCGCACTTCGTCGTCTTCCAGTAGCATCTGATTGGTGATCAGCTGGCCCGTGACGGCGTGCACAATTCGCCACGGCGACCCCACCTCGTACACACTCTCGTGGTCGCTTACTTCGGGCACCAGCTTGCGCAACAGACTCTCCAGCACCTGTTCGGGAAGATCCGAGCCCCAACGGTACATCAGCCGAGCCACGGGCGTGTTGCGTTCCGTGTGTTTGCTCCGAGCCCGTGCGTGCGATCGCTTCTCGTTGCCATACACGTTGAGGGTCAACACACGCGTGCGTCGCTCGTCGTACATCCCTTTGACTTCGTTTTCGGAAAACTCGTTACGCCTGCGCTCCACCACCTGCACGTGTTCCACCGGCACGCTGATGTCGCCCACGTGACCAAACTCCTCTGCACACTGCGAGTAATCCGCTGCGTGGGGACGCCCACAGCAGTCGTACACCTGCTCCTCGTCTCCATTCTCTGTCGTGCGGTTCACCAACGTGCCCGGGTGGTACAGACAGCGCTGGTAGTTGTGCACGAGCGAGAACGACTCGCCACACCGGTCACACGTGCGCCACGCCGTGTGCTCCTCGTCCGGCAGCAGATGGAGATCCACACGGTACTCCTTGTCGCACAACACCAGGTCCATGCTCTCGCCCAGCTGGTCCAGCGATTCCACAACCGCCCCCGTGGCTCCCTCGCAGAACCACCACAGCGATGTGCCCAGCTCCATCCCAAACAACTTTTTGTGGGCCTTGCGGATGAGGTAGGACACGTCCACGTCCCTCGTAAACTTGCTAAACGTCAGCTGGAACGCCGCCCGATTCTTTTTCCCCGTGCGTCCGTTCCGCCTGCACTTGGGTCCCTCTTCGTTCAGATACACGTTGAGCAGGTGCATGGAGATCGATTTGCTCAATTGTGCGTGTTCTCCCGCATGGCCAAAGTGAAGCCGCTCCCGTTTGGCTGCGCTCTGGCTGCGCCGCATCTTGTTGGCCTGCAGACCCTTTACCGGGGTCGACGACAACGACGGCAGTTGCATGCGATCCAACGATGCCGTCTGTAGACACATGTGTGGCCCGCATGCCCATTGCCCGTCGTTGTCATCGTCGTGTGCGCCGAGGGTGACGTTCGTGCGTTTTTGTGTGTGTGTGGGTCAGCTGTGCCTCACGGCAGTTTTCACCCCTCCTTTCTCTTCCCGTGGCCGTCCACTCACCACATGTTTTTCTGCCCGCTTGATGCCATCAAACGAATCGAGTGACGCCGAGGTGACTCGTCCACGTCCGCCGCTGTATCCTGTGTTTCCTGGCGAGCTGTGTCGCACTTCGCCCAACGCTGCATGGTCCACCTCCCCGGGCGACATGCGCATGCCACCCCAGCCCCCGCCGTTGATTGAGCCTGCGCCCACGCCGTCTTCGGTGTCGTATGTGAACCGATTGGCCGTGCTGCTTGCCGTGACGGGTCTGGACGGCGTGCCGCTCGACCAAACCGGCGACGACGGCGACGACGGCGTCGTTGCTGGTGACGACCCATTGCGTGTCCCACCGCCACCGGACAGCGTCCGTTTGCCCGCACTCGGCGACCGTTCTGCAGTGTGTCCACGGCGCGATGACATGTCACTGGGCAGATTTGCTGTCTTTTGTTCTACTGTAGCTGGCGCATCTGGCCCATCATCACCCTCCCTTCTCACCCTCACCACCGCCATCGAGCTCCGCTTTGACAAAGTCCACGACGTCCTCAAAGGTGCGTGCGCCCTCGTAGGGAATGGGCACGTCCTTCTCGCCGGCCTTGAAGAGGAGGACGGTGGGGTAGCCGCGGACACCCCAATTGCTGCGCACCTCGTTGGCCTGGCCATCGTAATTGGCCACCAGCACCCGGCTGTCGTTGGCAAACGCCTCACCAATCTCTTTGTACACGGGCGCAAACTTGCGGCAGTGACCACACCACGGGGCCCAGATTTCCATCAACACCGTCTGGTCACTCTCCATCACCTTGCGCTCAAACGACTTGGCCGTGAGCACGTGCACCGGTCCGTTGTTTTCGGCCGGCTCCTCGCCGCTCTTGATGCGTCGTTCAATCTTGCCCTCGCTCCACTGGCTCAGGAACTTCTTCATGCCCCGCAGCGACAATCGTCCAAACTGTGCCTCTTCGTACTTGTACTCCTTGCCCTGCTGGCTGGTGAGCTCACGGGCAAGCAACAATGCGGGCAGATCCTTGGCGCTGAGCCCCAGACTGTCCACGAATCCCTTGTAGCGGTGGGCCTCCACGGAGAAGAAGCCAAAGTTGAACTTGGCGAAGCGTCGCGACGACGCATATTTGGCCAGGGCTCGCATCTCCGCAAGCATCTTGGCATAGTCTGGGGAGCGGGAGTCCTGGAAGAGAAAGACGTAGGTGACGTTTGTGGCTGCGTCACGCGCGTTGGCAATGTCCTGGAAGTGCTCCGGGGTGAAGTCGTCCACCAGCTGCTTGCGGTTTGCTTCGACCCAACGCACGATGGCGTCGGGACTCCACTTGCCCTTGTACGTAAGGGCAGGCAGGCCCTGACGCAGAAGCACCATCTCATGGGCCTTCTTCACTTTGTAGGCACGCACAATCTTGCAGTCACGGCTGTACCCAAAGATGGCACGCGGCATGACAAACCGCCCTGCGCTGTAAAAGGCGTCAAACTCGGGCGTGTCTGTGTCCGGGAAGCAGGACACCACACGCACAGAGTCCTTGTAGCCGTTGAACTCGTCCTTCTTGCTCTTGCTGACCAGTTCCTTGGGTGTGCCGGCCACAAAGATGGAGGCCACAAACTCGACCAGATACTGTGGGTTCATGGGTGCCTGGTAGGGTCGGAACACGCCATCACGCCACAGCGCCACAAACGGGAGCACTGGTTTGGCGTCACCGTAGTGCTGGGCCAGCAGACGATGCCCTGGCTCCGTGTCCACGTACACGACGGCCAGACCGGCAAACCTCCCTGCATCCTGGCCAACCTGCTGCAGCATCATCTCTGCCCGGCCGCACCGTGGACATTTGTCCTTCTGCTGGCTGCTAAACAGCACCAGTGTCATGTCGTTGCGTTTGGTCAGCGCGGCAAAATTGCCCGCGTGCATCACCGGCAGTGTTGGCGCGGCTCCACCGTCTGTAGGCACCTGCTGCCCTGCACAAGGCTGCACATTGCACACAACGAGGACCAGCAGCACGGAAAGGAGCGTCGCAGTTCCAGCGGACGACGACAGCATGGGGTCTGTGTGTGTGTGTGTGTGGGTGTGGCAGCGCAGGCTCGGCCAAAACGCACGGTTTGAGATGGGAACAGGACTGTCGAAGCTGGTCAAGAAATTGTTTGGCAACAAGGAGCTGCGTCTGTTGATGCTGGGTCTGGATGCAGCTGGCAAGACGTGTGCGTTTCCACGTTGGATGGAAGGGTGGCGAGAGGGCGGGTGACACACGCAAACTCGGCGGAAGTGTCGAGGCTCACACACACGACACACACACACAACAGCCACACTCTACAAGCTGAAATTGGGGGACACGGTGAACACCATTCCGACGATGGGGTTCAACGTGGAGTCGGTCACGTACAACAAGGTGAGCCACGAGCAGAACCACGAGTTGGGGGGGTGCGAACGGACGGGCTGTGGGCTCACTGAGCTCGCACGTGCCGAGCTACGATGTCACTGACACAGAGAGACGTACGCACACCGCGTGGCCTTCTCTTGCGGCCATCATCCACAGACACAGTTTAATGTCTGGGTAAGGAAACTGCACAGAGGTGTCGGAGCAAACGTCGGGGCTGTGGGGCGGGCAAGAAATGCGGAGAATTCGGCCTCAAGCCGGGTTTCTGCCCCTTTGCCAGAGCGCACGAACACTGAGCACACGCATGTGCACAGGACAAGCACACTGACACCCTTGAACGCACATCCGCCACCGTCTCTGAACCATGGGCCTGCACACGTCTGTGTGTGTGTGTCTGTGTGTCTGTGTGTGTGAACTTGCCGTTTGCCCAATCCAGGACGTCGGAGGACAGGACAAGGTATGGCGCTCCCCGTGCCTTGTGGGTCACCACATGCCACAGCCGCACACTACTCACACCTTTTGTCGCATTGCATCCTTTTGCTGAACAACCCGCTTCACACACACACACAGATCCGCCCGCTGTGGCGTCACTACTTTACAGGCACGCAAGGCTTGATCTACGTCGTAGATAGCAGCGATCCGGAGCGATTTGACGGTATGTGGCGTGGACTCTCACCCCCGTCATCGGCGTGTACCTGTCCTGTGTCGGCATATGGCACATGCACACGCACCTTGTCGTGCGTGTGCACACACAAACCCGCGTTGTGGTTTTGCTGGGATATTCACACCGCCAAGCTGTGCGTTTCGTTCCTTTTTGCTCACACCGCACTCTGACGACATCCCCCACAGAGGCTGCCATTGAACTGCACAAAATCATCAACGACGACCAGATGAAAGACGTACCCCTGCTGGTGCTGGCCAACAAGCAGGATCTGGACACCGCTGAACCGGTCGACGCCGTCTCCCAGGGTCTGGAACTGGTCAACATCACCGACCACGAGTGGAAGATCGTGCCCACCTGCGCCCTGACAGGCGACGGCATCTACGACGGTCTCCAGTGGCTGAGCGAGCAGTGCGAATGATCAGCCCAACAAACCACTCGCCCTTTTTCATTTTGCATGACACTTCCATTGACCCTCGAGCACGCAGCCCACCCCGCGGTGTTGACTTGTCCCTTCCACCAGCTTCATTCAATTCTCTTCACTCCACCTCATCCACGTTGGACACAACAGAGACCGGTTGACCAGAACCGGCAACATCATCATCATCATCATCATCATCATCATCGACCACCACATGCCATGGTGACGTTCTTTCGGCCACGAGAACCCGCTTGCGCTGACGCAGGACGACAAGACCGTCCTCGCAGGAAAATGTTGAGCTGAGGCTCGGCCCACTCGATGCAGGCGGCGTCCACGACTCCACGTGCAGATGCTGCAGACCACACAACGTCTGCAAGGCCACAATCTCGTCCTTCAACTCCTCCAAAGATTCCATGGACACAGCACGCTCCACATAGCTATTGCTGGTCGCGTCAAACACGCGCAGCACCCGCTTTTCCACAATCTCCACCTGCTCGTTCAGAGAATCCAGAGCGAGCTTCAACTCTTCCACTTGCATTGCACCCGGCGGTACATACACGCGGTTGAGAGCAGTGCAACCTGACAGGTCCAGCTTGGGCTTGTTGTTGACAGCAGCATCAACAGCCCACCAATTGACCTGCATCTCTTGCATCCACGCATGGACGTCCGGCTCCAGCTCGATGAGACCGCTGTGTTGCAGGGTGAAGTTCATCATGCAGTTCAGGCCCAGGTCCAGACTCGTCAGGGTGGCGCAGGTCTCCAGCACCGGCAGAACTGCGTCCGTCAGCCCACAGCCGTGGAGATTGAGTCGCTTGAGACGTTGCAAACCATTCACGATTACCTCGACGTCCTCCGGATGCATCCATGTGCAGTACGAAACGTCCAGATCACGCAGGTTGACGCACGTGTCAACCCACGGCTGAAGCAGACTCTCCCCAGCTTCGACGGCTCGCTCGTGGATGTAATCCTGAAGGCAGCCATAGTGAGGGATGTGCAATGTGTGCAGCGTGGATTTGGCGTATCGCAGAGGCAGTGCAAGATGGTGCACACGCAGATCCGTCGTCAGGCCTGCCAGCAACGCCACACGCTGCTGGTACGCTTTCACGACACGGTTCGCCAAATGGCACGTTTCCATGAATGCTGTCTGTGACTCCAGGCCTAGCTTGCTCACGACACGATCACCAATCACCTCTGGGATCATCTCCAGCAACTCGCCCAACGTCGGCCGCAGTCCTTCCGTGGTGTTGCTCTCCATGTCGCTGCTTCCACTGCTGCTGCTGCTGCTGCTACTGTTTGGTGTCTCTTTGTCATCGACGTCATCGTTGTGCACGGGTTCTTTGGGCACTGCGTTGAGGACAATCACGGTGCTGCTCAAAAGCCGCAGCCGCAAAACCACGTGCATCTCTTCGTTCGGCGTGCGCGCGAGAAACTTGGAAAGTTCGTTTTGGTAGCCGTGGGAAAGAGAGTAGCCGTGGAGAACAATGCGAAACTGGCTGGGCGAGGCAGATCCGCAGAAATCCGCCACCCACGTGTACAACTCGTCGTCAGTGCACCCTTCCGCATCCAGATCAGGAAACTTGTGCCTTCCCGTCTGCCCCTGACGCATGAGGACCATCACGAGATCCAGTTTCGAGTGTGCGTCCAGTCTGCCCTTGGCCACCATCTTCGTCTCCAGGTCCCACGAGTAGTGCGGCTTGTTCGTCCCATGAAACTCCACCGCACTCCACAGACGCGGCAATTCCCTTTTCAACTGTTCCATGAGCACCTGTGCTTTCTTGATGGGCATTCCCGTGCTTGCGTGAAGCTCGTATAGTTCCTCCTCCTCGTTCTCATCTTCGCCGCCGCACGACGCCGACGTAGACAACTGCGTCTCAACCGGAAGGTCCTCGATGTGCACCTCCTGCAACCCGTCATCTTCGTGCTCGCTCATGCTCACTCCATGTTGCAATGAGTTGCCCATTGCTCTCCCTTGTTGTGTGCCCCCGCCACCGCAAACCAAACCAACTCACACAAACAATGGAATACATCTGCGCAGGTACGTACACATTGTCATGTACACACACACCACCCCCAAATCATCATCTGCCCCTTCCCCACGCCCGTTTCCTGTGCTGTCCTCACCCCACCCGATTTCTCACGCGTTCCACCCTCCCACTGCGCCCCACCCGCAGCCTGTGGTCAAGAGTCGCAGATCAAACCCAAGGAACCTGTGCGTTGCAAGGACTGTGGCCAGCGCATCCTGTTCAAGAAGCGCACCACCGAGCGTACGTTTGTTCGCGTGCCCCACATGCTGCTGTGCAATTCCGCGCCACCCGCTCACTCCGCCTTTGCTCCTTTGTCGCCCACAGAGATCGAGTTTCTGGCACGCTAAACACCCCAATGTACATGTCTTTAGCTGATGTAATTCCCACCACTCAGGAAATCGTGTCCGAACCCGCCTGCTCCGGGCCCAAAATCGTCGTTGTCTCGCGACACCATTCCGGGCGACACGCTTGCCATCTTGGCCATCCTCTTCTTTCTCTCCTGCTGCCTCCTTGCCTCTGCAGCCACCTCTTGCTCAAACAGCCTGTTGTCTGCACGCACCTTGTCCCTCAGCTCCCCAGGAAGGGCCTCGACGCTGTCAGCCAGCTCGCTCGAGACAACCTCCTCTTCTCCATCCCGCCGACGCACATACAGCAGCAAGTATGCTGTGTCACGTGCAAAGTGCTTGCTCAGGTCTCGAAACTGGCTGTAGCTGGCACGCGACACGCGCTCGTCGTTGAACAGCCACCACTGCGACGCATCCTCCGCCATGCATTCCTCCTCGCTGCACTGTGCGGCAAATGCCGCCCCACGCGAGTAGCTGTAGTAGTGACCCACGTGTGCAGATGTTCCTGCGTGGAACACCACAGCATACAACGCATACTCGCTCGTCCGCGGTTCCCCGCCGCTGGTCTCCACGTTCAACCGCAGTGGCACATCCACATGCCGCCCGATCTTTTCGCGTACCCCGCTCTCTGTGTTATATGCAAACCGTCCCAACGTCACAATCATCTGATCCGCCACGCGTTCCAGGTGCATCGACCTCTCCGCCTCGACGTACTGTTTGCACACGCTGCATGCGTACGCGTTGTCCCCACTCAGCACCTCCGGTTGCGACATCTGTCCCAAGAGCTCTTGCACCGATTCGCATTCGTTGTCGTTCAGCGTCAGCGTCACGTCAACAAAGGGCTCCGAGCGCGTGCTCACCGTCCCGCACTGGCTGCACACCGTACGCGCTTCCATCGACCCCTGAAACTGATCTGTAAGCTCGCTTTGCTCCTCTTGAACGCCACCCAGAACGTAGTTCACATATTCGTGTGCGTCCTGCTGCATCCGCGGCACAAACCAATCTGGCAGCGCCTCTAGCATCGCGCTGGGCTGGTACGCCGCACGCCGTGTGCTGCACATAAACGCAAATGTTTGCTGAAGCCTGTGTGCCAGTCCGCCCACAATCGCATTCGAGCTGTGCACGTTGTTGCTACTGCTGCTGGAGCCATTGCCCGAGCCGCCGGTGTTGACACGGCACGTCGCCATTCGGAACGCATCCGTCGTGAACAGCGCCTGGAGCACCGAGTTGAGATAGCACGTGTTTCCCGTGTTCACCAGGCCTCCGTACGACCCGGCACTGCTGCGAGATTCAAACTCGCTGCCCAACGACACTCCCAGCGATTGCAGCCGACCACCTGTCAGACTGTGTTCACTCACCAGCTTCCGCATCGCCTCTTCATCGGGTTTGTCAAACTTGGACAGCACCTTGGCCATGTCCAAGTACAGCTCCGGGTAGCCCTCGTGCATCTCCATCAACGTGTACACCAGATCGGCAAACGCACGCCCAAAACTGTGCTTTGCCTTCCACCTGCACCGCCTCACGAAAGCAGGCACCTGTGCAGCCAACCTGTGAAACGCGTGCGGTGTGTGTTTTACACTCAGCAGCAGGCTGCGCAGCACTGTGAACGGGCCCACCCGCTTCGTCTGTCGGTTCGACTTTTCGTTCACGATCTGACCAAACAAGGAGTCCGCTGCCGCCAACGCAATGTCTGCCATCACCTGCGACGTCGCCTCTCGATACTCCACCACCGCCCCGAGCAGCGCATGAATCCACACCGCCACGTTTTCGCTCACTGGCCACAGGCACATGCGCACAATTGCATTGTGGATAGCCTCGTCTGAAATCTCCCGCTCTTCGTCACTTGCCATCTGCCTGGCCACTGCACTTGCCATCTCTGCAGGTAGAAGACTGTGCAACACCTGCGCGAGCATCGGAAACGTGTTTTCGTCCGCTGCAATGCTCGTGTTGGGCCAGATAGCCAAACATTTCATGCACCAGCAGCATTCCAGCCTGGCTTCCACTCGCCTGTGCCTGTTCGCTTGCGCTCTCCAGCACCGATGCCTGTGCCAGCAGCGCCACCAGGTTTTGCACGTGCGTCTCCACGCTGTATGCACTCTGAAGCTCCATGGCGCGCGCTGCACTCACGGGATTCACATTTGCCAGCCAAAACATCCCCAACTGCAGCAGGTTCAGTTGCTTGGGGCACAGGAACGGCGCCTCCAAGAACACTGCCGTCAGGTGCATCCTGTGGTCGTTCAATTCCTCGCACTGCTCAAACACAGGCTCCAGGATCCCAGACAGCTCTTCACACTCGGTCTGAAACGCCGCCATGCTCATTTGCTCTGTGTATGTGCGGGCGTGTGTGTGTGGTGTGTGTCAGGCGCTCGTGCTCGAACGCGCTCCGTCCGTTTCCGCCCATGTACGTACGTTTGCGTTCGTGCAGAACCCGCAGCAACGGGGGTACCCGCGTGGCGGGAGAGTTCTGGGAGGTGCCATCAAGCCGACGTGGATCGTGTCAGTGGTCTGCCGAGCCGCTCCAGGTGATCTGATCCACTCAGTTTGCTCGAAAAACTCACAAACGCCACATTGAGCTGCTGCGCCATAAACTGCCCATCCAGCACGCTCAGCACACGCTCTACATCCAATTCAAACATCCTGTCCAGCAACAGCATCAGCAAGGTGTTTCCGGCCTGGGTCGACTCGCCAAACAACCGCACAAGCACTCTGTTCCACTCCTCCCACTCTGCATCATCACCGGGCTGCGTCGACTCGAGCACACGACGAAACACAGACACTTTCTTGCCAATGCTGTAGTCCGTCGACGCCAACAATCCATTCACAATGGTTTCCATTTTCCTGCTCGCCGTGGTCTTGTGCCCGTTGGCGCATCACCCTGCCCCCTTCCCCACCTTGTCACACCCTTTCGTTGGCCAACGTATGCCCTTCGTTGAAAAAGTAGCCTAGTTTGCTCTCGATCGACCAGCGCAGCCTCTTTGGATTGGGCTTCATGTTGACACCAAACTTGACATCGTAGCACTTTGCGTCAGCGTGGCATGCCTCGTACGACACACCCCGGTACTGCTCTTGGTGTTCCATAATCCACTTGCGGTTCTTCATGCCGCAGTATTTGGGACATTCTTCCATCTCACGGCACTGTTCGTACGTCCACTTGCTTGCCGCTTCACCCTCGCACACCAGACCGTTGTCCTCCGGCAAGTTGGCCTCAACCTCATCCTCCTGCAACACATACTCTACATAGTTTCCCCCCGAGCGGCACTGGTCCAGTACCGTCCATAGATCCCGCGGCTTCGGACAGCATCCAGGCGGAAGGAGAATCCACAGCCACGTGTGCCTCTGCATGAAGCACGCGTTGATCACCCCAGCACCCGTCGACATGATCACAATATCTGCCCATTGCACCGCCTCCACTTGCTTGGCCATTGACAAGCCCTCAAACTCCACGTACCGCGTTTCGCTGTCCATCCCATACCGTTCCAGCATCGCCTGGCCATCCACTTTGAGCTCCTGCACCACATCCTGCGCGTTTAGCATCCTACGCGAGCCGCGACGGCCCACAACAAGCATGCGCAATGCGGTTCTGCCCGTGAGCGGCGATGGAACGCGTTTCGCTGGCGGTGGCACGTCCAGTCGCCCTGCCAGCTCGTCCCGAAACGCCTTTGCACGATGGTGCACACGACCAGGAAGGTTGACCACAAACATGGCGGGCCAGAACGGCACCATGTAAAGTGTGTCGAAACAAACCATGGTCGATTGCGACTGGGTCCATTCCGCAAGCATCGGCGGCAGCAATGGCACCTCGCCCTTGCGAAGCACTTTGGCCACACTTGTCATCTGTGTTTCGTGTGTCCACTCAAACGTGATATCGTTTGTCAGCGACAGCACCTGAATCCCGTCCGGCCCGGCAAGTTTCTTCCCGTATCGTTTCAGGTAGCTGAAAGTGCGAAAGTTGCCTTCCGAGAAGTGGTACAGGTTCTCCTTGCCCCATGTGTTGCTCACAAACACAGGGGTCTTGTCCCAGACCACCTGCGTGATCCCAACCTCGTCGTGCGGCTCCATTTCCCCCTTGGAGTTCACCAGGCGCACACGCAGCTCGCCCTTTGTCTGCAGGGTCTCTTCGCTCACGCATGTGTATCTAAAGAAGCGGTCATACTCAAAAGCATCTGCGTACGCCTTTCCAAACGCCTCACAGTCTGCGTTTTGCCCGGCCACGAAAACCCAGTGCCGCTGGAACACGCACATCCCATCCACCTTCCAAACCTGAACGCGGTCAAGCTCCTCTGTGGTACAGCACGCACATCCAATGCACACGTACAAGAGACGTGTGGCATGAATCCAGGTCAGTTTCTGCGGAGGATGTGCGAGGCGGGAACGCGGACACGCAATTTGGCACGCCCTTTTGTTCGCCTCGCCTGTCAACGCCCAAGGCGCTCCCAACTTACCCTTGCTCTGCTCCAGCTGATCTATGATTCCTTTCCAGCGTGTGGCGTGCACGCTCTTCATGCCAGCCACGCTGTCGGATGCATTCCGGGCGGCGTCCATTCGCTGTTTCCACAGCTTCCCCTGCTGCGCGTACAGCTTGCTCACGTCAGTTTGAATGTGTTTGGACACACCTACTGACGGGTGTGGCGGTGTGGTCGTCCCACCGTACACCACAGGCGAGTCGTCTTGCAACACTGCCTGTCGCTGTTCCTGAGCCCCGCTGTCCAGCAGCCACTTTGACAGGACGAGCACACACACGCACGCCACGATGATCACCAGTGCGCCTCGAAGCCCCTGTTGGCGCACACGCACGCCTTCCTTCTCGTCATTGCCTTCCAGCAAGGGAACTGGACGATTCGGAGTTCCGGCTCCTGTCGTCCGTCGCATTTGAATCATTCGGAGTGCCTCGCTGAGCGCAGCACACCTTGCATTGCATTTCTCCACCTCTCATGGATCCGACTCTCTGTCTCTCTGTCTCTCTCCTGGTGTCGCTCATTCCTCCACCGTCACGGCATCAGCCTCGCCCAGCACTTGCGCTCCAGGTCCGAGGTTGGTGTGCAGGATGTACGACAGGGCTCCGGGCTGAGCGTCCGGCACGGCTCCCATCTTCTCCAGCAACTCTGCGTCGAGGTCACCCAACCCACGCACGTCGTCGATGCCCAAGGCACTTGCTCGCGAGGTGTTGGGAAAGTATGCTTCCCAGTCCTCGTCGCCGTTGCCCGAGGCACTTGGGAAGAACTTCATGAGCAGTTGCAGGACACCAGGCACACTTTCGGGCGGAAGGTACAGCACTGCGTTGGGTCCAGCGTCAAAGGTGTACGCCGCCTTGATCTCCCCGCACGCCTCGTTGTACGCCGTGATCACCTGCACAATCGAGTGCGACACGTCGTTCATGTATCGGATGGGCGGGTACGTGTCCTGGCACAATGCATGGAACTGATTGCTATCCCGCATCGTCACCTCGCCAAACGTCTGAAAGTCACGCTCGGCAATCGCCTGCTCCATCAACTTCATGCGCTTCGGCACCTCCTCCTCAATGCGCTGCTTGAACAAACTCGACGTTTGCACCGTGCGCTGCATTCCACTGCTGCTCGACACGCTCTTCTTCTTGTCGCTCACCACCAGGATCAACACTTCCAACGGCCAGTGCTCCTCGGTGGCCACCTGCTCCGCGTAGCTGTCACTGTGAACGCAAATGCCATGGCAACAGCCGGTCAGTCCACACGCATACCCACCGTGCGGTTGTGTGGGTGTGTCCGTGTCAATCTTTCGCTCGTTGCGCTCTCCTCCTGAGAAATGCGCACAACCCACCTCCCGTCCTCCTGCGAGCCCATGTTCCACTTGACAAACCCGCCATACAGCGAGCGACATGCAGATCCAGATCCCATGCGTGCAATGCTACTCAGTTCTCCCGGGTATGCCTCCTTCAGCTGGAATGCGGTGGCAAGTGTAAACACTGCCGTGAACCGGTGGGTGTGTGTGTCAGCAACCTCGCTTGCCAGCCATGCCTCCTTACACCTGCCTCCTCATCTTTCTAATCCCATTGTTCCGCACTCTTCCCCCACTGGCAACATACCCAAGCAGGCGTAGCCCGACGCCGACGAGGCCAGCCCCGCAGCTGTGGGAAAGTTGTTCTCGGAGACGATCGACACGTGCAGCTTGGCCAGCTCCTCGCCGGTGCACACAACGTTGCCCTCGTCGTCCACAATGTCCGCTGCACGAGCGCGCACGGCAGCAAGCACGTTCTGCAAGCGCACGTTCTCAATGGACTCCTTGGTGCCGTTGAGGACAATCGAGTCCTCCTCCAGCGACGACGAGACGCGCACCGTCGTCTTGCTGGCCAGATCCGCCTGGTTCAGCGTGCCCGACAGCGAATCGTTGGTGGGCAGCAACAGCTTCGTGTCCCGCTTGCCCCAGTACTTGATCACTGCAATGTTCACCGGAGCCGTACACGTTGCCGTAAACTCCATTGTTTTTCGAGGTGCCTCTGCATGCGCACGGCACCACACACTCCATCCAATCCCCAACCCAATCTCCACCGCCATGCCCATCACCCCTCTACCATTCACGCTCCTGAGCTGCGCCGGAGCTCCCAACACCTCGTTTCCATCTCTGCCGCGCCGTCCACATGACCACCTGGCCCTTCTCATGGACAGATTGGGCCTCCCTTCTCCTATGGGATGCCCTCTCGTCCGCCGTGTTCTACTACGTGGGCTCGCGGCAGAGCACGGCGATCAACCTGCCCGCTCTCTCCCACCGACGCGCCATTTACTGGCGCGCCGTGTTTGTACAAACCTTTCTCCTCCAATCATGCACCCATCTCGTGTTTCTCTATGCACTGTCGCGTGCAAGCACTCCGTTGCGCATCTCTCTGCTCCCTGCGCCAGTGGCAGCATTTGCAGCAGCCATCGCGACGTTTTGGACGGGTGGTGTGTTTGAAACCCTGGCTCTGGGCCCAAAGACAACCCCTGATTCTGTGTGGATGTCGCCCACATCGACTTTGCTGGCTCCATCCACAGCCATCATCTTCCTCCTCGTCGCCTGCGCCGCCCGCATCGGCGTCGGCTCCGTGTGGACCATGTTCCACCTCACACTGGACCTCATCACGGGCTAGCTGGCGCCTCGCTGCAGACCCTACCCCCCTTCATTCCTCATTGTTCAATTTCAACCATCACATCATGCGCTCCTCCAGCTTGGCGATCAGGTGGTCCATAAACGCGTCCGTGTTCTTGTAGTTGCCCTCCAGGTTGTCCATGCCGTAGATGCTCAAGGCCAGATCCTTGGTCATGACACCGCTTTGCACGCTGTCCACGCACACGCTCTCCAGCGTGCGTGCAAACTGGGCCAAGTCCTCGTTCTTGTCCAGCTTTGCTCGGTGGGCCAGGCCACGCGTCCATGCAAAGATCGAAGCAATCGGGTTGGTCGACGTCTCCTTGCCCGCCTGGTACTGGCGGTAGTGGCGAGTCACGGTGCCGTGCGCGGCCTCGCTCTCCATCGTCACTCCGTCGGGACACATCAACTCGCTCGTCATCATGCCCAGCGACCCAAAGCCCTGAGCCACAATGTCGCTCTGCACGTCGCCGTCGTAGTTCTTGCAAGCCCACACGTAGCCGCCGTTTGACTTGAGACACTGTGCCACCATGTCGTCAATGAGGCGGTGCTCGTACCACAGACCCAGCTCCTCAAACTCGTCCGCAAACTCCTCGTCGTACACCTTTTGGAAAACCTGCATAAACATGCCGTCGTACGCTTTGAGGATGGTGTTCTTGGTGCTCATGTACAGCGGGTACTGCTGGCTGACGGCGTACATCATGCACGCGCGTGCAAAGTCACGCACGCTCTCCTCCGTGTTGTACATGGCCATGCCCACTCCTCCACCCTCGGGAAAGTCAAACACCTCCCACGACTGGTTCTCGCTGCCGTCCTCGCTCTCAAACGACACCGTGAACTTTCCTTTTCCCTTCACACGAAAGTCCGTGGCCCGGTACTGGTCGCCAAACGCATGGCGGGCCACCACAATCGGCTGTGTCCAGCCCGGGACAAGCTTGGGCACGTTTTCGCAGATGATCGGCGCACGGAACACCGTCCCACCCAGGATGTTGCGGATCGTGCCGTTGGGCGAGCGCCACATCTTTTTCAGGCCAAATTCTGTGCCACCCCACACCCGTCCACGGTACATACGGCGTCAGTCACATTGCACGTGTACACACGTGCGGCGTTGGCACCCCTGTTTCCCTCTCACGTGCACTCACCCTCCACACGCGCCTCGTCGGGGGTGATGGTCGCGCATTTGATGCCCACGTTGTACTTCTGGATGGCATGTGCGGCGTCCACAGTCACCTGGTCGTCGGTGGCATCGCGATGCTCCAGGCCCAAGTCGTAATACTTGATGTCCAGATCCAGGTAGGGCAGGATGAGACGGTCTTTGATACGGGCCCAGATGACACGCGTCATCTCGTCGCCGTCCAACTCCACCACGGGGTTCTCCACGGCAATCTTGCTGAACTGCATCGCCGGGGCGGCCGACGTGGCCACGCCTGAGGCGCTCTTGATGCACGATGAGGTGCGGAGAGTGGTGCGAGTGAACATGCTTTGTTGCTGTCAGGGTGGGCCACGCGGCGCAGGTCCTTGCGACTGCTGGACTCACTCGTAGTCAGCTTGAATCCATCCCTCGTTGTTGAGTGTACTGTGACGCATGCCGTAGAGAAAGTACAGGGCCAGACCGATGGCCGTCCACACCAGGAGACGAAGAAAAGCGGCGAGGGGTAGCTGGGCGATGAGAAAGGTGTTGATGAGAATGCCCAGGAACGGGGTGACGGGCGACAGAGGTGTGTTGAAGGAGTCGGACACCGAGGTGACGGGCATGCGGGCGATCATGACAAAGGGGACCAGGATGAAGAGGACGCCGCAGGGGATGGATACCCACAGGGGCGTGTTGTACTGCACCAAGAACATGGTGAGCATGGAGCCAAACAAGAGGCCCGAGGACCATGCGGCGGCGTGCGTGGGGCGTGTGTCGTCGCCATGGCGCAGCACAAGCAGACCGGCACACACGACACTGAACGCAAGCAGTGTGCCGATACTGATCATGTCGGCCAGGTCTTGGAGATTGAGCACCAACGCAAGCACGGCAGAGAATGCGCCCGTCACCAGCGTGCCCGTCACAGGCACCCCGGTCTTCTTGTCCAACTTGCCAAACGTCTTGAACAGCAAGCCGTCGCGTGCCATGCGATAGTAGATACGAGGTTGACCCAGGAGTGAGCAGAGTGTGGTGGCCGTCAGCGTGCTTACCGACCCGATGGAAACCACAATGCCTGCCCATTGCACGCCCTTGTCGAAAAAGGACTGCGAGAGCGGCGCCTGCACGTTGATCAAATGGTACGGCGACATTCCCGTGATGACCAGCGAGACAGCCACATACAGCGTGGTTGCCGACGCCAGCGTACCAATGATGCCCAGCGGCAGATCGCGCTGTGGACGGCGACACTCCTCGGCCAGAGTGCTCACCGAGTCAAAGCCCACAAACGAAAAGAACACGGTGGCGGCCCCGCGAAAGACGCCACTCCATCCAAAGGGCAGAAACGGGCTCCAGTTGCTCGAATCGATGTAAAACAGGCCGGAGACAACCACAAACAGGATCAGGAGGACGTTGACGACGGTGATGATGAGATTTGTACGTGCGCTCTCCTGCACGCCCAACAGCATGATACCCGTGCACACGATCACAATGAGCATGGCCAGCACAGAGGGCTGGAGCAGTGCGTTGGGATCGCCTCCTTCGCCTGTCAGCCACGATGGGAGGTCAACGCCAAACACGTGGAAGAACGCGCTGACGTATCCCGACCAGCCGCGTGCCACTGCACTTGCACTGATGGCATACTCCAACGTCAGGTTCCATCCCACGAACCAACCCACGACTTCACCCAGTGCCACGTAGCTGAAGGTGTACGCCGATCCGGACACCGGGATGCGGCACGCAAACTCGGAGTAGCAGAACGCACTCATCAGACAAGCAATGGCGGCTTCGAATGGAGACGGGGTGAGTGTGTGTGCAAGGCAAGGAGTGAGAAAGGAGGGGCAGAGAGGAGGGAGGAGAGAGGAGAGTGGCAGAGGCAAAAAGGAGCCAATTTCGGAGGGCACTCGTTCTGCGTATGGATCCGCCTGCACACTCACCCATGAGGAAGGAAAACACAATGCCCGGCCCAGCCTGTTGGGCTGCCACAATACCGCTGACCACAAAGATGCCTGCGCCCACTGTGGAGCCAATGCCGTACGCAATCAGATCGAGTGGACCCAACACCTTGGGCAAGCCACGTGAACTTGTGTGGCGCTGGCCTGCATCTTTGTCCAGATTGGCAGAGTCGGTGGCCGCTCTGTGGTGTGGGGATGGCAAGTTGATGCATCGCGTGTGAGCTGTGCGCCGATGCAACGACGGCGTGTATTTCTCGCGCGGGCACCTTGTACGAACGCCCCAGGGCACACGTGACAGTGCACCAGGCCTCTCCATGGACCCACGAGCACAAGCCCGCACCACATCATTTACTCGCATGCCGCTCCATTTGGTCACACTCCTTCCACACGTGGCGGAAGAGAACCTACGTCTCTTCATCGACAAGCTGATCGATTGGCTTTCGGCGAAACAGCAACGCGGCGGTGGGCCACTGGTACGGGATGACATAATGGCCCAGGGATTGGTTGGACAGCAGGTCAAGCCTGGCGCTGTCGGTGGTGGCCATGGTTGGGATGGCAGCAGATGGGGCGGACGAGGATGCAGAGGTTTGCTTGTCACCCTGGGCGCCTGACCACGACGGCCACATCTCGCAGGTCCACCAGGTCTTGCGGGATCACCCATCGATGTGGATCCTTGCTTGCGTATGCTCCTGTGCTCAGATTTCCGTTGCTGGCCTGCAGAGCGTCCAACGACCACACGCAGGTTCGTTTGCTCTTGCCATGACGTGCAACCACATACTGCACATCGGCGGGTTCCCATGCAGACAATGCGGACACGTCCTCCACATGCTCAACGTGCACCGCATCGTCCTGCGGAAGCGGGTGTGGAACCTCGCAACCGTCTGCATCCTTGCACACAGCCACACAGCCCACCAGGAGTGCCCAGTGTGCTCGTGCCCCCTTGCTGCAGCACGGCGTGCAGTTTCTGTCCGAGTCGTACCCCATCAGCACCACGGCCCCGTCGGCAAACCATTCCAGCAGACTTGCCGCGTCCCAGCGCCGTTGCACCTCTGCACACACCTCTCCTTGGTAGTGGCTATTTATCAGCGCACACGCATCCACTGCACTGAACAGCTCACCCTCGTTGCTGTACCCTGCGTCCACAGCCGCTTTGAACAGCAGCCCCACATCGTCCACAGCAGCCTCCCATTCCCCACTTTCTTTCTTCCAGCCCGAGTGCAGCCCTCCCATCAGGTAGTCACCCGCCATGGCAATGGCCACCACGCCACAGCTGGGTCCCACCTGCACACGCGTGGGTACCCGTCCTGCAAAGCATCGCCAACTGCAACCCTGGACGTGTCAACATCCTCAACCACACGCGTTCCATCCCACGCGCCTCCTTTCCAGCGCACCCATTGAACCGCAGCCCCTTTCAAACCTACTGTGTGCTCTCGACGCCATCTTGGCGATCGGCAAACTCTCTGTACAGCTGGCGTTCAATCTGTTCGGCTGCCTCGGCGGCGGATGGTGCCTCCTGAGGCTCGGGCACATTGTCCACAAAGTCATCCACGCCAAAGCTCACGTCTGCGTTGAACGAACTCGACGTCGACAAAGCAAGCGAGCTCTTGCGCTCAAGTTTTCCGCCGCCGGCAGACGCGGTGGCCCCAAGAAGCGCAGCCGCAGGAGGAGGAGGCGGCGGAGGGTGCATCGCTTGTGTGTCGTCCGTCTTGGTCGATCCATCATCCACGGCGGAGGACATGTGGCACAGGACAGGACAAAAGAGTGGCGGGGAAGACGCAGAGGCGCGCCCTGCTTCAACTGAATCGAATTCGCCATGTTCAGCAGGAGTGTGAAGCAAGCGCAAGCCAAGAGCAGCGGGATTGTGTCGCGTGCTTTCAGCACGGGCAGCGTGTGCAACAAGTGGCAGGACGTGCCCATGGGCCCACCCGATCCCATCCTGGGCATCACCGTGGCCTTCAAGGAAGACCCCAGCGAAAACAAGATCAACCTGGGTGTGGGTGCCTATCGTGACGACAAGGGCAACCCGTATGTGCTCAGCGCCGTCCGTGAGGTACGTGTGTGCACGCAAACGTGGCAGGCCGAAATCAAGGCGAAATCACAGGAAAGCCAGGCCCGCTCACACGATTCCCGCTTCCACACACACAGGCCGAGGAGATCATCTTTGACAAGGCACAGAAGATGGAGTATGCGCCTATCGGTGGCGAGGCCGACTTCACCCGCTTGGCCGCAGAGCTGGCTCTGGGCGCCGACAACAGCGCTTTGAACGACGGGCGCGTCGCGTCTGCCCAGTCCCTCTCCGGAACGGGCGCGCTGCGTCTTGCCGGCGCCTTTCTGGAGCGCTTTGCACCGAGCAAGGAGCTGTACCTGCCCACGCCGTCCTGGGGCAACCACACACCCATCTTCCGCGACTCGGGACTCAATGTCAAGCAGTACGCGTACTACAACCCGGAGACCGTGGACCTGGACTTTGAGGCCATGATCAAGGACATCCAAAACGCTCCGAAGCAGAGCAATTTCCTCTTCCACGCCTGCGCACACAACCCGACGGGTATTGACCCGTCCATTGAGCAGTGGCAGGAGGTGTCTCAGGTCTGCAAGGTACGTTTCGTCCCTCTGGCCGCCCGCGTGTTTTCCCAGGCTGCGTTTTCGCGCCCGCCCCGGGTTTGCCTGGATTTGCAAGCGACTGACCCTGGCATGTCCACGCGCACACGCACACACACACACGCACTCAAACACACACGCCACCACACAGGACCGTGACCACACAGTGCTTGTGGACTGCGCGTACCAGGGTTTTGCGAGCGGAAACCTGGACGACGATGCGGCGATGCTGCGTCTGTTTGTCAACGACGGCCACAACGTGCTGCTGGCCCAGTCGTTTGCCAAGAACATGGGCTTGTACGGCCAACGCTGCGGTGCATTCTCTGTGGTGGCCAACACGAAGGAGGAGGCCAAGGCGGTCGACTCGCAGGTGAAAATCCTCATCCGTCCCATGTACTCGAGCCCGCCTGTGCACCCGGCCCGCATTGCCACCGAGGTGATGAGCAACCCCAAGCTGCGCGAACTGTGGATCAAGGAGCTGAAGGGGATGGCCGACCGCATCATCAGCGTGCGCCAGACTCTGAAGGACAAGCTCGTCAACGAGTACGGCTCCACCCGCAGCTGGGACAACATCACCTCCCAGATTGGCATGTTCTGCTATTCAGGACTTACCGCCGACCAGGTGGACTCGCTGCGTGAGAACCACTCCATCTACATGACCCGTGACGGCCGCATCAGCATGGCCGGCGTCACCACGGGCAATGTCGACTACCTTGCCAAGTGCATCGCCGAGGTCACCAAGTGAGCGCACTCTGTGTCCGCCGCCAAGGGAGAATGGATGTGTGAGAGAATGTGTGTGTGTGTGTGTGTCGGCTTCAATGCACGGTGGTTGGCGCAACTCTGTCCCCCTCCGTTCCCATGTCCTTTTCTGGCTCCTCCACCTACAACCAGAATCTGAACTGGGGCGTTGCCCAGTCGCCTCGGTGAGTTCCCTCCCCCGGGTTGCCCTCATGATGTGCCGTGACCGTGTGGCGTGCACACACCCGCGCACCTTGCTGCCTGCTCTCGCGTGTGGATTTCCAGACGTTGGCGACAAAAACGACCTCCGGCCGACACTGGCGAGGCTGGAGCAGGCTCAGCACACTCACACGCGCATACACACACATCCACAGTGGACCCAAGTCACTGACGTGCTACGTGTGCGGTCAGCAGTTTGGCACCAATTCGTTGGCCATCCATATCCCGCAGTGCAAGCAAAAGTTCAAAAAGAAGCAGAAGCAGTTGTTCAAACACGAGCGCCGCAAGCTGCCCAAGGCGCCGTCGCTGTCCATCCCGTCCAACAACCCGTCGTGGGAGGACGTCAGCGCATACAACGAAGAGGCGTTGGCCATCTATCAGGGTGCGTCGATGGTCCCGTGTCCCAGTTGCGGACGCACCTTTTCGGACCAAGACCGCATGCTGGTGCACCTGCGGTCATGTGGCGACGGGAGTGGCATGCTCGGATCAGGTATGGGTATGGGTGGTGGCGTCGATGTCATGTCTGGAGGCAGCATTGCCTCGCCACGGCAGTACGGCCCCAATCACAAGGTGAAGAAACCAAAGATGGTGGTGTGCTACGTGTGCCAACAAGAGTTTGGCACAGCCAGCATCGACATCCACACGCCACAGTGCCTGGAAAAGCGAGCAAAGACACAGAAGCTGCTGCCCAAGGAGAAACGCACCGCCGTGCCAGATGCACCCGACATGCGTGTGCCCACCTCCAAGGACTCGGAGGAGTACTTTGAGGAGTACAACATGGCCGCACGCAACATCCACAACACACACATGATGGTGCCCTGTCCCAACTGCGGCCGCACCTTTGCCGACCACGAACGCGTCGAACGGCATCTGCGCGGCTGCCACGTGATTGCCTCTGCCTCGCCACGCCTCACAGCATCCTCCAATGGCAGCACGACCACGCGCAGCAGCAACCCACACGACGAAGTCAAGCTGCCAGCACTGGATCACGGCAGTGGCGGTGGCGACGAGATGACCCTCCTGGACGAGGGCATCGAAGTCGTGCAACCCAACGAAGATGGACTGGTTCCTTGCTCCAAGTGTGGTCGTTCCTTCAACGCAAACCGCATCGACAAACACCAGCGCGTGTGCAAAGGCACAAAAGTCAAAGCTCGCTCGCCACGTCGCGCCTTTGCTTCGCCGCAGCCATCCGACGACACCGGTGACGACAGCCGTGGAGGAGAGACAGACAGTATTGCGGATGTGAGTGTGCCACGTCACAAACGCTCCACAGCGGCGCCTGCCCTGCGCGTGGAGGTGGAGGAACGCGCGTTGCGTCCGATGACCGCCGATGCCAGCAGCACACCCGTGGAGGAGGAACAGGTGTCCTTGTCAGACCTCGTTGCATGCAGCAAGTGCACACGCAAGTTTATGCCCTCGCGCATTGCCAAACACGAACGCGTTTGCAAAGGGGCATCCCCGCGTCGACGACCAGGCACCATGGGCGGCAGTGGCGGTGATGGTGGCGGCAATGGCAACAGCAACGATGACATGCGACGCACGAGTGGCACACGACGAGTGAGTCTGCGCGAACGCATGCAGCAGGCAGTCAAGTCGCAGCTGGAGCAGTGCAGCCAGTGCAAACGCAAGTTTGCGAAGGACCGCATTGCCAAGCACGAGTCGGTGTGCCCGGGCATCCCCGTACGCCTGTCGCCTCGCAAGAGCACTGCAGGCGGTGCGGATTTCGGAGCAGATGGGGACTCTGGTGCGCAGCAGGGGCAGGCAAAGAAGAAGCAACAGGTTGTCCTGCACGTGTATGAGATGCAGGACAGGCACCACGCACGCAGGAATCTGGATACAGGTGGACGCAACGACCCGGTGGCCAGTGTGAAGCTGGCCACCGAGCCTGAAGACGGCGAACTGGCACGCGTGCTCACACAGGTCCTGGAAGCCACAGAGCGATCGGGAGACGACGCATCCTGGATGTTGTACGATCCTTGGCAACGCAAAGCAATGGGAACGGACAAGAGAGACGCCGAGACGGTGCAGGGGCGTGTGGATGTGGTCCTCTTGCCTGCAGACACAGACACCACTTCGTTCAACTACGGTCTGTGGTTCACCAAGGCTGAGTTGCAGCAGGGCGTCCGCAAGTGTGCCGAGTGCAACCAGGAATTCTCCACCGCCTGGCCCAGGCAGACAGAGGCCCGACGAAGCGGATGCAGACACCATCCAGCTTCGTACGGAGAGTTTGGATGGCTGTGCTGCAGTGGCATGGACAGGCACGGCATGGGCTGTGCCGTGGGCCATGCTGGCAACATTGCCTTTCCCTTTCAGATGGACAGCGACCCAGACGTACGCGACGACGCACCCATGCAGTCGGGCGGTTCGCCGCGCAAGGCCCTCGCCCTCGGCATGGGCAACGTTGTCCTCAGCGCCATGCGAGCGGAGAAAGAAGCACAGCAGCAGCAGCAGCATCAGAATTCACAACAGTTGGAACAACAACAACAACAGAGGAGGCCAAGCAAGAGCCCACGAGCACGCACGAGCGTGGGCGGCTCGCGCAGCAGCAATAGCACATCGGGCAACTCATCCAAGCGACCGTCGCCGCCCAAGACTGCACGTGCTCCGCGCAAAACCATGTTTGAACGCATGCAGGACGAACTCAAGGTGTGTCCCTCGTGCGAGCGCAAGTTTTCGCCGGACCGCCTGCAGAAGCACTTTGAAATCTGCAGCAATCTGCGCAACTTTTCGCTGAAACGCAAGTGAAGGGTGAAATGGATTACAGTACATGTAGCCACTGTGTCCTCCTCCTCCTCCTCCTCCTCATTCTTCGCTGTCTCGATCGGCCGCTCCGCTGATCGAAACGCCTCGCAACTGAACGTCACTGTCGGCCACCGCGTCGTGGCCATCCTCGTCGTTTTCTGCCACCGTGTCTGCCTCCTCCAGAAACTGCTCGGCTGCAAAGCGCACAAACACCTGCTCCAGCGTTGTCTGGGACAGCGAGTAGTCCAAAATGCCGTAGGCCTCACGCTCTGCCTCCAGGCGGCCAAACACAGGGCCCAGTCGCAGGTCGTTGTCGTGCACCTCAAAGTTCTGTGTGCCTGCCAACTCGTCCATGAGCGACACGTCGTCAAATATGTCCTCCACCAGGCGCTGTACCTGCGCCGTGAAGTCCATCGTCGACTTGATCGTCAGCCGGTAGCCAGAGCCGTAACGCGACTTGAGAGACTGGTTCGAGCCCAGACAGCGCAACGAACCTTTGACTACAATCCCAATGCGGTCACACAGGGCGTCGGCCTCCTCCATGCTGTGCGTGGTCAGCACTACTGTCCTGTTCTCCTTTAGCTTCAGGATGATGTCCCACAGGTGCCTGCGAGCCACCGGGTCCAGCCCACATGCAGGCTCATCCAGAAAGATGATTCCCGGGTCGCCCATGGTCGCAATGGCAATGGACAGCTTGCGCTTGTTGCCGCCGCTCAGTTTCTCTGCGAGGGTCTCCTCGTGCTCACGCAGGTCGTACTCGTCCAGCACATGCTCCACCTTGGTGGCCACCAGCTCTTCGCTTGTACCTCGCAGGTGTGCGTACAGCGTCAGGTGGTCCCGCGGCGACAGGTTTGGATAGATGCGGTCGGTTTGGGAACACACTCCCAGATTGGCGTAGATGGAGTCCATATCTGTGAGAATGCTGTTGCCCAGCACATAGGCTTCTCCTTCCTCTGCAGGCTCGATGCCCGTCAACATGTTGATGATCGTGCTCTTGCCTGCTCCGTTGGGGCCCAACAGGCCGAAACACTCGTTCTCCTGCATGTAAAACGACACGTCGTTCACAGCCACCACCCGCTCCCCACGGTTATCTGCGTCGGGGAAGGACTTGAACAGGTGCGAAAGCACCACAGGATATCTTCGCTGCTGTTCCCTGTCCAACGCGTCGATCTCATCGCGTACAGCGACCACCTCCTCATCCTCGCGCGCCATGGATGCAACCTGCATCGTCTGCTCCTCCGTACGGTTCACAGACCGCACCAACAGCGGGTCACTCTCCTCACGCTGCAGCGTACGCACGCCGTTCCTCGAGCTGACGCGCACCTTTTGCCTGCAGCTCTGCCCACCTGCACACGCGTTCTTGCGCTTGCACGCCACGTGATTGCGCTTCAGCACCACATCCAGATAGCTGTCACAGTGCGAGGACCCGTGTTGCGTTAGCGAGCAATGAAGCACAAACAAAAACAAAAACCCCCTCCTCCGAAAAAACTCACATTGTAGCCACCATGAACACCACAGCCTCGATGAAAAGAAACAGAATCAGGGCCAGGATCGGCGACGTGTGCAGGTTGGCCATCGTGATTGGCTTGCGGTGCAAAGCGGCCAATCCCAGCGTACGGAAGCCGTACAGAAGGGCATACGGCGGAAACAAAGACAACAGCAGATGGACATACTCGGGTACAGGGGTGTTGACCAAAATCACGTCGATGATCAGATACGGAATGAGCACCGTGAACGTGACGACGCTGCTGATCACCTTGTACGCAGTCAGCATCTTGTCAAAGAAGAAACTGACGAGGTAGGCCATGCCAATGGCACACACTCCAAACAGGTACACGATAAGGATGCCCACCAGCGGACTGTTGTACACAAGCAGCGGTGAGCCGATGACAAGCATGATCCCCATGGCAACCGCCGCCACAATGGCAAAGAAGGAAAAGTCGAAGCATAGGTTGGCAATCCAGTAGCAGTCACGTGCCATGGACGCCATCAGAAGCTGGTCCTTCAAGTTCTTCTCCTTCTCCATCACCAGGTGGTACGCAAAAAGGGCAATCAGAAACGTAAACGCATACGCCATCAGCAGGGCAATGGACGACGTGATCGAGTCGAACGACTGTGTCAGGTCTGATACCTCAAACGGCTGGTAGTTCTCGCTGAATGTGACACTGGCGTCACGCACAAGGCTAAACACAGCCTGTGCCAGCATGCGCTGTGTTTGTGCCACTTCCTGCAGCCGGATCTCGTCTGGAAATCCGGGCACGGTGCCATTGTAAAGTGCCGTGACGTTGTACACGCCATGCTTGTTCCCATTGCTGTGCAGAGACGAATGTGCGGAGTGAGCGCCGGCGACTTCACACCGTGCGAGGGAACCAAACTCGATCCACGCGCACGACCCGCTACACCCTCCTCCGGGCCACGTACACATTCATGTCCAGTCTGTTGATGATATAAGCGGCATACGTGTCGCTGTGGCTGAGAAGGTAGTCGTTGAGCTGCTTGGTGCTGTTGGTGGCGTGCAGTGGCACGCGTGTCAGGTAGCTGCTTGCACGCAGATTGTTCAGCAGCACCACAGGGTCCTGCAAAGGGTCCTTTTGCACGTCGTAGTACGGCACGGCATTGTCCAGCACTGTGCTCAGCTTCACATTCGTGTCCATGTCCTGCACCGACGGCTTCTTGGGTACAAGGTCACCCAGCGTGAGCAACGACAGCGAGATCAACGCAGCCATGGCACACATCAGCACAGGCATGATTGCGCCGACTGTGCGAAACTTTTTGTCCTTGCGAGCCATCTGGTAGCGAGCACGCATGTACGCTTTCACCTGCTGCCACACAATCGCCATTGTGGACTAATCGTCTTTTGTTGCTTCTCCTGCCGCTCCCACATCCCCAAGGCCATCCGGGTTGCCCAGCATCGACTGTGCAGACATGTCGCTCGGGCTCTCCTGCACTCCCGACCCCGCACGCCGTGCCAGAGACGCTCTGCCGCTGCTGCGAGGCAGGCGGTTCATGGAATCATACACTGCAAACGCCCCCAGCGGCAGCATGAGGAGGAACACACTGATAAAGAGGAACTGCAGGCCCCTGGTTGTGTCGCGCTCCACCGTTTCGCTCCACACATAGTGGATGTGGATGTTGTCCGGCAGCTTGCCGCGCAGTTCTCCCTGCGAATCTGCAGGGGAGCAGAATTCGCAGGCAATTGTGTTTGAATAGTGGCACGTCGTCGATGATTGAATGTCCATAGGGTTGCACATGTTTGTGTCAGTGTCCGTTGTGAACAAAAAGAGCTGTATGCGGCGCAGTGCTCGCGGAAAACACTGGGCAACCACCTACATTCGGCCTCCCAGCTGAATCCCCGGATTTCCCCGCCTGCATACTGGAAGCGGATCTGAAGTTCCTTCAAGAATGTGCCCGTGCCATCAGCCACCAGAATCCACGGTGTCACAAACTCGTTGGCAAACGTGAACGAGCTGCGCGGGGTGTTGTGTGTGAGTTCGACGTCATCTCGCGTTTGACACCCCAGCACCACGTTCCACTGTCCCAACCCACATCTTCAACGGCTCGGACGCCTTGTATTGATGCAGTTTGATTGCATTGAGCAGCACAAGCGACGACTGGGCAAATTTGGGCGACTGCGACGCAAGAACGTCTGTCCACTCGGTGCGCTTCAGGTTGTACTGCGCTCGCTTCAACGTCATCACAGGGTCACCCACTCGGAAAGCCCCCACCGTGTGTGCAACCCCAAGCACGGCAAGGAGCATGGAGAACACAAGCAACCGCCGCATTTGATTCTGTTGGGCGTGGGGGGGGTGGGAAGGGAGAGTTTGTCCCTTCAACGACATAGGAACCAAGAATGGATACAGTAGGTTGCTTCATTCGGAAATCTCCCCCTCATCACCACTCGCCTCCTGATTGTCCTTCAGCTCGTCCAGCTGCAGCTGCAGATCCACCACAGCACTTCGCACCTCTTCCACCCACTCCTCCTCCCCGCCTGATGACGACGAACCCATCCCCTCCAGCCTTGCCATCGTCTCATCCAATCTCTTCCTCAGCTCCACCACCACCTCCCGCGCCATCGCCCCTGCCCCTGCCTCCACCTGCAGCTCCTTCACCCAACCCAACACATCCCCGTACTTCCGCCCCAGCAGTTTGATCTTCCTCATCGACTTGTCCAGTCGCTGCTCCACAGTCTCCACACGGTCCTCCATCACCACTTTCCACGACTCGATTCCCTGTCGCCCCAAACGTCAGCCTTTCTCCCACCTCCAACCTCCCCCTCCCCACCCCAACACCCACCCCATCACCCCCACCCCATTCACAAAATCACCACTCCCCTCACCTTTCACAACAACAATCAAATTGCCTCTCCCGACGCCCCCACCCCCCTCCTTTCCCCCCCCCCCAATGGATCCCCCGCTTCCCACTTTGACCCCACCTCTGCCTTCCGTCGTGCCCCTGAGCCGTGGGACCTGCGTTGGCTCCTCAAAATTGCCCTGGGCGTTGTCATCGCCCCTGTGCGTTTGCTCCTCGTCGCCATCATCGTCCTCGCCTGCGATCTCCTCGCCCGCCTGGCCACCTACGGCATCCACGACAACTTGGACACAGAGCTGCCCAAACACCACAATGCCTGGCGCAGGCGTCTCTTGCTTCTTCAAAAACACTTCAGCCGCGTGCTCCTCCTCGTCCTGGGCGTTTCCCTCCACGTCACTGGCGACCCAGCTTCCGACGCAGACGGCAATGTCCTCACCGTGGTAGCCAATCACAGCAGCTGGCTCGACAGCATTGTGCTCAGCGCCATCTTTGCCTGCAACTTTGTTGCCAAGGCGGAAATGCGCAGTGCCCCCATCGTCGGCCACATGATGGCCACCATGCAATGCATCTTTGTGGACAGGGACAAAGGTGGTACGGCTGCTCTAGAAGCAATCCAGCTGCGCCAGCAGCAGCCTGCTGCGGGCTACCGGCCTTTGGCCATCTATCCCGAGGGAACCACCAGCAATGGCCAGCAGCTCATTGCTTTCAAGCACGGTGCCTTTGCCCAGGGGGTACCTGTGCAACCTGTGCACATCTCCTATGCTGCCAACAAGCACTTCAGCCCCACATGGGCCAACGTCCAACTCAAAACACCCATCCACATCATCCTCCTGGCCTGCCAGCGGCACACACGCGTGGATGTCACCATTCTCGACCTCTATCGTCCCTCTCAAGACGAGCAGGATGACGTCAGCCTCTTTGCATCCAACGTGCGCGACCGCCTGGCAAACGCTGCTCCAAACGGACCCCTCCCGACCACAGAGCACACCTTTCGCCACAAGATCAACTGGAAGACGTCTCTGCGTAGCAAAGCAAAGGCACACACACCTGCGAAAAAGGAGCTCTGAGCGCCCATCCATTCTTCTCTCTCACAACAGAAAATCATTGAACCAGAACCAGTTCTCTCGCGCATACGCAAAGTAGTGATCCACCTTGAGGGCACTCAACGCACGCAACTTGCCTGCCTTTTTGGCTTTGAGCAAATAAGCACGGCACTGTTCCTCGTCCTTGGTCAGGCAGTAGAAGCGGGCCAGATTGTACAACCCCTCGTCGCCGCTGTCCAGAAACTGCTCCATGGCCGCACTCAACAGCTCTGCGCTGCCCTCACGGCCTTGGTCCAGCTTGGCTCCGCCCCACTCAAGCAGCGTCAGCCCAAATTCGTTCAGGCAAAAGTCGCTGTCGCCGTCCGATTCCAACACTGCCTTGTACTTGTTGCACGCAGCCTCCAATTGCTCGTCGTACACCTCCAGGTCCTCCAAATCCAAAGAATCACGACGCATGCTGGCGTGCTGCCGAATAGCAAACGCCCACTCCATGAGCATCTCCTGGTCTTTGCTCTTGCTCGACACAGCGCGCGCGTACGTCCTGTAGATCTCTTCAAACTGCTCGTCGATGTCTTCCAAATCCATGTCTTCCATCTCGCCCATCAGTTCGTGCAGCTGGTCGTTGTGCCGCATCCTGTGCGTAAAAGACACAGAGCGAAGGTGCACGCCCCAGTTCAGCACGTCTTCCGCGCGCATGCGTGCATACCCGTCTTTCGGCTGGTTGCGTGTCTTCAGCTCCTTGCCCTCGTTGTACGCAAGCTCCATCTCCAGCAGTGTGCTGCTCACCGCATCGCTCACGTCCACCTTGAGCTTTTCCAACAGCCGCCTTCCCACGTAGCCCAGGTTGGCCCCGTTGTCCACCACACCCACACTCACATCGAGTGCAAAGTAGTGATGCATCATGTCCATCACCGCGCCCATCAGCCCGGCGCGCGTAACGTCGCCGTCGCCGCCGCTTTCGCCCAGCACGACGCAGTTGATCACCTCTGCCATGTACGACCTGACATTGCCGCTGACCTCCTCCCACGACTTTCCCCGTGCGTCCAGGATGCACAGGCGGTTCAGCTCTGCGCGCACAACGCGCTTCAGCGCACGCATGGTCGCTTCGCTCAGCAACACCGCCGCCACGTCCGGATGGGCCGTCAGAGTGTACATGTAGCCCAGATAGCGCACGTTGACCCCTTCACTGTGCATGTGTTCCGTCAGCTCCATGCTCCACAGATCCAACGGCTCAAACTCCTCCAAGTCGGCCACGTATTCCTTGATGTGGCTCTGTTCCAGCACACGGCTTGCTTTCCACGACTCCACGTTGTGCCGCTGGTACTTGTGCAGGCCCCAGTGCGAAAACGCGTCCGAACTAAGCGGCACCGCGTACTGCTTGACAAACTCGGGCCGGAACAGGTGCAGCAGGTGTGCGTTGGCCACGTGGCGCACGGGAAACACGGCCGGCATCACACGCGTCGTGTCAAACACATACGGTTGCGAGTCCAGGCCCATGTGGCACTCCACGTCGCCGTTCAAGTGCAGCAGCTTGTCGGAATGCGCCACAGCGTGCTTGCGCAGGTTCAACGCCTTGCCGATCTGGTCAAACGTCGTGTACACGACCGGGTTGCTTACAACCACGTTGATGCCGTCGTGCGACGATCCGTACACCAGAGTGTCGGCGCCCACGGGCGGACAGGACACTGCAATCATGCGCATGCCCATAAAGTCCACCTGTGCAAACAGAGGCATGTGCACACCGGGGATCTTTGTGTTGGCAATCGCACGCATGCCCATCAGCTCGTTCCCCGCAGCCTTGTGTGACAGGTTGTCAGGAGGCACCATGCGCACCAAAAGACCTCGATGGAAGTAGTGGATGCCTCCTTGCACGCCACCCAACGGCAGCACCTTGACGCTCTTTTCCTTTTCCGGCAGCATCAGCTCGCGCACAATGGTTTCGCACGTCCGTGCCACTTCTTCCTTAAAGTCCACTTCCAGCTGGCGCAGCGCTGCAATCTTGTCCACGTCCAGGCTGCGCTCGTTCAGCAACCGCTGGTACTCGCGATTCCAGTCGCGCGTGTTTGCTCGTGTCGAGTTGCGCCACACCTCGCCAAACGCCGTGGAGTAGCAGCTTTCAAAGGTGTGGTCCACCAACACCGACTCCGGTGACGGCAGATCCGACTTGATCCCCTGGTTCGCTTCGTCCATTTCCTCCGGTCGTAGCCGCCCATCCGTGCCAAGGTTGTGCAAAAACATCGCGTCGCGGCACTCGTCCAGCATACGGTCCATCTCTGCCACTGCCGCACGCACGCGGAACGTCGGCTTGCCCGACTCCAGCGCATCTGCCTCCCCGCCCGTCTTGGCCTGCTCCTTCTGTTTGCCACCTCCTTTGCCTGCCTCCTCCTCAGCCTCACTGTCACTCACAGCCGCTGCTTCCTCTTGGCCGTTGCCCTGTCCGTTGCCTGCGCTGTCGCCTTGTGCTTCGGGCGCCTCCTGGCCTGCTTCCTTGCCGCTGCTGTCGTTTCCTTGTTGCTTGCCCTCGCCGTTTGGTTCGCTCTTGCCACTCTGCTCCGGCGCAACCTCCAGCACGGGCGTGTACTCGGTGTACAACTCGTCGGCGTCGATCTTGAGCTGGTAAAAGTTGTCAAAGTCCTCTTCGGTGGCCTCTGTGCTGGGCGTTCCCAGCGGACGTCGCCTCTGGATTTCCGGGCGCCTCTGTTTGCTCTCTGTGCCCCTGTGCACGTCGTTGTCGTCCACCACAGGCTGCGAGCCCTCGCCACTGATCGACAGCCACTTGTCCGCGTATTCGTCCGCGGGCGGGTCGTACACCTCGTTGTGGGTGATGTCGATTTGCCCGCTACCGCTCACGTCCACCGTGAGCGGCTGGTGCACCTTGTGGATGAGGTTGTAGCTCACGTACGTTTGCTGGCTGCTGTTTTCCAGGCGCACGCCGCCCGAGGCTTCGTAGATGTTGTTGCGCTCGATCCGCGCCGACGACTGTTTCAACGAGATGCCATAGTGCAGGTTATTCCAGATGTGATTGCGCGAGATGATGGCCTGCGCTCCCTTGCACACTTCGATGCCGTCCGCCTCGCAGTCGTGGATGTCGTTGTCCTCGATGGACCCGTACGCTTTGCTGCAGATCTTGACGCCTGCGTGCGTGGTGTGATGGATCTCGTTGCGACACAGCAGCGGGTTCTCCATGGTGTTGATGCAGATGCCACACTGCTGTGTCTGCGACACGTTGTTCTTTTCAATGTGCGCCGTGGCGTTGTCGCTGACCAGGATGCCGTGCAGGCCCGTCTCCGTCACGCTGTTTTCTGAGATCGTGGCATACGCGCTGTCCTTGATCACCACGCCGGTTTCACGGATGTGCGAAATGGTGTTGAGTTCCACATCTGCGCTTGCTGACTTGCCAATCACCGTGGCGGAGCGCACGTCGCGGATGGTGTTGTGCGACACCGTGACGTGGTCCTCTGTGCTGATGTTGATGGCGTCAAAGGCGACGTCATGAATGTCGTTGCCATCCAGCACGGCTGTACTCTTGCCCTCGACGGTGATGGCGTGCTGCTTGAGGTCGTGCAGGTGGTTGCTCTTGAGTCGGCCTTCGCTCTCGCCGCGGATGGCCACGCAGCTCAGGGCAATGTCAAACATGTGGCAGGCCTCGATGACGGCCTTGCCCTGCTCGTAAAGCAGCACGCCGTGGTTCTGTGTGTTGCTGATGGTGTTCTTCATGATGTTGCTCTCGACGCTGGACTTGATGGCGACGCCGTCGTAGGTGGTGTTTTCGATCACGTTGTTCTCTATGTACCCAAACGCCTGGTCGTAGATGTAGACGCCGCTCTGTTTGCAGTCGTGGATGTGGTTGTCCGACACTTGTGCGTTGCCCTCGAGCTTGAGGCAAATGCCCGCCTGGCCCGAGCGGCAAATGTCGTTGCCCGTGATGGTAGCGACGCCTTTGTTGTACACCACCACGCCCGTGCGCTTGGTGTCGTGGATTTTGTTGTTGAGCAGCACCGACGGCTTCTCTGAGCAGATGGCGATGCCGTCAAAGTTCTGGTCGAAAATGTCGTTGTCTTCGCAGGTCGCGGAGCCGTCGGCGTAGATGTAGATGCCCGACTCTTTGCCTCCGTGGATGGTGTTGCGCGAGGCGACGCCGCTGCTGCGCTCTTTGAAGCAGACGCCAGCTTGGCCTGTGTCCCAAATGTTGTTGTTGTCGATGGTGGCTGTTCCCTGGCCGTACACGACAATGCCAGTGCGTTTGGTGCTGTGGATCTCGTTGCCCTGGAGAATGGTATCTGCGTTGCCCTTCATGGCGATGCCGTCAAACTCACAGTTGTAAATGAGGTTGTTTTCGATGATGCCGCGGCCGTTGTCGTAGATGTACAGTCCGCTTTGCTTGCCATCGTAGATTGTGTTTTGGCGTACGGTGGCAAAGCCTCCGAGCTTCATGCAGATGCCAGCCTGGGCGGTGTCGAAGATGGTGTTGTTCTCGATGGAGGCGTCGCCGCCGTCGTAGATGACAATTCCTGTGTGCTTTGTTTGGCGGATGATGTTGTGGCGGATGTCTGAATGCTCTGTGCTCTTGATGGCGACGCCGTCAAAGTTGTTGCTGTAGATTTCGTTGCCGTGGACGAGGCCCCTGCCCTTGCCGTACATATAGATGCCCGATTGGGAGCCGTCGTGGATGCCGTTGTAGCAAATGGAGGCAAAGGCTGTGTTTGCGATTGCGACGCCGGCCTGGCCTGTGATGTGGATGTCCGAGTGGTGGATAAAGGCGTTGGCCTCGTCTTTGACAATGATGCCACAAAGGCCGATGTTGTGCACGGAACAGTGGGCAATCTCACTCTGTTGGGCAGAGTAGATGCTGATGCCGTACTCGTTGAAAAAGGCGAGCTCGCAGTGCTCAAAGTTGATGCGCCCTGTCTTGAAGCAAAAGATGCCACCGCCGCAGTTAATGGAGCCCTTGTCCTTGCCCGAACCGGGAGGACCTGTGACGCGGCAGCCGTGGAGACGCACGCCGCCGTTGTGGACGACAATGCAGTGTTTCTTGTCGTCCTTGACGCGGTTGAGGGCAATTTTGTACACGTGTGCTTCCTTGGTGGCGTCGCGCATGCTGATGTCGATGAGCGAGTTTGGCGAGTGGATGGTGACCAGGGGCGAATAGTTGCGCACCTCGGGCGAGACGCCAATGAGCCACAGGTCAGCCTGGGTGATGACGAGCGAGCCATCGTAGGAGCCTGTTGGGGGATGTGGCGAGATGGGAGATGGGAGATGGGTGTGAGCTTTGCAACTGGCGTCGCGGCGGGCTGCGTGCATGGGACGAGTGGGTGGATGGGTGTGGTGGTGGCGAGGTGAAGTGGATGGGGCGAGTGCCGTGTGTGTGCATGGAGTGATATGGACGAACCTGGGAAGATAAAGACGCGGGACGAGGTGTGGGAATTGGCAAAGGTAAAGGCGCTGAGGAGGGCGTTTGTGCCTTCGTAGGTGTTGCCGTGATAGACAGCCTTTTGATGAAGGCGGCGCAAAAGACCGCGCAGGCGTACGCTCTGGCCAACAAAGAGCTGGTGCTTTCCAATCTGTGGCGGGACGGGGCAAGGCGGAGAGAAATGGAAGGAAGCGGAAGTGAGCCAATTTTGTCGCACGGGAGAGTGTAAGGGCCACGTCACGAGGACGGATTGGGGGGAGGGGGCGGACACGTACGACACGGTTGATCCAGTTGCAAAAGTATGGGGCGGTGCGTGTGTCTGGAGTGACGTCGTCTGCAGGAGAGGCCGGAGTCGGGGCCGGGGGCTTGGGCAGCCACTCGGCCTCCAGCAGCGGAAGCCAGAGCTTGGCAGTCTGTGTGGTGGATTGCGTGGCGACACGGGTGAGCGAGTGCACATGAAAGAAGGAATGAGCACAGGACATACCGAAGCATTGCGCCAGTGTGTGCAGACACTGGAGGCCATGGCGAGTTCCTCGAGGGAGCCAAGGCGGCCAAAGATGTTGTGCAGCGTTTCCGGGGCGAGGTCGGACCAGTCTGTGGGCACGTAAAGCGGCTGTGGTGTCTCTTCTTGCTCATCCTGCTCCTCCTCATCATCATCGTCGTCCACCTCTTGGGTCTCTTCGCCGTTGCCGACGTTGTCGAGGGCCTCGTCGGAGTGCTGCGGCTGCTGCAGCGTTTGTTGTTGCTGGTCGTCCTGGCCATCTGAAGACGACGACGACGACGACGACACGCCTTCGGCGCCAAAGGCAGCCATGTCCCGTCGATCCTCGCTGCTGCTACTGCTGCTGCTGCTGCTACTACTGCTGCTGCTGCTGCTGCTGCTCATCGAGGCTTCCGGGGTTTTTGTGTTTGCTCACCAGACGCCTGCGCCCGCCGGACCATCCGAACCAAGGAAGCGAGTCGTTCAGCCGCTTACATTTTAAACCAATCACCGGTACCGGAATAGCTGAACCAAGGACGTTTACGAGAACCCAAGACAACCCCAACAGGAACTCACAGACTACGGGAAGAATGAGCACGTTGCAAACCACAATGCGCTCCGTTCAGTCCGCTCGTGTGTCTGTGTTCTTTGTTGTGTTGTTGCTGGTCTCAAACACCTTTGTGTCCGCTGCAAACGCACACAGCCCTTCGGTAAGTTGTGTCACATGAGAACAAGGAGGGACGCAAGGGAGTGGGGAGAAAGAGGAAGCGGCCGCTCGAAGCTTTTTCCGGTTCTCTCCGACGAATGCCCGTCTTGCGTCGCTGCGGGACACGCCCAGGGCATGCAGGCGCACAGTGCGCACACATGCAGCAGATTGTCGGTGCATGTGTGCGCACAGTGCAGTCGTGCAGTAGCCCATGTGTGGGCTGTGGGAGGCAGACGCCGGACGGGTAGATTCGGGGCTGGATGGGGAGGGAAAAAAACGGGCGCGTGCGCACCGCCCTGGCGCCCCACAGCCAGACACAGCGCAGAGAGACGTCGCAGAGCCAGCTTCACAGAGTGGTGAATGCGTGTAGACGCAGGGCAGGCGTATGCGACGTGTCGATGTGCAGTGCGGCAGTGCTGAGGAGGGTTTGTCCAGGGCAAACGTCGCAAGCAGCGAATTGTGCGATTGCGGATGTCCTTTCGCGGGAGGCTGGAGCACGAGGGAGACAAAGAGGCTGGATGCACAGCGTCAAAACTGACACACATGGCATGGATGTGGGACGGCGCACATGGCACAGTTGACGAATGTGGTTGTGAAGCCGAGCAGCGTGCAGCAGGCGGTGTCGTCGTCGGAAGTGCCCACGGTGGTGGACAGCAGCGACGACGCGCCTGTGACACAAAGTGTTTCGCAACAGACCACTCCTGCAGGCGAGTACGAAGACTCGTCTGCCGATGAAGCCGGCAGCAGCCTGGTGCCTAGCACCGAGGCAGCTGTGGTGGACTCGAGCAGCACGGAACCCAGCGTGGTCAGCAGCCTCGACGCAGCTGACAACCTGAAGGACAGCAGCGAGGAGGAGGAGCAAGCGGCACAGGAGCTGGAAGCATCCAGCAAGCGTGCGAGCAGCAGCAAGACCGAGAACACAGCGGACGCATTGAGCGAGACGCAAACAACAACAACGACGGCAAACAAGGTTGCCAGCACCGCAGAGGTTGCGCTTGACGAACCCGCGGAACTGGACATTGCCGACAACGACGAGGACCTGGACGTGGAGGACGAGGAGGTGGTGCGCAGCTCGGAGGAAGACGCAGACCTCGCGGACGAGGCCGACGAGGGCACCAAGGTCGACGAGGCATCGCTTATGGACGACGCCGACGACGATGACCTGGTGGCCGACGAGGACCAGGACCAGGACCAGGGTATCGTGTCCCACCATCATGTCACGAAGAAGCCGGCCGGCAGCAGCAGCAGCAGTAGCAGCGGCGGCGCCGGAGCGACGGCCAGTGCCAAGCACAGTGGCGTGTGGCTGACGGAGGAACCGCAAAAGGCCGACATGGGCTTGCTGCGCAACACCGACCGCCAGCCCGAGCTGCCCAGCGAGGCAGCCGATCTGGTGGACGAGGACGAGGACATGGACTCGGAGACGGCAGAGTATGCGCCCGAGAGCGCCTCGTCGTCGGATTACGAGGACGTGGAGGGAAGCGCAGGCGAGAGCGGCATGGCCGACGAGGTGCGCGACCTGAAGGCGTCGCTGCAGGCGTCGAACAGCGAGGAAGAATCGCTGGACGAGGCACACGCAGAGCAGCGACTGTCGGACTACAACACAGCGATCGAGTACGACACGCTGCGCAACGAGATGGCCCACGAGCTGGGTCACTGCTCGGACTGCAGCCAGGATGTTTCGGACATGCAGACCAGCGATGTGCGTCGCCGCATTGTAAAGGGCATCCGCAACCTGCACAAGCAGACGCGCAAGGACGCAGCCAAGCTGCAGACCAAGCTTGCGACGCTGCACCAGCGTATCCAGAAGCGTGTTCGCCAGAACACAGCCGACCAGACCAAGACGCGCCGTTCCCTGAAGCGCTTTGTCAAGGTCATGCGCCTGCTGCACGCACGCATGCTGCGCACGCGCTCGCAGATCGACAACCGCTCGGTGGCGTTCCGCCGTGTGACGAACCGCCTGCACGCAGCCCTGAACCAGTGGGTGGCGTGGTACAACCGGGCGCTGGCCACATACCGCGCGCGCCGCAACCGCCTGGAAAACGTAAAGAAGCACCACCGCGTGTTTCTGCGCGCTTGCCAAAAGTTTGGCAAGACGACAGGTGAGCTGTGTGTGACGATCCGCCGCAAGGTGAGCCAGCTGGACAAGCGCATCAACCGCTTCCGCACCAAGCTGGCCAACAAGGTCCAGAAGAAGCACGCCAAGACCACGAGCGTCGTGAAGGGCATCAAGAAGGCAACAGCCGCGCAGGAGCGCAAGCGTAAGCAGGCTGTCGCTGCCATGGTGGCTGCGATGCAGCGTCTGAAGCGCAAGCTGACGAGCTACCAGGTGCACGTGCGCAAGGTCAACGTGACGTTGAACGATCGCACCAAGAACCTGGCTGCCCTCAACCAGCAGGACCGTCGTCTGGCACGCGCGCAGCGCAAGATGCACGCGACCATGCTCAAGCGTCGCGAGGCTCTTCTCCAGCGCAGCCATGCTCTGCTGGCGAAGATCCAGGGCAAGCCCCAGGCACAGACCCAGGCCAAGGCTCAGACTCAGGCTCAGGCTCGTTCCAAGGCTCAGGGCAAGCGCCGCCGTGTTTGAAGGTTGTGATTTTGCGTGCTGAAAGGAGCTGTCTGCGCGCCGGCTCGTGCTGCCACGCCGCGTCGTGATCGTTGCAATGCGGGTGAAAGCGAGAGAGAGAGTGGGCAGTGACCGTAGCGGTGTCATCCAGTCAGTCGCACACACAAGGCCGACAACAAACAAAGCCACATGCTTGGTCCACTTGAAACCTGAGTTGCGTTGCGTTTTCGTCCATGGATCAGGTGATGGACGAGATTTTCATGGAAACCCAAATCAATGGACACCTCTCCTCCATCCCCGACTGTTGGACCGTGTCTTCTTGTCCTCCAGAGTAGCAACGCGAGTTGGCCGCAAAGGAAACTCGGACCCGACCCATGAGCAGCCAGGTGAGTTTGTGTGCTCTGTCCGTGAGAGTGTGTGCATCGAGCACCGAGGAATGTCCACATGGACCGACGCCGTCGAGAGATGGATGTGCGAGGAGGGTGATCGCTGACACCAACGCCCGGCAAACGGATTTCCAGACACGCAAGCCGCCGAGCAGAGGACACACAGCAAGCAGCAGGAGCAGCAGGGGAAGCAGTCACGGACGGCCGAAGACACAGGGGGACACATCGCAAAGTTTGTCGCGTGGAGGAAGCAGGAGCGGGCGCCAGAGCCACGGGAAAGGAGCCGCCGCGGAAGCGCAACGGTCCGAGGAAGATGCAAAGGCGACAAACACTGGCGCGTCGGAGGGCAACGACTTTCAGTTTTCGTTTGAAAAGGACGCAGACCTAGACTTGCATACGCACCACATTGTAGAAGACAACGAAAAGATGGAGACGGTGCGCAAGGACCGATCGGAGCTGCATCAGTTGGAGGCGGCGCTGAGGCTGGACCTGGATGCCATCGACTCGCCAGGAGGACTTGGGATGGAGGACATGACCATGGAAGGAGGAAGGGGCCGAAGAAACCGAGGGTTGGACAAAGGAGAGGACGACGAAGAGGACGACGAAGAAGACGAAGAGGCAGCGGCGGCTGAGGCGGCGGCCAGGCGCAAGGCTCAGCTGCGCCCAGAGACATATTCAGGACTACGGGTCAAGGGGAGGCACAGAAAAGGGCGTGGTGGCAAGCAAGGGGACATGTCCAACTCGCAAAGCATGCCCGTGCGCATGCTGAAGCAGAGTGAGAGCGAGCGAGGGGCCAGCGGAGGGCTCGGGTACTTGGAATCCATGAGTGGCGTTGAGAATCTGGACGACTCGCCATTCCAGTACCAGTTGCAGGACGGACACATGGAAGAGCTGGGCTTTGACTGGAACGGGGATCCGAGCCAGATGCAGTTCAAAGCACGCAGCGCGGCGCTGTACTACGAGGTGAAGCTGAAGGAGGAGCTGGCCAAGACACGCACTCCAGAGAACAAGCCACACATCCTGCGCACTGCCATCACGTGGAGGATGTTTGAGCAGATCATGCGGCTGTTTGCGCCGTTTGAGGAGGTGTTTGATCTGGTGCGTTCGGAGCTGTACAAGGCCATCTTCAGCTCGTACGGATTCACGGCCACGAGTGGTCCGTCCATTGAACGCATCCCGTACTATGTGCTTGTGGAGCGGCTGTACTTTGAAAAGAGCAGCGGCGAACAAAGCAAACAGGAGGAAATCGAGCAGCTGACGTCGAAACTGTACCACCGGGAAACCCAGGTGGAAGACTTGAAGGAACGAGTCGAGTCGCAAATGGTGGAGATGGAGGCGCAGACGAAGCGCATCCAAATGTTGCAGAATCAGCTGCACACGCTGCAGCAGCGATACGCACAGCTGGAGAGCGACAAGGCGCACAGCGAACGTGAGCACGTCAAGCTGTTTCAGATGATGAGCGAAAAGGTGGAGGGCCATGAGATGGATCTGCGCGATGTGATGCGCGAGAACAAGCAGCTGAGTGCACAGCACGCAAAGATTGACTCCATGGAAGAGAGTATGTTTTTGGAGCGAGAGAGAGAGAGAGAGAGAGAGAGAGAGAGAGAGAGAAGTGATCCACTGACACGTCAACTGGGGGGACGCACAGCGTTTGCGGGGTTCACGAGCAACGCACGGTTCAACGAGGAGCACGTGCTCGGGAGCGAGGAGCTGTTCAAGGAGGATCTGGAGGAGGCGCGCAAGGTGGAAATGCAACTGATTGAGCTGCAGTCGACACTGGTGACGAAATACGACCAGGATCACGCGCAGGCTCTGGAAAAGATGAGTGCGGAAACACTGATTCTCAACCTGCGCAAGGGCCTCGTGTCGGACCTGGAAAAGTGTCAGGAGGAACTGGAGTATGTGCAGCAGCAAATCAAGTGGCTGGAGGCACAGGTGAACGACAACAAGGACGAGGTGGCGCGCGTGCTGATGAACAAACGCAACGCGTACGGGATCCAGGTGCTGACGTCGGAAGACGAGGGCAACACCTTCCGTCTGGAGCGGATGCAACACAGGGACCAGCTGTGTGTGGAGTGCGGGGACCGAATCCTCATGTGCCCTCATCGGCTGGAAACCGAGTACACCCTTCGCGTGTCTCCCGGGACCACACACGTGCGGCTGGCGCGGCCCAAGCTGCGCATCCAACAGTCTGTGGTGGATGAGAAGATGAGCAACGTGTACAGAACGCGGACGGCGGAGGAGCTGCCTGAATCGCCGCTGTTTGACATCTACAAAGAGTGGGGCGGGTTTGTGCCGCGTGTGCAGAGGGAAATCACCCTGCAGAGGCTGATGATGATGATCCGTGAGACGTACACGATGAAAGAGGCCAACGACAACCTGCACGGCAGCATCAAGCCGTTCCAGGAGTTTGTGCATGAGTACTTTGAGTACAAGTACGGCGGGATGGACAACGTGGTGCTCAACGTGATGCACGACTACCTCAAGGCGCTGTACACGTACGAGGGCTCGCGCGACGAAATCGACCTTTTCATCCAGTTGTTCCTGGATGTGGAGGACGACAGCGCGTGGCGAATTGTCCGCCACCTGGAGGAGCATCTGCGCGAGACTGGTAGGCCGATGGAAACCAAGGCCGACTTTCGCGAGCTCATGGCGGAGCTGTACCCTGACGAGGATCTGAAGGAGCAGCTGGAAATCCTGGTGCAGGACTACATGATGTTCTGCGAAAACAACGTGAGCGCAGAGTCGCTGGTGCAGTACTACAACAAGCTGCTGCTGAAGAAGATCGAGCCTCGATTCCAAAAGATGCGGCGGCTGCTGCGCAACCACGACCTCTTCTACCGCAACTACCTGACGTTTGACGAGTTTGAAGAGGTGCTCGTGCCTGTGGTGCCGGGAGTGCAGACGACACACCACCAAACGATGCGGGCGATGTACAAATGCGCAGAGGCAAGCATGACGGATGGGTTGAACAAGGTGAGCATCGACCGCCTGGCCATGATTGCCCTGTATCTGGAAATGTCGACGGTGATCATCCCAAAGTCGGAGGAAAGCTCAGCCAACCCGATGGTGACCATGTCGTTTGCCAAACGCCTTCGTGCGGCGGTGCAGCGACAACAGGTGAAGAAGGCTCGCGAGGAGGAGGATGTGGCGCAGGAGATGGCAAACGACGCAGCAGGCAAAGCCAGCCTTGTCGATCGCGAGCTGGCTCAGATGGAGGCCGAGTTTGAGGAGCAGCAGAAGGTTCTTGCCTCGTCGGGAGCACTGCACGAGCAAATGCTCAAGTTGTCGAGTCAGGGCCTTGGCCGTCAGGACAGGGAAGAGGACGTGTGGGGACAGGATGAGGTTGAAGAAGAGGACGGGTGAGCAAGATTGCGACAATGAAGCACACGTGATTGCACTGGATTGAACAACCCACACAACGGTCTGCTGGTGCATGCGCACGAGCACGGGCACACAGGGTGCTCGCGGGGGGGGTGGGGGGGGACGTGGGTGCTGTGCATGGTGCCCATGCAGAGGCAGGGGAATTCGAAACACCACATGGGCAACGAACAGTCGAGTGGAACGGGTGGCGAACAGAGCAAGGGCAAACGCAAGGTGGAGACAAACGCAGACGCGGGTGAGGAGATCCCGTACGCGTCGTACTCAAAGGAAGTGGGCACGGAAAACGAGGCGGAGGAACGGGAAGGGAAAATCATCACCGTGACAAGCTTCACAGAGAAGAAGAGGCTAGAAGGGCGCAAGGAACAGGTGGAACCGGACGTGGCGCGGCTGAGGGAGCTGGCTCCGATGGAGCCATTGATCAAGTCGTCGACGGAGACGCAGTTTTCGTGGAGCAAGTTGCTGGGAGCGCCAGCGGAGGAGAACTTGGACGTGGTTACGGGCGAACACATGGTGGGCATCATGGGCCGATACAAGAATTACCTGAGGGTGTGTTCGAAGGAGGTATGCAGGCGGCAGGGGATCCTGCGCACGAGCATGGGTGCGCTGGAGGTGGCAGGGAACAACGTGCTGTACAGGACGGCGTTCAAAGTGAGCGACCTCAAGGGCTTTGGCAAGCAGGCGGACAATAACCTGGCTCGCATCAACGAACAACTGCGCCAGGTCAACGCTCACGTGGCACGCATCATGCAAGGCTTGGACGAGCTGCGCCTGGTGCTGCCCGAAGAGGACAGGCCTCCACGTTTCGAGATGGACGCCCAAGACGACAGTGAGGACACAACGACGACGTAGGGTGAGGAGGGTGCCAAACGTGGACTTTACCCATGTGTGTAAATTACCAGTTCCACCATCCGTTGATGCCAGCAACGGGCTGCTTCTTCGTGCCGCCCTTCTTGAGCGTCACACCCCTCTTGGGGGTCTTGAAGCCCGGGATGGTGATGTGGCGCGGGATGAAGCTGTCGCTGTCCTCCTCGTCGTCCGAAGAGTCCTCCTCGGACGATTCGTCCTCGTCGTTCTCGTTGTCGTCGTCCTCAGTCGACTCATCCTCCGCTTCCTCCTCCGAGCCCTGCGGCAGGGCGTCCTTCTCGACGTCGCTGTCCACGCTGGACCTGTGTGGAAAAGACGGGGGGCGGGGGGAGGGTGGGTTCATGTGTGTGAGCACGTGGATGTCTGTCGACCACGTGTGTATGTGTGTCTAGGGGCGTTGAAACGGGCCCGGATGAATTGGCGGATGAAAAAATGGATGGCCGCAAACGTACTCGTCCTCCACAGCGCTGTCGCTGTCCAGGGCAGATTCCTCGCTGTCCTCGGAATCCTCAGTCTCGTCCGACACATCCGATTCGTCGGCGGCATCGCTCTCGACATCGTCGTCCTCAGCCAGGATCTCTTCCTCGCCGGCGGAGAGGGAAATCTCCTTCTCCAGGTCCGCGTCGTCCGCTTCCGCGGCCGTCTCGGCGACGGGTGCCTCCTGGGCGGTTTCTTCGGCCATGGCAAAGGCGCACAGGGCAATCAACAGCAGGGCAATCAGGCTCTTGCTCATTGCTAGCAGGTGTTTGTCGTTTTTTGGTTGGGTGCAAGGCGCGAGCGAGCGGAGCGCCGGCTGCGCCACACCCTTTTTTCTCGATTCAAGTTCTTTTCGAGCGGACCATGTCGGCCCACAGACAGTTTGCTCTTTTCCTTCTCTTTTTGATGGTTGGCGCGTGCGTGTGCATGTCCGATGCGTCTGCGTCGTCGTCTTCGGACTCGGAGTCGGCGGTGGAGTCGGCCATGTCCAGCGAGGCAGACGAAGGCCTGCCTGAAGAGGAGACGCAGCGTGCAAACGATGCCGACGACGTTTCCTCCTCAGAGTCGGACAATGACGGCGAGTACGACGCCGTGGACGACGCCGATGCAGACTCGGACGAGGACGACGATTCCGAGACAAACATCGACATCGAAGACATGGACGCCGACGATCAGGAGCGTAGGCAGTTCCGACGTTGGTTGCGTCGCCGTCGCTTGTGAGTGTTGGCAAAAGAAAGGGGGGTTCAAAAAAGAACGCCATCCCTCCCTCCGAAAACTCACCAACGAACGAACCTCCGCGCCCTCCCCTTTTTTTTCTCTCCCCCCTCCCCCCCACAGCGTGCAGCCCCGCATCGCACAGCCTGTCTACGCCGTGTTTGCGCGTGACATGAGCAAGTCGGACCGTGCGTTCTCGCACCTGCGACGAGACCTGCTGCAGCAGCGTCGACTGCTGGAGGCCGTGCGTGGACGAGAGCTGCCGTCGGAAGACTTTGCCAAGTCGCTGAGCAACGCACGTGAGCTGATGACGCGCACCATGCAGCGCATCCAGCGCTACCAACGCTACCAGCGTCACTACGCGTCGCGTGTGGCCAGTGGACGCGTGGGCACCAAGGGTCTGCGCTCCAGCGCGGCCATGATGAAGCGTCGCTGGCGTCTCCGCAAGCAGATGCGTCGCTTCCAGCATGCCATGCTCAGTGTGCGTGCCGTTTGCAAGAGTTACCCTGTGCAAACTCGTGCCGTTGACCCCAACAACAGCAGCAGCAGCGACAGCGACAGCGACAGCGAGGTGCAGGACGAGCGCGGTGCTGCGATCCGTCGCCGCAACCGTGAGCGTGTTCGCAACGGCGAAATCAAAGCCATGACGACGGGTGAGATTGTGAGCGCAGTGGGCAACGGAGCAAAGACGGTGGCTCGCGAGGCTGGAGCTGCGCTGCACACGGCCGGTGTTGCCATTGGCAACGGTGCCCAGGTGGCATACACCAAGGGCAAGAAGTTTGCCAAAGACAACGCCGAGACAATTGGCATGGTGGCAGGCGGCGCAGCTGGGTTTGCGGCGTGCGGACCGGGCTGTGTGCCCGTGGGCGCAGCTGCAGGCGGCGCCCTCGGCTCTTACTTGGCTACCGATGGCACGCAGAAGCAGAAACTGCAGGCAGCAGCTGTAAGCGGAGTCTTGGGTCTGGTGCCGGTGGCCAAGGCAGGCAAGCTGGCTCTGGGAGCTGGCAAGTTTGCAGGCAATCTCGCCACTCGTTTCGGACCTCTGCGTTCCCTGGCCACCAAGGGCAAGGGGGCACTCACTGCTTCCCAGCAGCGCCTGATGACGGCCATTGCCAACAACCCGCGCCTTGCGGGTCTCCAAAAGACCCTCACCACGGCGGTGCGCAAGGGCAAGGCGCTGACGCGTCTTGAGAGTCTCGCCGCAAGCAAGGCTGTCAACAACATGCTGCGCAGCAAGGCTGCACGCAGCATTGTGGGCCGCCTGACGTCCACCAAGGCCGGACGTGCGTTGGTGAACAAGGCTGTGAAGGCGGCCAAGGAGAAGTTGGCTGGGCTTGGGCCGGCCACGTTTGCACGCAACTACGTCAAGGGGCTGGTGGACGACAAGATCAAGTCCACGTACCGATCGGCAGTTGAGGGGCTGGTGTCCCGCATCTCCAACCGCTTCTCGGGCAAGAAGACGAACGGCAAGACATCGCGTCCCAAGTCGTTTGGTGCTTTGGCACGCCGTGCTCGCCGTGCCACCGCTGCTGCGCTGCGTGGCGCCAAGGAGCGCGCAGCACGCAAGGCCCGCGGCCTGGCTGCACGCGCTGCGGCCAAGGCTCGTGCCAACGCTCGCAAGGCAGGTCTGCGCGGCCGTGCTGCAGCGCGCGCCAAGGCCCGTGCGGCACGTGCCAACGCTCGTGCTCGTGCCAAGGCTGCCCGTGCCACACGTGCACGTGCCAAAGCTGCTCGCGCAAGGGCTCAGGCCCGCGCTCGTGCCGCCCGGGCCGCACGTGCTCGCGCAAAGGCTGCATCGCGTGCTCGCAAGGCTGCTCGTGCACGTGCCAAGGCTGCTCGTGCTCGTGCCCAGGCTGCGTCTCGCGCACGTAAGGCTGCCCGTGCTCGTGCTCAGGCACGTGCTCGCGCTCAGGCTGCTGCTCGTGCCCGTGCTCGTGCTCAGGCCCGCGCTCGTAAGGCTGCTCGTGCTCGTGCTCAGGCTCGTGCTCGCGCTCAGGCCCGTGCTCGTGCTCAAGCTCGCGCTCGTGCCGCTGCCCGTGCTCGTGCTCAGGCTCGTGCTCGTGCCCAGGCTGCTGCTCGTGCTCGTGCTCGTGCTGCTGCCCGCGCTCGTGCTGCCGCTGCCGCCCGTGCCCGTGCTGCTCGTGCTCGTGCTGCTGCTCGCGCTCGTGCCCAGGCTGCTGCTCGTGCTCGTGCTCGTGCTGCTGCTCGTGCTCGTGCTGCTGCTGCCGCCCGTGCCCGTGCTGCTCGCGCTCGTGCTGCCGCCGCTGCTCGTGCTCGTGCCGCTGCTCGTGCTCGTGCTGCTGCTGCCGCTCGTGCCCGTGCTGCTCGTGCTCGTGCTGCCGCCCATGCTCGTGCTCGCGCTGCTGCTGCTGCTCGTGCTCGCGCCGCTCGTGCTCGTGCTGCCCGTGCGCGCGCTGCTGCTGCTCGTGCTGCCCGTGCTCGCGCTGCTCGTGCTCGCGCTGCTCGTGCCCGTGCTGCTCGTGCCCGTGCTGCTCGTGCTCGTCGCTCGCGCCGTTCCCGTCGTTCCTGGGGTGGCCGACGTGGTGGAGGTCGCCGCGGTGGAGGTCGCCGCGGTGGAGGTCGCTGGTGATCACATCCAACGAATGAACATCTCCGATTCATTTCCACAATCACTTCACGTCCTCTTCTTTCAATCTTGCCGAGACAAGCAGGAGCAGACTCTCGCCATCGCTCTGCGGTTCTGCTGGCCCCACCACATTCCTTGTCGCGCGTTCCACCTGGTCATTTGCAGAACGCCCTGCTTTCAGGGTGTAGCCCAGCCCGAGGCCAATGCAAACCTCAAACACCAGTGAGATTGCCTCCGTCGCCGCTCTTGAACGCGCATACCCCAAAGCGTAGCCGGAGTACGCCCACAAAACAAACAAGCGCAGACACAGCTCCCAATGATTGAACGCCCACAGACTCGACACGCTCAGCAACACGGATGAAACCATCAACCAACCTCCAACGGCAGCGATTTCCCCGCGTATGTTTGCGTACAGTCCTCCTGCAGCCATGCCTGCGGTTTGGATCCAGCTCGAAAGTGCAAGGACACACATTGTGGTCGGAAGAGCTTCCCTCATCTTCCTGCCTTGAAGCAGCGTCATCGACGCCGCGACGAGGATGTGCCCTACCCCGCCCACTTGCCAATCCACCAGCGTCAACCCAGCCACAACAATCCCAAGGTACGGTGCAAGCGCGTGCGTTCGTGGTCCAACCAATCCGTCGTCTTGGCTGCCCTCACGGGAATTCCACCAGATCATGATGGTCAGGCCAAAGCAGTTGCCCATCCGGCGAAACATCCACCCCATCATCCCCTGCTCCCCGATCCCAAATCCCATCAGCACCATCGCACCCATTCCCACAAGGACCCCCACACCCACTGAGCGAACATACTTCCACTCGACATCCTTCTGCAATCCCCAAACCAGCCACAAGGCCGTCATGCTCGCACACACGGCCTGCACAGGCACGAGCACAGTCACCGCCTCCAACATGGACCACCCTCCTGCCCCCACGACCCAAGGCCCAGCTATCATCATCGTAGTCGACACTTGCGTCGGTATCAGCACCGCACTGATGCCACAGCCCACCACCGCTTGCACGATGCCCAATCCGTCAGCGGACTCGTTTTCGTTCACAAGCATGCCTACCAACCACCCAGCCGTCCACAACACCGCGATACCTGTTGCTAATGCAACCTTGTGACCCCTGGCCATCCGCAAAATCCCCGCCCATGCACCGTTCGTGTCTTCGCTTGCTTCGGAAACGCGACGGATCCGGTGCTGTCGCAACTGCCCTGAGGCAGACCTCACATTGCTGTCATCTTCATCATCATCGAACAGATACAGCAGCTCTCCAATCTGAGGCACCTGCACCAGCACCTCGTCCGGCATCGTCAGCAGCACAAATTGCATGTGCTGTGCCTCATCGTCCAGATCCCGTGTTGTTGGCCACAACACCACCCCAAACACACACACAATGCAGATCACTCCCAGTCCATCCACAATCACAGTCGAGGGAATCCACAGACTCATCAATCTCTCCATCCGAGCCATCAGCATGTCCACCAGCCTCTCCACCGCAAACACCAAAACCCCCTCCTGCTCAATCAACACCTGTTTCGCAACCACTTCGCGACTCCCCTCCATCGTCCCTTGCGACGCCCAATCTTCCAATTCTCTGGCAAACGACGTCACCAGCGCCAGCACACCCCGGAAAGCGTGGTGCCTCCCCCACGCCGTCTTGCACGCGTGTTTCGTGCACAAATCCAGCGTGTAAACCAATTGAAGCGTCTCAAAGTCCTGTTCCGTGCCATTCGCTGCCATCACCCGATTCATGGAATCCACCCATCTGCGCACGTTTCCGGCTGCCGCCCGCATCGCCGTCGCATTCGACACGGATCCGGCGAGCACAAAGTCCACCACCATTGGCTTTGCATCATTGATCGCATTGTGCAGGCCCCATGCCACCCGCAGTCCTTCGTTTCTCGCCAAGAACTGCTCCTGGGTTGCCAGGCTCAGTCCCAGCACCATGCCCAGTGCAAGGAACGTCACCCCGAAGCCCAACAACAGTCGCCTGTCCTTTGAACGCAGTTGTGTCCTCAGATCCTCACTTTCGCTCGCTTCCATGTCCAAAATCGACGGCGTCGACTCTCCTTGCGTACCAGCCTCCGTGCCGTATTGAGGGCTTGCCTGTGCGCTCCCTATCACATCCAAGGGCGATTCCACTCCAGGCATCACTGCACCTGAGTGTCGTGCAACATAAGCCTCGTACTGGGTGGCAAGCCTCCGAAAGACCGGTTTGGCCAGCTTTGAAATCGCAATCGTCGCCCTTCGCCTCTCCAATGACGTTGCATGCACGTTTTTGCGCATCACCAGCGCAAGTGCGCAAAACAGCACAATTGTGGCGTTGGCCGCACGCAACGACGTCTCGAGCCCCAACCGTTGCACAACATCCACAAACTCGAGAACCACATCGAGGCACTGGGTCTCCAGCACCCCACGCAGAGCCTTGCCATTGTCCACCACAAAGTGAAAACCGTGCATGAGCCGATCCCAGGCCCCTGTTGTCAAATTGATGGCAGACACGTTTGCATCCGCTCCTGCCAACACGGAATGCGCCATTATCGAGGTAGCCGCCATGGGAGACAGAGTCATGTCTGAACCCCCCTTGACGCCGCTTTTGCTGCGTCTGAACACACGCACAGAGGAGTTGGACATGATTCTACCCGATGCCCTGCTCGATCCTGGCGGGAGGACGTGCATGTTCTGCTTCGCTTCGGCCAAATGATGACCCGAGACCCGCAAGCGAGATCCATAGTCCCGAACACCATCAAGTTGAAGCACATGCTCCAGCCACGCCTGTCTCCGGGTCGAGTTTCCATGCGTCGACTGATTGCTCGTGGATGCACTCCGCTGCAGCATTACGCGCTCGCCGTCCGCCTGAAGGATGCGTGCGTAAAGCTCACTCTTGCCTACTGCCCGTCCAGTGTGATGGAGAACTTCGTGTAGGGTCATTGCGGACGTGCCATTGGGATGCACCCAAATGCGTTGGGCCGCATTCAGTGCCACCAGCGACAGCGCTAGAAGTACGCAAGCCATCACCACACGCTTCAAACTCTGCACCGCATCGTTGTGGCGAGCATCAAGGCTGCTCGATGTCAACCCATTCCGTGCCACCCGTGCACGCAAGTCACGAACGCGGGCGAGAATTGCCTCGTGACGCGCGCGGGTGTCGGACTCCTCGTCGACAGATTGCAATGTGCTCCCACCACTCGAGAGCAAAGCATGCTTGGGCACACACACTTTCTCTTGTTGCGGCTGCGTGTCGATTTCTTTCTGGGGCGACGGATGCACGACGAGATGTGAGCATCGACGACGTCGGCGGTGTCACTGTGTGAGTTGATCGACCCCAAGGTGCCCTGTGGGACACCCTGCGTCGCTGTTGTCGAACAACGGCCTGAGCATGGGACACCTGTGCGGAAGCAACGGCGACACACAGCACCTTCTGGTGCTCATTCCACATCAGCTGGCACTTGACCTCTCCGCACGCAAGCAAAGGCAAAGTGAACTTGCCCCATGCCCGTCCATCTTCTTCCTTCGCTGCTGTGTCCATCAGTTCGCTCGCACGCTTGCCACCTTTCACAGGCTCCACCACAGAGTCCACATGGACGCCTCGCAAGGTCTGGATGCGCACATTTGCTTCTTTGCACCACACAGCTGCCAAGTTGTTCCACGCCACCAGGCACAACGTGGGTACGCTGACTCCTCGCACCTCGAATCCGAGCAGCAGCTGGCCCGCGTACTTCATCGGGTCGTTTCGGATGACCACTGACGTCAAACCGTGCTCCATCGCCTCACCAACAGCCTCGATCAGCACGAGCTCGCCTTCAGTCGACACAGCAGCCCACACATGCTTCTCTTTGAAGTGTGACGTGGACATCCCGTCGCCCAGAAACAGCTTGCTGATGGGTTTGTGCACAAGATCTGCGCAGTTCCAATCCAGCACACACTCAGTGTCCACCGCAACAATCGAACACGCTCGGTTCACCACAAGCGATGACCTGCTGTGTCCCAATCCCGATTCCCACCTCCGCCGAGCCTCCACAATCACCTCCAGCTGGTTTGCTTTGGCATGCAGCTGAAATGCGACGCTTTCGTTGCCCATCACCTCCTCCATGAAGTGAGCGTACGCTCGAAACACTCGCGGCTTGCGTGGAAATCGATCGATCATCGCCAGGTACTTTGCGCGTGTCCTGCGCTGGCACAGAACAATGGTGGACACCAGCGCCTCCAGTTCGTTCATGTCCACCTCCTGAAATTGCTGCAGACTCCAGAAGCGTTCCAGCAACTGCAGCGTCATCACGTGCCTCGACTCTGCCAAATCCAGGCTTGCCTGCAGTTCCATATGGGATGCAAGGCCAGACAGATCCTTGGAGTGGTCCAACATACGTGTGCGCTCCAGCGCGATCATCAGAGAGATGTCTGTGCGTGGGAACAAGTCGTACAGACTGTCCAAGTCGACTGAGCTCTTACCGTCTCTCACGGCGAGCTGGAGTCGGTGGTAGCACAGCCACAAGTAGGCACTGTGTCGAAACAGGGCCAGGGCACACTTGTAGAAGGCCATCATGTCCTCTTCGTTCTCCAACAAGCGTGCAAACACCTCCACTTCGAATGCTGAGCGCACCTCAAGCGGCTCTCCACCCACCACAAGCACACTGTTGAATGGATCCACATACACCCACTGATCCATACGAGTGTCTTGATCGCACACGCCGGCCATGGGCATGCGAAACTTGCGGTCGTAAAGTTGTCCAACGCCAATCCACGCCACGCCGGCACACGTTCCAGTGCACACAACCCACACCACGTTGAACGTCAATGCTTCTTCCGATGACATCACGGCTGCCACCAGCGTCCCACTCATCCCAGCTACTGTGAGCGCGATCGAGAGCTGGTTCATCCACTGCGCAAAGAAAGGCATCATCACACACTGCACCAGCACGCAGGAACTCTCCAACACCGCATAGCCCATGAAAAACAGCCGTGCGCGCTCTTCATCGTCCAAAACGCCCCCCAGTTTCGTCATTGCACCGATGGCCAAGGCGCTGCGGATCACAAACCACATGGCGGTGCCTCGTCCATGCGGACGTGCCAATGCCGACGTGGACATTGGATTCGAGTCAAATCCAAGTAGATTCCACGCGAATCCAATGAAGAACAAGAGCACCGTGCAAAGCCAGCTCAGTCCGCTGCCATCCGCCAGTAGGACACACACCATCGGTGTGTACAGCACAGAAGATGCCACGGGAAGCAATTGGCGCAACACACGCACGGGGAAGATGAGCAGAAAGAACTGTCTGGAAGTGGCCAAAATCGTGAACGCCAGAAGCCCAAACACGACCAGCACCAAGGCCTGAACCCACGCCGTCAAGTGCTCGGCCACTGTCAGAAGCAACAACGCACGCATCACTTGTTCGACGGGAGATCCGCCGCTGTGAGATTCATGTCCGCTCAGGATGCCTGTTCGCAAAGAAGGATTTTGGTGTCAGCAGATTCTCCGACGAGCTCACCGTACGTGCTCATCGACCAATGTATGGGTTCATCGCATGCTGTAAGGGTCATTTCCAATCCGCTGGAATCGATGTTTCGTGCCAGCACTCGTGTTTCTGCGAGCCTGGGGTCGAACTCTTTTTCATCGTAGATTTTTGACGAAAAGGGCCCGCCGCTGCGAACTCATCACAACCACGAGTCCTCTCCCGAAACACACGTTCACTCGAAGGAGTTATATGTCTTCCACGACCAAGTCCCCTTCTGGCACACCACAATTCAGTGCTGCTGTGTTCAAAGAACTTTTGTCGAGTTGTTCTTCCTTCGCGCAGGAAGAACAACTGGACGAAAAGTGTTCTTTCGACGCGCAGGAAGAACAACTGGACGAAAAGGTCTGTCAACCTTCCGCCTGCGCGGTGTTGGGTTGAATGCACCCAAGTACACTCACCTGCTGGTGCGAGCAGTGCTACTGCTTGACTATGCACAAGAAAGAGGGACACGGCAACCATCCAGTCTGGAGTTGGATGCTGCCACTGAAGAAGCAGGAGCAGTCCTTGTCCCGCCACTCTCCGCCCTCGTGTCACCCATGACGGCACGCGTAGCTTCCATGTGTCTTTGCCCTCCACGTCTCTCCCATCCACGTCGATCTCGTGCATCGTGAATGATGACAAAAATCGTTGGAAGCGCCTGCGCCGCGTTGGCCCAGGTCTCTGCTTTTCCGACGCCACACACCAGCAACTACCCCTACTGGCGGACAACACGCGTGCTTTCATTCACTCGTTTTGCCACCGACATCACCAAATTGCTGCCAGGCGACTGCCCGGCACGTGTGGTCGCAATTTACCAGCCGCCCCAAGGGTTGACACCGATGCGGCCACCGCGGTATCCACTGCTTCCACCACGCTTGCTGAAGATACCCTCCTCGTTGTCGCTGTCCTCCTCGTCCGAAGAATCTTCCTCGGAGGCGTCAGACTGCTCCAGAGCGGAATCCTCCTCGTTCGACTCGTCGCTGCTCACCTCGGGCAGAGCATCGGTCTCGTCCTCGGTCTCCTCGATTTCTGCGTCGGCGTCGCTCACCTCGGTGTCACTGTGGTCATCCCATCCATTCACACGTGTCAGCTCTTCCAAAATCACCCACAAAAGCAAAAGCACAAACGGCCGAATGCGGAAAAAAAGGGGGGATGGTGGGAGCGGGTTGCGCTTTCTTCTCGCTCGCGCCAACGACGTACAGGCTAGCCTCGTCGCTCTCCTCGCTCTCGTTGGCCTCCTCCTCCTCATCGGCCTCGGCGTCCTCCTCGGCGTCATCGCTGTCCACCGCAGCATCCTCCTCCTCCGTCTCAGCGGCAATATCGTCCTCCACCTGGTCGGCGACCTCCGCATCCGCGGCAGTCTCCTCCGTTGTGGCGGCAGCCTCTTCGGCGAGGGCAAAGGCGCTAAGGGCAATCAGAAGCAGGGCAATCCAGCTCTTGTTCATGTTCGGAATTGTCGTTGGGTTTTGTTAATGTTTGGATTGCGCGCGTTGTCGCAATACCCCTCCCGACTCACACCTCCTTGTCGCCCTCCAATCCACCCACAGACACCACATCTCCCCGCACTGCCGCCTCGATCCTTTCCCGTAGTGTCAAGGCCCGCCTCACATCAAACTCCACGTCCACAGCCACGTCCCCTTCGCTCTCGCTTCCACTCCACTCGTCCATGAGGGCACTCCTCTTTTCCATCCTCTCCTGAATGCGTGCCTGTGCTCGTGCCAGCAGGGTTGCCCTTCGCTCAGCCGCACTCCTGGGTGTCAATCCCCCCATGCCCAAAGTGCTGACGCTTGACTCAGTCTCTCCCGCAGACGACCATCCTCCATCCCGTTCGCTCCCACTTCGCGGACTGCCCATGTACAACATGTCCGACAGCGCCTCACTGTTCTCGCTCCTCCTCTCCGCAAGCTCCCGTCCTCCACTCCCGTCCTCTTCCTCGTCCTCCTCCCATTCCTCCTCGTCCTCCTCCCACTCCTCCTCGTCCTCTGTCTCCTGTCCCTGCCCCTCTTCTTCCTCTTGCATCTTCTTGCGCGGGGAAATGCTTTCCATCAACGAGCTCCGCTCCGCTTCTTCGCTCTCAAACGCACTGCTCCGTGCGCTCGCCTGCCGTTCAGCCTCTTCGAACGACTCGTCCAGCTCGTTCGTCAACATCTGCGGGTCCCACTTGAGTGAAGGAACCCCCTGTGGCACCCTCACCTTTCCCTTGCTCCCCCTCTTGTGCTGTGCATGTCTCTCCTTCTCCACGCGCGCACGCCGCCTCCTCTCTCGCCGTTCCGCCATCACCTCCTGCTTCCGTTTCCTCTTTGCCTCCGCCTTGCGCTCTTTCTCTCGCTCCACTTCCTCCCTCACTGCGTTTTGCCGTCGCACCACATTGTCAAACCGCGGCACTGCAGGCTTCCGCGGCAGATCGCTCGCCTTCATCGGCTCCTCCTCACTCGGCACCTTTTTGTTCTTCACCACAGGCACGGGTGGCTTCAGCGGCACCTGTTGCACCCCCTCTTCCGGCTCCTCCCTCTGTGTGCTCCCGCCACGCACTCCCAGCCGTGGCACAGGTGGCTTTGGCGACCTCGGCTCCTCCTCCACCACTGTCACATCCTCTCGATCCATATGCAGAATTGGCGGCGCCCCCGCAGTGTAGCTCAGCGGCGCGTTGGCCACAATCTCCTTGTGTTTGCTGCTTGCCGACCATGGTTTGCTGCGTGGGTTCCTGTCCGCCGTCCGGTGGTGTTGGCTCACCCTACGTGCCACCCTCGCCTCTTCCTCCTCCTCCTTGTGTGCCTTTTCGCTCCATGCCAGCCGCTTCGTCTTGCGTCCATGCACCGTCGTGCCCTTCAGACTACGTGCACTCGCACTGTGTGCTGCCTTGCGCGGGTCCACTCGTTCCCTTCCCTCCTTCTCGTCCGCCCCAGCCCCACTCGACTTGCTAGATCCTTCAAAGTGGCTCTTCTTCGGCCTTTTCCCCTGTGTCCTTACCTTGTACGGCGACTGGTACTCTCCGTTCACCACCTCTCCCGGCGCCGTCTTGCGTCCACTCACTTTTTCCTTGTGCTTCCGTGCACGCAGCTCATGTTGGCTTGGTGGTGTCCCTTGCCCAACTGCCACCGTCTCTTCAAGAGCCTCCCGCATCTTACGTGCACGCTCCTCCCGTGCCTGCCGCCGTGCAATAGCCTCCAGATTCGCCTCGCGCTCGCGAGCCCGTCGTGCCTCTCCCTTTTTCTGTACACTGCTTCTCTGGCTCATACTCGATCCCCTCGACACCACCGACGATGTTTCCCACGCCTCTCCATTGCCCTTGCCCGTCCCATGCCTCCCCTGCGTCTCTGTGGCTTCTGTCGTCCCAGCTCCCAATTCCTCCACTTCCCCACTGCCTCCTCCCCCGCCTTCCACAAACTCCATCGGATCTTCTCCCGAAAAGTCGTCCAGTAACGACCCGTTCACTTCCATTCCTGCGCTCTCCTCCAGTATCCGGCTCAGCGGGTCCGTCTCTGCGCTCCGCTGCTGCCGTCTCTCCGCCTCCGTCAACACACTCCTTGCGTCTCGACTGCTGTTCAACGACTCATTCAGCCGTGCTCGCTCCTCCTCCAGCCACGCCCGTTTCCTCTCCAGCTCTTCCATCCGTGCTTGCTGCTCCGCCTGTGTGTGCATGTCCCGCTCCTCCCGTGTCAGCTGCCTGGTGCCGTTTTCCCGCCTGCCTTTGCGGATGTCCGTTGAAATGAGCAAAAAGACCTACCTTGCGTGCTTCTTCCGCCTCCCACTCTTCCTGTGCCTTGCGTTCTGCTTTCCGCTCCGCAATCTGTGCCCGCTTGCGCTCTCGTTCTGCTCGTCGCGCTTCCAGTTGTGCTTGGAACGCCTGGCTCGCGCGGTCGGTCTTGACACCGCCGGCCCCATGTCGCTTTTGCGACGTCGACGACGCCCCCTGCTCATCCGTACGTCCCATCATACTCTGCTCCTCTCTCTGCACTCGCGTCGTCTCGTTGGCTCTCTCTCTCTCACCCGCGCGTCTGTGCGTCCCTCCCAGCTCCTCTGGTGCAATGTGCTGCACCGTTCGACTTTTTGCCTCCACGCGCGTGCGTCCCCATCCAAAACACAAGCGCCACCAACATCCAAAAACCATGTCCAGTGCCTTTGACGACGATGACGAGCAGGACGAAATGGTTTACAGTGGCTCCGACTCGCTGATCCTCAACCAGGATGCGGCCACCTTTGAGCGCACCTTCAAGTGCACCCTGCGCAACATCCAGCTCAAAAACACAAAGGATCTCACACGCCCCAAGGTCAAATTCACCCTCGGAGGCAATTACCACGAGGAGGACCGCCGTCACGCAGGCGAGGGCATCGTCAAGACGGGCAAGAAGGGCCCCGAGTTCACCACAGAGTCCATCAAGGGCTACGACGACAAGGACGGCGCCACCTTTGACACAGAGTTTGTCAAGTACTGGCAAGGCACTTACGAAGACCTCAAGGACCAGGAGCTCCTCATCCAGGTCTTCAACGTCGGGTACGTGCCCGTTTTTTCGCCCCTTTTCGTTTTCCTCGGCTTCCACCGCCCGAATTTTTGGGCCACCTCCCTCTCGCACCCCCTGCTGCGCACACACACCACCCTCCCCTCCTCCTTTCCTCCGGGCCTCCCTCCACCGCCCTTTGCATCTCCCTGTGGCACCCTTGGCCCTCATGTGCGTCCACCCGTGGCCACTCTCTCTCGACCTCCCTTTGTGCGCGCGAGCAACGCGTCACCCCTTTTCCCTCTTGACGCGCCGTTTGTCTCGCTCCAACCTGCCCTACACGCACGTACACACATCCCCGCGTGCATACCCTTGCCACACAGACCTTGCATCACCTCTGTATCCCTCCCCACCTTCCATTCCACCCACCCTGCGAGCCTGAGGCCGCCGTGTTTTGCCTCGCCTGCGTCCTGGATTTCAAACCGCTTCGGCGCCGCCAATCTCTCCTCCTCACGCACTTGCTGTGTCCGCTCACACACCACCTCCGTGCCCCTTTGTGTGCGCCTACTCCTGCGCACCGCCCTCATCACACCACACCCTGTTTTCACTGTGTCCCGTCTTTGCCTCTCCTCACAGCTGCTGCGGTTGCAGCAAAGAGCTGATGGGCGAAGCCCGTCTCAACCTCCACAAGTGGGCCGACGGCACCATCGCCCAGGGTGAGTCCTCCCACTGCCAGTGCGCCCCGTTTCCAGACCACACACCCTCCCATTTTCGCCTCTCGCTCACACACACACACCATCCCCATGGCCCGCCACAGAACACGAGTTGCGCCTTCGTCAGGGCGGCCGCAACGTCATTGCCGGCGACATCCAGTTTATGGGCTACTTCCAGGAGGTGTGGGACTTTAAGCTCAGCTTCACTGACTGGAAGGGACGCAACCTTCTGGCCAAGGACAGCAGCGGCACCTCGGATCCGTACATCAAGATCAAGTTTGACAACAACTGGTCGCAGATGTTCCAGGGCGGCCTCAACCGCAGTTGCCAGAGCGAACACTGCATCAAAACACTGCAGCCCACCTGGTCCGAGGTCGGCGAGATCACCTACCGTGGCACACGCAGCGAGCTGGAGAACGAAATCATCAAGATCGAGTGCTTCGACTGGGATCAGGTCGGCAAGGACGACCTCATCGGCTCCGCGGACGTGCTCATGCGTGGTGTCCTCGACTACGGCTCCATGGACCTGGAGATCCGCGAGACCAAAAAGGTCACTCGCAACGGCGAGACGCTTATCGAAGTGACCCCCGCGGGCGGTCTCGAGGGCATGGTGACCTCGGACACCCTGCCTCGCTTTGAGCAGGAGGGTGACATTGTTATCCCTGTTCCGGGCATGCGCTACCTGGCCGTGAAGATCAACTCGGCCAGCAACCTTCGTGCCACAGACGACAACGGCTCCACCGATTGTTTCTTCACCATCACCTGGGGCGGCGTCACGCAAACCACCAAGATTGTCAAGCGCAACCTCAACCCAAAGTTCGACGAGACGCTGTACTTCCCCGTGCGTCTTGTGAGCGACACCCCCGACGCCCTCGCCAAGAAGGGTCCTGTCAAGGTGTACGCGTGGGATTGGGACGAGGCCGGCAACGACCAGCAGGGTCAGTTTGACATCGACCTCTACGACATCCTCAACGGCGCCACCGACCAGTACGACCCCAAGAACAACAAGAGCAACACGCGCATGTACAAGAACGCGGCCCAGCAGCTGTTCACCGCAAACGCAGACGAGCCCAGCGAGGCCACAGTCGACTTTGCCGCCTGGTTCCAGCCAGACTTTCCGTCCAGCATGGTGTTGGAAAAGGACATGACCAGTCAGTTGCGCGAGCTGCCGCCCGTGTACAAAGAGCGCGAAGTCACCTGGCGCGAGGGCATCCCGGCCGCCCTGCTCAAGGACGGAGAGTACTTCATCGAGGCAGGCGACGAATCGGGCGCCCTGCGCTTCCTCCCCACCTTTATCCAACCCATCAACCCGCCCAAGGACCTGCAGGGCAACACGTTGAAGGTGGCACGCACCGTGCAGTGCTTCACCTTTTCCAGCGACGTCGACGCATTCCAGGGCATGGACGACGTGTGGTGCTCCACCAACTACTTCCTGGACATGAAAAAGGGCGACGCAGAGGAGCACGCCATGCTCATGTGCAACCTGTTTCTGGGTCTCACGGTCAAGGAGGTCGAGGGCAAGCCGCCAACCAAAATCAACGCGTTTTGCGCAAACGGCAAAACCAAGAACGGCGAGGATCACACGTGGGTGGTGACGCTGGAGAACGACGGCTCGGTGATCTTTTGGGAGACAACAAACGGCAAGCGGTACGTGCTGCCTGAGCGCTGGCTTGGCGACGAGGAACACCAGCGGTACGCGCTGATGGGCGACGACGATGACTCGGACGAGGAAGAGGAGGAGGTGGACATGGGCGACGTGGCGGTGGACGTGTCGGCGGACAACAAGGGCAAGGGTAAGATCACGGCGGACATGCTGCGCGATGACGAGGACGTGGTGCTGGACCGCCAGGACATCCAGCGAGAGAACGCAGCCTATGAGGCGGAAGAGGTGGAGGTGTTTGAGGTGGACGACGGCCCGCAGATGTCCCTGCCCAAGGGGTCGGAGAAGCTGGTGAAGGTCAACGTGCCATACATGTCCATTGAGACGCTGTTCAACGCGGAAAACATTTGGGCCAACATCCAACACAGCGACCCGACCAAGATCAAGTATGACATCAACGACCCGCTGCAGTGGAGGCCCTTTGTGGACCCGCAGGAGGATTTCGTGGAGGAGCACAAGTGCTTCTTTACGCCGCGCAACCTGGGCCCGTCGCTGCGCGGAGGCCGTCTGGAGGCGCTGGAGCAGGCAATCTACCACGAAGTGTGTGCAGGAGTGACCAACTGGCGCCACGGCGAGCACATGGAGACGGAGATCATGCACGAGATGGCGCCTGTGCTGAAGGAGGGCATGGAGTTGATGGAGAACCAAAAGGTGTCGTTCGACCCAGAGGAGTTTGTCAACGACATTAGCTCGTGGAAGGGCAAGGTGTCGATGGCCTGCCCGCCCTCGCACAAGTTCCGCGGTGTGCCCATCTGCTTCTTTTTCACCGATGCCAAGCGCATCCGCAAGGAGATGATGACCCGGTACGACTTTCACCAGGAAACCAACAGCAACGCCAAGTTTGCGTTTGGTGTGCATGTGGCTGCGTACCCGGGTGCTGTTGCGGCCGTATGGATCTACTTCTCGGTGATGACGCCCGTTTCGTAAGCGTGTCGTGGGCAGAGACGAGATTGGGAGTGGGAATGAAAAGGGAAACGATGTTTGACGTGCAATGTGTGGCAGGCCGGGGGGGGGGGGCGGGGGGGAATGTGTGTTTGAGGTTGTGGTGGCGCGTTGCAGGCCAGGAATAACTTTTTTTGGGGGGCCATGAGCGAGGCGGACGATCACCTTTGCCCCATCTGTGCAGAGGAGATGGATCTTACAGATAGAAGCTTCACACCTTGCGAATGTGGATTCAAGGTGGGTGGGGCGTGCAGGCGGGGAGAGAAAAGAAGAGGGTGAGCGGAGGTGTGCAATTGCAAAGGCTGATGCAAGGACTCCCCGTGGTGAACAACGCACCTGAACGAGCGCAGGTGTGTCTGTGGTGCTACCACCAGATCAAAGAAGACGTGAACGGCCTGTGTCCGGCATGCCGGAGGCCGTACACCGACGAACAGGCCAACTTTGAGCCTCCAGAAAAGTAGGTTGCGGGCAAGGCGCACGGGGGGTGAGGCGACGTGGCGAAGGAGAGGAGCTGGGAGGGGATTGGACGGGCATGGAGCGGGCAAACATGTGCAGAGAGGCGTGGTGTGGCGTAGGGACGAGGCGGAGGAGGGCGGAAAGTGCAGGGAGGCCGGAAAGTGGAAGAGTGTTGCGTGTGCGAGCCCGAATGGGCTGGTGCAGGAGAAATCCGGGAGCGGGTCTGAGGCGGCGTAGCGGACGAAGAAAGGGGCAGGAGGACAGGAAAAGGCACTGACACGGAAGGAAACACACGCGTGCGGCGTGGGGTGTGCGTGCGATGATGACACAGCATCGTGGAAATGGAGGAGAAGCGGCAAAAGAAGGACCGGCGCGGGAACGTGAGCGTGAAGGAATACCACAACATGCGGGTGATTCAAAGGGATCTCGTGTACGCCATCGGAATCCCGCCGTCGATGGCATCGGAAGAGGTGAGTGTACAGGGACAGGTGTGGGAGGAGGAAGGGCAAAGGAAAAGGGCGTGAACGGGGCCCTCGCATGCATGAGACGTGCAGCCTGAGCAGCGGAGAAGGAGGCCGAGTGGAAGGCAGTGAGAGGTGGCCACAGGCGAGAGAGGCTGACGCAAATGGGATGGCATGGATGGACGGGTGTGGGGCACACGTGGACAGGTGCTTGGGGACGAAGAGCACTTTGGCCAATACGGGCAGATCAAGAAACTGGTGCTGAACACCACGCCGCACCAGACAGGCGACAAGCTGTCGTACAGTGCATACATAACGTATGAGGAAAGTCACATGGCGCAGTGTGCCATCCGGTCTGTGGATGGATTCCTGACCGAGCACCGCGTGCTGCGCGTGTCGTTCGGCACAACCAAGTACTGCGTCAACTTTCTGCGAAGTCGAGAGTGCCACAACCGGGAGTGCATTTACCTGCACGAGTTTGGCAAGGACGAGGACGTGTTCACACTGGACGAAATGGCCGCCGGGAAGCATTTGGAAAAGGGAAACGGCAAACGCAAGCCGCACACACTGCCACACGGATGCACCACAGCCATGCCGCCGCCACGGTACGAATTAACAGACGCCGACTTTGAGGAGGAGCACACACAGGCGGGAAGCGGAGGAGGCGGAGGAGGCGGAGGCAGCGCAGACATAAACCACGCACCACACAACACCAGCAGCGGCACAACGCGCGGGCGGGGCAGCCACGACGGGCGCCGCGGGCGCACAGGAGGAAACGTGGGACGCAACAACAACGGACGTGGAGGACGCAGCGGAGCGGGAGGAAACGGAAGCGGAGGCAACAACGGACGTCGAAGCGGAAGCGGAGGACGATACAAGAACGAGCGTCGTGGAAGGCATCACGACAGGCACGGTGGCGGGACCGGAGGACGTCGCAACAGAAGTGTGGGTGGCGAGAGCGAAGAAGAGGATGAGGAGGAGGAGGAGGAGGAAGCATACAGCGGGCCAAACTGGGCCAACATGGTAAAGAGCGGGCCGTCCAAGGCGACGACTGCGTCTGGGACGGGAGACAACAGCAGCGGCGGGAGCAAGAAGAAGCAACAGCGACAGCAGGCAGACAGCAGGCGAGGGCACAGGGAACAACAACAGGGCAGTGGTGAGGATGATGGGGCTGAGAAAGAAGCAGCCAGGGAGCCGCAAGCGAAGCGCATCATGGCACGTGTGACGGGAGAAGAAGAGGGTGACGATGAAGCCATGGACGGAGAGGACGAAGAGGTGAATGACGACAAGCAGCAGCAGCAGCAGCAGCAGCAGCAGAAGGGACGCGTGCAAGCATTGGTTGCAGAGCGGTCGAGCGAGGCTGAGGCCGACCGACGGGAGCAGCAACGCCGTGCAGAGGAAGAGTCGCAGAGGCATGGATGGCTGGGATCGATGGAAGAGGTGAACCGAATGGCAGAGAGCGTGCTCACACAGAAGGAGCGTGCGGCGGAGGAGGAGCGATCGCGATTTGGGTTTGCGCACGGCCAGCACGGCGAGGAGGAAGGTCCGAAGGGCGGCGCAGCAAGCGGGTTCGATCTGCAACAACAGTTTCAGGCGCTGTTGCCCAACGTAAACATCTCGTTTGCGGCTTCGGGAGGCCTGGGGTCGATGGGCGAGGTGCTGCAGAGCGGGGAGGGCGGCGGAAACCCAGGCGCTGGGTTGGGGATGCCAGAGCACGGGGTGGAGCGGGAGCAGCAAATGATGGCTGCACAGGCACAAGTGCAGCAGGCACAGGCGGCTCAGGCGGCACAAGGACACAGCATGTACAGCGGTGGGGGAATGTGGGGCAGCAGTGGAGGCGGGGCAGGGTCAGGCGGAGGAGGGTTCGCTCCCATGTATGGGATGATGGGTGGCTCTCTGTTTGCCCCGCCTCCTGGACAAGTGCCGCAAGGGCAACAGCAGAATGGACAGCCCGGTGGCGCAGGAGGGGCAGCGGCGTTTGTTGGCATGGCACCCGTGCATGGGCTGGCGAGCGAGGAGGGCAGCCAGAGCACGGGCACGCACAGAGGAGGCATGCACGGATGGGGTAGCAGCAATGATGGCGAGGATGTGTTTGGAGGGGCCGGGGCCGGCGGTGGTGGTGGTGGTGTTGGGGGTGGGGGCGAGTTTCAGTCGTACATGTCGTTCCCAATGATGTTTGTGCAGGGGAACACGTGGGGTGGAGGTGGTGGTTTGGCGGTGAACGAAGAAACACAGGCGATGCAGGTTGCGCAAATGCAGGCAGTGCAGGCGCAGCACCAGATGCAGGCACAACTGCAGGCGCAGGCGCAAGCCGTGCATAACATGGAGCAGGCGGTGCACGCCCAGGCTCAGGCACATGCACAGAGGATGCAAAGTCACGTGATGGCCAAGACACATGAAAGTGAGGTGGACGAGGATGATGACGAGGATGACGATGAGGATGAGGATGAGGATGACGAGGACGAGGACGAGACGCGCTCGCAAGGAGAGGACAAGCGTGGACGTCGTCTTGACAAGACACGCAGGCAGAGGGAAGGCACGGAGGACGAGTCGGAAGGATCGGAAGACGGAAGCGAACACAGGCGCGTGGTGGGCAAGTCGAGCGAACGTCAGGAGCGGACGTCGCCGCAGAAGCGAGGGAGGAGCCAAGACACAAGGCAACACAGGGGCGGTGGATACAAGAGTGGATACCGTGGTGGCAAGGGAGGCGGCTCGCGAGGGGATAGCAGGGGCCACAGCAACAACACCGGCGGCAACAACACCAACAACAGGAGACACGGCCACGGAGGTGTGGGAGGAGGCGGAGGCGGAAGCGGAAGCGGACGCAACGCAGGAGGAAGCGGGGGCAGCGGCGGAAGGTATCAAGGAGGACCACGCAGTGGCGGGCGACGGGACTATGGCAGGAACACAAGCAACGGCAAGTATGCGCGAGGCGGGGGTGGCGGCGGCGGAGGCGGAGGCGGTGGAGGGAAGCGAGGAGGAGGCCACAACAGCAAGTACAACAGCAGCAGCAGCAGCAGCCGCGGCGGGCGGTCGGGTGGAGGCAACAGCAGCAGCGGTGGAAGTAGCAACAGCAACAACAATAACGTGATGAACGCAGAGCTGCAGCAGCTGAAGGAGGATTTCGAGAAGAACCGAAGAGCAACGCGTGCGCTGGATGCCAAGTTGGAGGAGGCGTCGCGCAGATTTGACCAACTTGAGCGAGGGAGCAGATGATGATGATAGAGACAATGATGGAGACTGGGGAATGAAGTGGAAACTGAAAATTGGAAATCTGAGTGCATTGGGGCATCGGACGAGTCAGCAGCGGGCATTCCAGGGACCAGAAATCTGTAGGATCTGCGCAAAAGGATGTGCCAAATGCGGCGAGAGTGAGCTTCGGTGAGAAATCAGCAACAAGTGCTTGCGAAGGCACCAAGTAGCAAATGGCGGGGACATGGAATTGCCTGGCCGGCACTCGTTGCGATGCAAGCACCGCTTCGAGGCATGGGCGTTGGCAGTCCCCACTGCTCTAGGGCGTCTTGGAAGGGAGGATCCATGGACACAAGTGCAGGAAATCACGCCTGCGAGCGTCTTGGAAATCTCTTTCTTGGCGGCCCATGCATGCACAGAACAGAACGGCTTCGCAAAGAAACACAGGAATCCACTGACCTTTTTCGTGTGGGCTGATCGCACTGTTGAGCATGTGCAGAGAACGGAGTGAGTGGAATGGAACGCCTGATGGAACATCGGCGTGGGTCAGCCATCCTGGACACACTGCCCTGTGGTCCTTGGCGAGGACAGGACGTCCATCGGCCATTGGCAGGATTCTCTGCGAGGAGGTCGACCAGGCTGCGGCATGGCTTGGCAACACAGCCCGTTTAATTATTCCCCTCGGTGGCTGGGTGGGCTGGCGCATGTGCACGCACTCACCATGGCCGTTCGTGTCTTCCAGTGCTGCAGCTTCTTCCTTCCCCCGGCGGGCGGGCAATCTGTCCTTCTGCAGTGCGTGGATAATCACACGAGGTGAGCTGTCTCGCCAATATATACCTCAAACGCAGTGGGAAGAAGCAGTAAAAGGAAAGTCATGGCGACCCGCGTACGGGTCCGTTTGCCGGAATCAATCTCCCGAGTGAAAGTGATAAAAAAAGGGACGCCAAGATCAGTGCAGCGACCGTGTACGGCAGCTGCTCCCAGGGCGCTGAGTATATCTCGGTTTTTGGGGAACGCAGGTGCAAGCAGTGCGGATAGCAATCAGATCCACACAGCTGTACAACGTACCATGCGGCGGGTGCAATGCCCACACTCTGCAGCGCAGCGTTAAACAACAACTGCGCAGCACGTGTCTGCACACTCTGCTCGAGGGGATCAAGGTTGAGGGCAACGACGTCGGAGGAGGAAGAGACGAGAAGGAGGGGCAGGTTGCCATCGGACCAGCGTGCAAGCACTGCAGCGGACGGTTTGGCGGTGAGGATGACGCGTGCACACTGTGTACACTGTGTAGAAGGCAGCGACACGTTGTGCAGCAACGGATGGTCGGGTTGGTCCACCGCCAGGGCCGAGGGACCGTCGAGGAGAGTGGGAGCCCAACCGGAAGCCGGGAGGAGCCGTTGCAGCGGCTCGCAATCGACGGGTTCGTCGCACAGCAGGTGTTGCTCGGCGAGGGTGTTGCCTGTAAAGACAACATGTCCTCCACGGGTGTCCAGATACGAGGTGAGTGCCTGGGCGACCGCGTCGCCGTCGGCAAAGGCAAAGCCTGTGTGGAGGAGGACGACGAGGGAGTAGCGGGAAAGGCGTTTGGCTAGCGCGGGCCCGTCCTCACGCCCTTGGGCATGGAGCAAGTCCACAAGCATGGTGGCACGTCTGCGTTGACCCAAGGAGAGTTTGTAGGCGCGAAAGGCGGTGCGGATGTGTGTGCGAAGGCGGCCGGCGGCCGCAAACTCGTCCTGGCTGCGATCGGCAAACAGGATGGCCACTTTCAGCTCCACGGGAGGCAGCTCGAGACCCAGCACGGCACCAAGCTTGCCCTCGGCAAGGAGGGCTGTGGCGGCACCCAGAGCAGCGACGAGGAGAAGGATGCCTAGCAGCATGGGGCAGCTGAGCTGGTCAAACATGCGTTCTGCATGCGCGGCGCGTCAGCGGACCGAAGCCAGGGCTTTCAGAGAAGCGGCGACCGCTTTTGGTGAGTGCCACACTCACCAAACCACCACTGCTGCGCGTACATGTCCCGCAGGCGTTGTTTGCGTTGTTCGAGACGCTGTGCGTGGCTCAGCTCGTCGTCAGCGGCCATGGCATGAGGGGAAAGCGGTGAGCGGGATGAGTGGCCGCGCAGGCGCAGGCAGGAATCCCAGTAGCCCATGTTCACGCGCAGTGCCACACGTGTGCGAGGCAGTGTCAACGCCATGCAGCTTGGCGGACTGCGCTCGATGAGCACCGCAGAGCCCGAGGTGCTTGTGGAGAGGGACACCAACTGTGTGTCGGTGGTGCTCAACCGTCCGCGCGCCCTCAACGCCCTCAACCTGCCCATGATCCGCACCATGCTGCCCCTGTACCAAGAGCTGGAAGCCAACCCGCACGTCAAGGTCATTGTCCTCAAGGGGGCCGGAGGCAAGGCGTTCTGTGCAGGCGGCGACATTCGAGCCATCTACGACGCAGTCAAGGGACCCAACGCCGGCAAAGACACCATTGCCCAGGACTTTTTCCGCGAGGAATACCAGCTGGATCATCTGATTGGATCGCTGGAGACACCCCACGTGGCATTGATTGACGGGATCACGAGTACGTAGCGCGCAAACGAAACGGGGTGCCAGCCCAGCACACACACACACACACACATGCACATGCACATGCACACACTCACACTCGCATACAATGGAACAATGGAACGGTGTGATGGGCACACAGTGGGAGGCGGTGTGGGATTGTCTGTGCACGGACAGGTGCGTGTGTGCACGGAAAACACGGTGTTCAGCTTCCCAGAGACGGCCATTGGACTGTTTCCGGACGTGGGAGGCAGCTACCTGCTGAGTCGACTGGCACATCCGGGCCTGGGCATGTACCTTGGCTTGACGGGCGACCGACTCAAAGCCACGGACACGGTGCACGCAGGAATCGCCACGCACTTTGTGCCGCACGCTCGCATCGGCCACCTGGAACAACGCCTGGGCGAATTGGACCACGCTGATCTGGACGGAGTGCGCAACGCCGTGCTGGAAATGCAGGGCGAGGTGCCTGCGTTCTCGCTGCAGGACAAGTTGCCGTTGATCCAGGAATGCTTCACGGCCGATTCGGTCGAGGAGATCCTGGAGCGTCTGCGCACCAATGGCTCCGAATGGGCCAACCGCACCGCCGATCGCATGCTCACCATGTCGCCCATCTCCATGAAGATCACGCACCGTCAGCTGCAGGAAGGCGCCACCAAGTCCTTTGCAGATTGCTTTGTTATGGAGTATCGCATGTCCCAGCGCTGCATGCAGGGTGAAGACTTTTTCGAGGGCGTACGCTCTGTCCTCGTCGACCGCGACAACAAACCGCAATGGCAGCCGGACGACCTGGCACAGATCACCCCGGCGATGGTGGACGAATATTTCAAGCCCCTGGACAACGACCTGGAGCTCTTGTTGTAACTGGTCCACGGGACACGACCAACAGTGCGTGGAGGAGGTGGTGGTGGGGGAAAGGGGGGAAGCATAGAGTGGAGAATGGAGCGCTGTTGACACTACAGTAATGGATTGGAACTCGTTGCTGGCGGCCAAACGCAAACGCACGCGTGACGTCAACGAGGGCCAACACAAACGACAGCGGGTTGGGGCAGTCGATGTGCAGGGCGACGCAGGTGCAGGCGGTGGGGTGGGCTCAGTCTCGGACGAGATTGTGTCGTCGACGTCTGCAGCCTCGTCGTCGACACCACGCCACGGTGGATTCTTGCATGAGACGGCCATCCACGTGGTGCGTGTGTCACTGTCACACACAGAAGAACAACTGCGTCGCAATATTGTGCTCAAGCATGGCGGCGAGCTGGTGGACGACGTGTCTGCACCGGTGGAGCAGTCGCCGCTTGTCGTCCTCACCACGCTACGCTCGTTTGACGAGCTGCGCACTCATCTGCCCGAATGGATGCGCAAACAGCCAGAGCAGGTGGAGTTCCACACACTGGAGTGGCTCACGCGTTGTGTGGTGCGCAAGATGAGGCTCCCGGCAGCCGTCGAGGCGTTGTCAGGAACCCGGCGCAGGTCGGCTGCAGCCCGTTCCAGCAGCAGCAGCAGCAGCAGCAGCAGCAGCAGCTCAGAAGACACAGCAAACGACACAGGATTGGCTGAAGACATGCAGGTGATGGCCTCCAACGACCAAATCAAGTTTTTTTGACTTTATGCACGCTTCGTGGTCGTTGTCGCCGATGCCCGCTGAGCTGACGCGCCACGACCCGGTGCCTCTGGCTCACCTGCAGCCTGCCGCCCCGCCTCTGGACGAGTACGACTCGCATCCACTGCTGGACGAGCTGCTGGATCGACATGCATCCGAGGCAGAGCGACGTGGAGCGGGGCAACAACCTACCAAGCGCACATACCACGCCAAGGGCACAGAGGAGGAGGCACAGGAGCAGCAAGAGGAGGCGCAGGTGGAGGAAGAAGAGTCTCAGGCGCAAGCAAGCAACGTAAACAATCTGGTGGTCCAGTTGCTGGGCGAATTGGGCGACGTGGTTGGCGCGGGCCAGATGGACAACGACCAGTGGCGTGCCATTGCGTACCGCAAGGCAGTCAATGCCATCCGTGCGTACGACAAGCCACTGACGCTGGGGGTCGCTGCCACCCTCCCTGGCGTGGGGCCCAAAACGGCGAAAAAGATCGACGAGATCATCGAGACGGGCAAGCTGGAGAAGCTGCGCGTGCGCAAACAGGACGAGATGAACAGCACCTTGCGGCTGTTTCGTGGCATTTACGGCGTGGGTCCGGTAAAGAGCAAGCAATGGTACGCAAAAGGCTACCGAACCCTGGACGACCTGCGCGAGCATGCTGACCTCACTCATGCCCAGCAGCAGGGCATACGCTACTACGACGACCTGCAACAACGTATTCCACGTAACGAAGTGACGCAGATGCGCATGGTCATCGAGCAAGTGGTCGCCGAGGTCGATCCGGGCCTGACGGTGACCATTTGTGGCTCCTACCGGCGAGGAAAGACGTCGTGTGGCGATATCGATTGCCTCATCTCCTCCAAAGAGGACATGGGCGACGACGTGGCCAACTGCAAGCGGGTGCAGGACGTGTTGGTGCCGATTGTCAACAGGCTCACGCAGCGCGGCTTTCTGATCGCCCACCTCACACACAGGCTAAACGACAAGTACAACGGCATCGCGTCACTCGAGGCTGAGGACAAGCGTCTGGGACGCACGCCAAGCAAGCCACGTCTGGCGCGTAGGGTCGACCTGCGATCCATCCCGCGCCACGAATGGGCCACTGCAATCACATATTTCACAGGAAGCGAGGCTATGAACAGAAGAATGCGATACTGGTCCCGGTTGCGCAACAATATTCGCGTCAACGAACACGCGCTGCTGCGAACTGGCCTCAACGAGGACGATGTCCTGTACCGTCTCCACGTCGAAAGCGAGCGCCACCTGTTTGCCCTCATGGGGTTGCAGTACCGCAGACCCCAGTTTCGCAACAATGCCAACGATCTGATTTACATCGGCGACCCGATTGTCATCGACACCGACTTTGACCCCGAGGCCGCAGCAGAGGATGACGACGAAGAGGCAGATGGGTGACAAGAGTACACCCACATTCATGTTTTGGTTGCTTTTCATTGTCTCTCTCACAACCGAACACGCAGAATCTCGTCCACAATGCTCAGCTGCTGGTCGTCGCAGTGCTCCTTCAACAATTCGCACAACTCTCGCACGTCGTCGCTGTCGTCGTGCTCGCAAGCCACTTGAAGCGACCCCAACAGGTCCAGAAGGGCGTTGGAGTGAAGATCGGTGCCTGTGAACGCGAGCTCGACCAGCTCGAGCAGCTGATTCTTGCTCTTGTCAAACTCGCCCGTCTGCACGTGGCACAGAAACAGAGAGAGGCGCAAACGCAGCGAAAGGCTCTCATACACACTCGAGGGTGTCTTGAGGGACGGCGCCATGGAACTCAGACCCATGGTAGAGGCGGCGGAGGCATCGTATGCGCTGTCGTGACCCGCGTCCAGCTCGTCACCAGCCTGGATTTGTTGCGAAAACTTGTTCTTCATCTTGGTTGACAGGCCGACCATGTGTTCGTACACGTCCTGCACACTGTTGAGGTCCTTCTGCTGCAAAAACACCTCGGCTGCGCTTTCCAGACACAGCAGAGCGCTGGTGTGTGCCCCCTGCTTGAGGTGGGCCGCTGCTGCCTCTTGGTAATAGTGTGCGGCATTGTCGAGAATGTCCAGGATGCGCATGACGTTGCCCAGCTCCTGCAAAAGGATGGCAGCCATCTCATCACGGTTCTTTTCCCTGCAGATGGCCACCGTTTCCAGGTAGCATGCCTCGGCATCCACCAGACAGTCGCTGAGGTCATACTCACTCAACTGGTGGCCTTCCAGCGTGCATTCCAGCAACATGTCTCCGGCGTCCACCAGGTGCTGGCCCTGTTTTGTGGTGTTGTGCACACTCTGTTCGCATCTCGCCAGCGCCATGGCCACAAACGCCGTGTAGCGCAGGTTTCCCTCCTTGCGCAATGCGTCGTGCAGACTCTGCAAATCCTCCTTCGCTGTGTTTACCGTCGCCTTGCGGAAGAAGCGTTTGCCCAGGCCCTTGCGATTCAGCTTGCCCTGGATCCGATGGTATTCCTGCATGACCTCTGGTACCTCGGAGGCATCGCTCATCGTGGTGTGGTGTGTGTGTGTGTGTGTGTGTGTGTGTGTGTGTGTGTGCCCGGTGGAATGTTGGCCCACACGGCGCCAAACAAAGCCCCACACAAAGCACGTGACCTGTGCGACGCCCCTCCATGACACTGGGCATTGGCGAGACATTTGCAGACGCCACGCAAACCCAAGTGGTGGTGTTTGCCGTGGGACGCATGCCTGCAAGCACGTTCCGCAAGTACTGCGCAGCGTTGCAGCTTCACAAGCGCATCGGCCTGGCCACGGTGACTCGCATCGACCAGCAAAACGCAAGTCCTTTTGGCCAGGGGGCGTGGGACTCTGGCGTGGTGCAACTCAACTATGTAGAATATCCGAGCGGAGTCACTCCAGCCTACGTGGGCGAACTGCGGCAGTACGCAAAGATCCAAGGGGTAGGTGGTGGCCGTCTGTGACTGGCCTTCGTTGGTATGCCCTACTCGCTCCCACCCCCCCACACCCACAACACTGACATCGGGTGCGTGTTCTCATTTGCATTGCTGTTTCCACCACGCCGGCGCAGGCCATCGGCATCGTTCACTGCCCGCAGTACGAGAGCATGAAGGATGCCAACGAGGAGTTTCGGCGTGTGCTGAAACAATTAACACCCAACCAGTCTCAAGAGGGTAAGCGTGGGACGTGGGGGCGGCCGCAGCTGCGTGAGAGGCCGTTTCAAGCAAGGAGGGGAAATCGCTGACACGAGCTGCGTTTGCCTGGGTGTTTGCCTCTCCGGGACTTGTGCTCTGGTTCCACACACAGGACTGCCGGTGCGCTGTTATGCGTTCGAACCCCGCAGCAACCAAGAGGACATTATGCAGCCCAACTTTGTGATGGTGCCGAACGGCGACGCGGTGCATCTGGGGTTTTACATCAGCACGCTGCTGACGGACTTTGTGGCGTCGTTGCTGCACAACTGGGAAACGCAGATCAACAGTGGAATGAGCGACGTGGCCATCCTTCAATGTCCACTTGTGGAGCAGGAAACGGACGCGTCGTCGCGCAATGTGCGCAAACGAAGGCCTGCACGCGTGAAAAAGGCGGCGGCAGACTTGGCGTTGATGGCCGGCGCCGTGGACAAGGCCATCGAACTGTACACCGACGCAGTGGACAGTCTCAAGTCGAATAGTGACAACGTGTGGTGTGCCAGCGCCATGGAGGGCCTGTGCACCGCGCTGGTGGTCTCCGAGGGCGAACAGGTGCAGGAGAGTGTCACCGAGCTGGTGGCCGACAAGTACACAGACGTGCTCAAAGCCTACCGCAAGGCAGGCGCGGCGTTGCTGGAGGCAGAGGCGTGCCTGCGTCTGACACGCATGCATGAGGAGGCCGGCGACTACACCGAGGCCTTCCGTTTGCTTCGCGAAGCCCACAGTGTGGGCAACGACCTCAACACGGCCGACCGCATCCGCTTGTGTAGCACCTTGGCGCTCATCTACGAACGCATGCAATGCTTCCGCAAGTTTGCCTTTCACATCCTGGAAACTGCGTTCTTGTATCAGGATCAGTACAACCTGAACACAGCCCAGAGTCTCATGCTCCTGGTGTCCCGCTACTTCCAGCTGGGCAACCTGGAGCGCAAATTGGTGGACACAGACACCTTTGACCGCCTGCTGAGCAGCACATGGGCAGTCGATGCACCGCAAGGCAGCAGCGGCGGTAGCAGCGGCGGCGATCAGCAGACGGCCAACGAGGATGCGTCATCCTCATCCTCCTCATCATCCTCATCCTCCTCATCTGCTTTGTCGAATGGGAAACTGACACGCGCGCAGAGGAAGCAAACCAAGTTGATGGGAAGCCACGGGTGGTATGAATTGCAGCGAACTGTGCTGAACCACCTGGTGACGGCAGCCAAGAGTCTGAACGAGTCGCATATGACGTCGCGGTACCTTTACTTCAGCATCAACCATCTGTATGGGACACTGGATGCGAACGCGCAGTTCCGCATGCTGCGTGAGCTGAAGGCGCTGACGTTGCACCTGCCGCCCCTGCACCAGCCATCCATGCAGAGCATTGTGCGTGTGCAGTCGTTGCAACCGGTGCCCGTGGAGGAGAGCAAGCGGCCGCGGAAGCGAGAGCGGCCGGGGGCGGCAGACACGAGCACGTCGTCCGTGTTTCTGTTTGATCCGTTTGCAAACAGCCGCAGGGGGGACGGAGCCAAGAAGAAAACAGAACCCATCGAGTGGGTGCAGAACGAACTGAGCCACGTGCGTGTGCGCATCTCCAATCCGTTGAGTGTGGCTGTGGACGTGGAGTCGATCAGTTTGCGCACCGTGGGTGCCCGCTTCCAATCGTTCCCGGTGTCACTGTTTCTGCAAGCCAATGCCAAGGACGTGGAGGTGAGCATCAGTGGCAAGGCGCTGGAGGCAGGCAACTTGACCATTGTCGGGTGCATGCTGCGTTTCTGCAACATGGTCACGGTGCAGCCGGTCAACGCGGACGGCGAACCCGTGAGCATGGACCGCATAGCGTTGATGGGAAGTGCGTTTGAGCCGATGCTGGTGCGCGTGTTGCCCAGCATGCCCCATCTGCTCTTTGCGGACACCGTAAGCCAGGGTGCATGCGAACTGACTCTCCTGGACGGCGAGGTGCACCACGCGTACATTGAAATCCGCAATGTGGGCGACCTGCCCGTGGACGAGGTGCGCATTAGCCTGGAGATGGGCCTGCATCCGGGCCAAAAGGCAGAGCCCTTCCAGATGGTCAACCACTACCTGTACAAGACACGCCAAAGCGAGTTTGAGTGGGACAGCGAGTGGATCGACACCAACCTGCCCCTTGCAGCCAACGCCGTCTTCAAGTTTCCCTTTACCATCCGTGCGCATGCAGGCAACATGCCTCGCCTGCAGGCACGGTTGGCTTTCCAGTACTCCCAGCACAGCACCGCCACATACTACCGCCAGTACGACTTTATCGTCAATCTCAACATTGTGCAAGGGATCCGCCTGACAAACTTTGACGTGTTGGCCTTCCACTCACAGCACAGAGCGGACGCACAGCCGGGCGACAGCAGCGAGCACGGCAGCAGTAGCAGCGGCAACGCCAATGGCCAAGCGGGAGATGGTGAGGCAGCTGTAGAGGCGGAAGTGGGCCACGACGAGGCGACTGGTCATGATGAGGCACAGGACGACTCGTACTGCTATCTGGTGTTTGAGGTGACCAACGTGACGCAGATGGCCTTTGAGGTTGCATTCGCTGTGCGTGAGGATCTGCAGCCTGCCGCACCGTATGTGTATGAAAGGCAACACTACGTGGAGCCGAGCAGTGTGAAGCGTGTGGCGCTGCCCATGCGTCGCTTCCAGCTGGAGGAGAGCATGCTGGCAATGCCGGATCCGTACATTCCGGAAGGCCAGTTCCTGGTGACCGAACACCCGGACTTTACACCCGGGGAACGATTGGTTGTTGATGAACTGCGATGGTACAACGCAGCCCTGCAGACGTTGGTGGAGTTCCATTGGACCAACAGCTGCAACCAGAATGGTCGTTTGTACCTGCAGCGTTCGCTGATGCCAATCACCCTGAAGCTTCTCAAACCCGAGGCCGTGAGCATTGGCGTGCGCTTGAATGGCATGACAGCACAGCAGTTGGCTGACAAGGCCAACAGCGACCTGCATCTTCCATACAGCGTCCATGACGGCGACGCCAGCGGTGGCGGGGCACGTTACTACGCCACAAAACGCTTCCAGACGCTGAATGTGAGTGTGCACAACCATTCGCACGGCGACATGGCACTCAACCTCACTGTGGTACCGTACCAGGACGACGGAAGGGACAGCACGCGGTCGTTGGACATGACACACCGCATGGTGTGGGTGGGATCTCTCAACCAGATCCAACTGCCCGTTTTGGCTTCAGGGCAGAAGCATGTGCATCAGGTCCAGCTGTGCTTCCTGCGCCCAGGCACCTTTAAGTTTGAGTTTTTCGCCGAGCTGCGCGAGGATGGCGCAGGGCCACACGCACACGGCGACACGGACGGGAAGCAACAGCACCAACAAGCGCAACGTATGCGTTCCCAAACGGTGGCCAGGCTCAAGGCGGCCAGCAACCGATTTGGAGCGCCGCTGGAGCTGTTTTCGTTGCACAAGGCCGTGCACGTGGAAGCGGTGGAGCTGGGGTGAGAGGGTGGGTGGTGGGCTGTGTTTGCATTACAGAATCGAGCGTTCAACCATGATGGCGTCGTAGTGGGAGGGCGGCTTCTGACGGAAGGTGTCGTCGGTGAAGTTGACCTGGATTTGTGCGTCGTCACCCACAAAAAACGCGGGATACACCTCGCCCTGGATGCCTGTGATGACGCAATTGATTTGAGTGCCGTTGTGCAGGTAGCTGAGGGTGGGCACCTCGCTTTGGTTGAAGGTCACTCCGATGACATCGCCAGCGCTGAAGCTGGGCAGGGTCACCTGCGCCGCCGTGTTCTTGTTGACTGTATATCCGCTGGACCACAACGCCCAGCCCTTTGCGTCCTCACCCAGCTTCTTGTCCAGGTCTGCATTTCGCCTGTGGATGCCACCGTCCCACGTGTGGTGTGTGTGTCAGCGTGTGGGTGTCCCTGTTTCGCTCATCTTGGCCGTCTTCCCTCGGCCTGAAAACAACGCGTTACCTTGCCACGCCGATGCCAATGAATCCTGCGCGGAGGAACGTGCACGTGTGCATCGGGTGCCACAGGGGGACACAACGGCACACGCGTGTGGGGTAGGTTGTGTCAGCCAAGAGCCAGGTGAGTGCGTGTGAGCGGGAGACGCGTGTTGGTGTGTCGGGGCGACGGCACTCACCTTCTTTTCGCACCACGATTTCATAATAAGCGCGCATCTGCGCAAGCGGCGCCGTTCCCAACACACATCCGTAGCCGCTACACACCGAGTTGTCTTCCTCCAGGGTGATTTTGCTGCCTGTGTGACCCGGATCGACACAGAATGAAGCCACACACACGTGAGTTAGCGCTTCCGCCCAGCCCTTTGGGGACACGTGCCACACAATGACAACTCACCGGCATGCTTTGCGTCCAGCGTCACCTCGTCCAGCGTCACATGCTTTGCGTTGTTGTCCGAAGACTCTAGGCACCGGTCAAACAGGTTGCCCATGCTGAAGAAGCGCGCGAGTTGGGCGCAGTTGCGCTGCCCCCGACATCCAATGCCAACACCGACCCACGCACATGTCCATCCACGAAGCAGCTATGTCTGGCGACACCAAACGGGTGTCACAGCTCCTGGATGACGAAGCCAAGGGGCAGTCCATGGTTGCCAAGGTGTGGGGGGCGATCACAAACGCACGGGAGGCCGAAGCGGTGCAGGAGAGTCTTGTGCACCAAAAAGGCAAGGATGAATGGACAGCACTGATGCATGCGGCAGCGTGTGGTCACACAGACACTGTGGCAGTGCTTGTGGAGGCTGGGGCAGACGTCGACGCAACCAGCAAGGACGGCCTGTCGACCCTGATGCTTGCTGCGGACGGCGGCCACACGGAAACAGTGGCCATCTTGCTGGAGCATGGAGCAGACACAAGTGGCAACACAGAACAGCAGGCACCGGTGGAGCTGGCCGCATCGAAAGGGTTCACTGAAGCAACACTGCTGCTCCTGCAGCACATGGAGGAGCATGGTGGGTCCCACAAGGTGTTTCCCCTTGTTTACGCTGCGCAACAGTCGCACGTGGACACAGTGCGTGCCTTGCTGGACCATGGGGTGGACATCAACGCAGCGACCCCGTTCGACGGCGAAACAGCTCTTCTCCGCGCTGCCGAAGCCTACGACGTCAGCACACTCGACCTGCTGCTGGAGTACGGCGCGCAAGTCAACATTGCACAGGAAAGTGGGTGGACGCCGTTGATGCGAGCCATGCTCGCTGCGCGTGGGCGTTCCATCGACGCCCTCCTGCGTCATGGGGCAGACGTGCACGCACAGACGGTCCAGGGAGCCGTTTGTGCATTGGAGATTTGCGTCGGCATGGGCTTCTCCGACCACGTGGCCATGATGATCGACCACGGGGCAGATCTCAACACCGTTCGCGAGGAATTTCGCCCAAAACTGCTCGAGATGCTGGCCACAATTGCCGAAAAGTGATTGTGAACTGAACGCATGGGCATCCTTCCCTTCCCCCTTAACGAATATAACATTATTTTCATAGCTACACCCTGTCCACTGCGTACGCATCACCGTTGGATCTCCTCCCCCACCATTTCCACGTGCGCTTGGGCTTGTTCCGTCCCGCCCCATCCACACTCTCCTCCGTCGCCTTCTCCGCCTCCGTCTCCTCCTTTGGTTGCTTGCCCATCCTTTTGCGAAACCATCGGAAGCGGGATTTGCCCGATTTCGCCTTGTTCGCCTCCTTCTTCTTCCTTTGTGTGCCCGCGTGACCTGCGTGCCCATCATCCACATCGTCCATGCCGTGGCCCGTCTGCTCTTCTTCCCACAGTCGTCGTGCCAGCTCAGCGTCCTGGTCATGCTGCGACGCAGCATGTGCCTCGTCGCGTCGAACTCCTGCCAGCTCGTCTTCCATCAGCTTCCGAATGAGCACCAACGACGGTGACAAGCCAACGTCAGTATCATTTGCCTGTGGTTGCAGGGACATGTGTTCCGTGACAGTGTTGTTCTGCCTCTGCTCTGCCTGGGCCACCGCCTGCGTCAATTCAGCAAACACACGCGCGTTCTCCTCCATGTCCGTGTCCACCCAGTCCAGATGCCTCTTGTCTGCAAACCTGCTCTTCTGTGGCGGGTTGATGTTATCCAGTTGCACTGCAAGGGCTTGGTTCTCGGCCAGAGTGGCCTCGGAACAGGTTGTCGACGAGTGCCCGCCATTGTTGCCAACGGCCACCTGCGCACCGCAGTCTGCTGGCCCTGCATGTGGCTCCACTGTCCCATACCGAGTCCCAGCGTCCAAACCGTCCTCACACTCGTCCACATGCTCGTCCATGGCCTGATGATGCACACGTTTCTCACACAGGGGGCAAACAAGCATTGTGTCTCGCTGAGCCCCGTTCAGCTCCCGCAACGGCGACCGCGTCACCTTGGGCGCCGGTGACATAGCATGCAGTTTCCAATGCGCCCCAATGACGTCCATGGTTCACCTGTTGTTTCCACTGCTGCTGCTGCTGCTGCTGCTTTCGCGTTGGCTCGCAGTGCGCAGGGCACTCATGGCCGCCTGACTGGTCCATTTGTGGTGCATGCGAGACAGGATGCGGTTCTCCTGCACCAATTCCACCTGTTTGCGTGTGTCGTCAATTTTGCTGGTCAGCACATCTGCCAAGAGCATGTCCAGCACCATCTGCGCCTGTTCCCGGACAACCAGTTCCTCGCCCCCGTTGGCATACTGGTCCACCAGCAAGTCCATCATGATGTTGTCCACCACCTTGTCGCCCATCCGCGACACTTCTGCAAACTCCTGTTCACGAGCCTGCTCCAGCTCGCGTCCCTGGCTGCGTCGCAGCTCCCGCGTGGCCACCACCGTCGCTTGCCCCAGGAGCACCTCTTCCAACAATTGATCTGCCAGCTGCTCCTCGTGTGCCTCCTGCATTGCCTCTGCAGCCACCTGCTCCACCAGCTCTGGCAGCACGCTCTCCATCCACGAATCTTGCACCACGTCGGCGCGCGTTTTGACAAAGTACTCGTCCACGAGCTCGGCAATCACCTCGCGAGCGACCACGGCACACTGCTCACGCACCACCGGCATCATGAGCTCGCTGTGGTACACCTGTTCCACTGTAGTCTTGCCGCGATGGGCCTTGACCTCGCGAAAGTACGCCTCCACCAGCGAATCCATGCTTTCCACAACCACCTCGCGACACATGTCGGCCAACACGTCTTCCACCACAGCCTGCGAGCCCAGGTATGCAAACAGCTGCTCGTCCGAATCCGCACGGAATTCATCTGCCTCGTCCCCTGTGAACAGTTGCACCAACACCTCCGGCAGCAGCTCCTCCTTCAGAAACTCTTCCACCAGGTCGTCCACCACCTTGTTTGCCAGTGTCTTGCGTCGCATCTCCACCCAAAGACGATACTTTTCCACTCGCTTGCGTTCCCTGTATCCGCGGTACACTCGTTGCACCTCCACTGCCGCCGCCTCTTGCGTTGCCAGATGCGTCCGAAACTCGTGCTTGTAATCTCGCAGCGCGTACTCCTTGACCAGATTCCGCCGTCCCTGTCTCCTCCTGTCTCCACTTGCCCGTCTGTGATCCCGCTCGCGGGCCCTGTGGTGTCGCCTGCGCTCCGATCCGTGCCTGCTTCGATACGCGTAACCGTCGCCCTGCCTCCTCCTCGTCCTCCTTCTCCTCCTCCTTCTCCTCTCCCGCGACCGCGACCGCGACCTGGACCGCGAGCGAGACGACGACCCATCGCTGCTCCCGCTCCAATCGCTGGCGCTGTCATCACTGTCCCACTCCTCGTCGCTGCCGTCGCTGTCCGAGGACCATTCGCTGTCCGAATCGTCGTCGTCCCTCGTTCGCCTGTGCCGCCTTCTCCTGCGTCTCCTCCTCTCCTTACGCCTGCTTCCATGTCTGTGGTGTCGTCCCTGCGACCTGTGCTTCCCATCCGTTTGACCCTTGTCCTGGTACCTCACGTACTGCTGCAGCAGGTACGCATCCAAATCCAGGTGGCTTCGCTTCTCCTTGTTTCCTGGCGCCCCTTGCGTCCCTCCCAGCTTCGGAGTGTTGTTCAACGACGAGAAGCTGGTCAGTGTCGGTGCACTGGCCACTGCAGCGTGCACACCACTCTTCTCCTCTGTCCCTGCCGCCGCCCTGGCCTTTGGTTTGCCTCCTTCAGGAAACACAAACCGATAGGAGCTGGCCACTGCCCCGCCACCCAACGGTGACAGTTCATGTGTGCGTCGCCCCAACGGTTGATTGAGTGCAATCACCGTCGATTCAGACGGTTCGTCCAAGTCCTGCAACGAGGCAAAGGACATCCGCCGAGCTGGTTTTTGTTTCTCCAGGAGTCGCAACCTCCTTCCACCACCAAATCTCACCCCTCACACTTCACCTTCCCAATACCCAACTGGATTGCGGTAGTAAAACTCTTGTACGGAGCGCAATTCCTTGGGGCCTCCTGGAGCAGAGCCGGCAAGCACGCCCACCTTTCCGCTGTCCGGGTAGATCATGACGTCGGGTTCGATCATGGTGGACATGCACAGATACAGCAAATCCTGGCTCTCGTGCGTGTTGCAGATCTGGTGTCCCGTGGCTTCGCCCACAGGCAACGCCACGTAGTCGCCCAGACCAATGTCCACAAACTCGTCACCCAACCGCAGGGTGCCCTTGCCCGACAGGACATAGATGGCCTCCTCGTTGGCCAGATGGTAATGGTAGGGGAACGCAGTCTTTCCCGGTGCGATACGATACATACTGCAGCCCAGCTTCTGTCCACCTGCCGCCTTGCTCAAACTGCGTCGGTGGTGTTCAAAGTGCTCCCCTGCCTGCGTGCTGCTCCAGCCCAACATGGCAGCGTTCACCACATGCGACGGACGGCTGTACTCATTGTGTCCTCCCAGGCGCTCCAATGTGTTTGTCAGTTCGTCCTCGTCTTCCGCCGCCCCCACCGCTTTCGCCGCCACCACCGCCTGCCTCCCCGTTCTTTCATCCCCTTCCTCCTCTTCTGTCCAGCCCATATACGCCTGTTGGCTGCTGCGTCCCGTGCTCCCGTGCTCCGTCTGGCTGTGGCTCCATTGCGAGCGAAAGTAGTCGTCGCTGGCCCATTCCCGCTGCTGTGCAGCTTGTTCCTCCTTCTGTGTCCCATCAACATCACCACCATCATCATCATCATCTTCTTCTCGTTCACTGCCCCTTCCATACACACCCACCCCTCTCTGTGCATCTTCAATGTCGCCTTCGTTCATGAGCATGGGCGGTTTGGCGAGCGCGGGCGACACGCTCAGCCGTCCGCTTCCCCCGGGGCTGTTCTGTGCAGAGTTGTCCGTGTGGTTGCCCAGATCCTGTGCCACCACATCCACTTCATACGCATGTGTGTCCACGTGCCAGCTCTCCACGCGTTCGATGGCCTTGTCCACGCCTCCGCGCACATTGATCCTCGCCGCAGCCTTGTACTTTGCATAACCCATGCCCTGAAGTGCCACCTCGTCCTCATCCTCGCCCCGTTGCTCCCTTTCCTTCTGCGCCTGCTCTTCCACAAACTGCTTCAGCCGCTGTTCGCTCAGCCGTCGTTCCGACATGTGTGTGTGTGTGTGCTGGTCTGCGACGGCGCGGCCACCCGCAAGTCAAACAGAGGATATGTTTGGTCGTGTGCGAGCCGTGAGCACCCACAGGGTGACACTGAGCCAAGGCGCAAGCAAACAGGCAGGCGGAGTTGTGGGGGAAGTGTGTGGCGTGCAGCGACGATGGTTGTCAAACAACTCCAGCCGCATCCAGGCTGTGCTGGACGAAGTGGGCGAGCCGGGCACGCACGAGCACCGGCTGCAATACGAAACCGTGGAAGGAGAGCCGTTGAGCATGTGGCATCAGTGCCCAGCCATCCACAGCAACGACCCGCTGCTCTTTAACATGGTGGTGGAGATTCCCTGCGGCACGACGGAAAAGTGGGAGATCAACACGAGTTTGCCGTTCAACCCCATGAAGCAAGACACCACCAAGGAGGGAGAACTGCGAGTGTTCCATTACGGTGCCACTGTGTGCAACTATGGCTGCTTGCCGCAGACGTGGGAGTCGCCATACGAGCCCGACGCCATTACTGGCTTGCGTGGCGACAACGACCCGTTGGATGTGATTGAAATCAGCAGGGAACCGTTGACTCGAGGCATGGTGGTGCCTGTGCGTGTGTTTGGTGCCCTGCCGCTGGAGGACGAAGGCGAGTGCGACTGGAAACTGCTGGCCATCCGTGCAGACCACCCGGACGCTGAGCAGTACATCAATTTGGAGAGCATGGATGCATCGCACCTCCAAGAAATCATGGATTGGTACAGGCTGTACAAGACGGCCGATGGCAAGCCCGAGAATAGGTACGCCAATGCGGCGCAAAGCGTCGACGTCGCCATGGATGTCATTGCACAGGGCTGGCGTCACTGGCGAACCCTCGTCACGGGTTCCATCGACCCCAACGGTCTTTGGATTCCCGACGCCGAAGTTGTTGCCAAGGTGGTGGACGAGGAGCAGCAACAAGAGAAACAACAACCATTCTAGTTGGCCCATGCGCTCCATTCAGTAGTTGCTCTTGCCAAACTTGTACACCTGCACAACCACAGCGAGGAAATCCTCTTCGCTGGCGAGACACTCGTTGCCAAAGGTGTCGGAGCAGCGGGAGGACCCAACCTCCAGATCCTCGTTGAGGAAGATGGAGAAGCCATCGCCTCCTCCACCGATGGCAAGGCTGTGTTCCTCCGCCAGCATCACGTAGTTGTTCTTGCGGGTCCATGAAAACACCTCAAAGTCGGGCTTGGCCTTAAAGACAAAGGATTCGCCGGTGCCGTAGTAACCCTCGTGGCGGTGGTTCCACCCGTCGGTGGTGAACGCGCCAAACACGTACCCTTTGCGATCCTGCACAAGGGTGACCACAGGTCCGGCCTTGGTGCAGTTGTTGTACAGCGTGCGCAAGCTGATGCCGTGCACCGCCGTGCTGTACACCAGTTTCCAATGGCTGCGCTGCAGCCTGCGTGGCAGATACTTGCACACGCGTCCCACCAGTTCGTCGTCCAACAGACAATCGCCCTCGCCGTGCACTTTGACCTCAAACGCAGAAAACAGTTGGTCGTACGAATCGACCCGAGCCATGCGCGTTTGCGCTTTGCCGACTCCTCCTGCAGCTGCAACACCGCTTTCTCCACCACCGCTGCTGCTGCTGCCACCATCTGCATCATTGCTCTCATCCACACTGTTGCTGTCACTGCCGCTTTCATCCTGGCTCTTGCCGCTGCCCCACAGAAAGGAACCGCTGCTGCTGCCATCCTGGCTGTTTACACTCGAATTGGACGACGTGCGCTTGGGACGTGTGAAGCGTCCAAACATGCCGCCGCGCTTTCCCTGGCTGGCCAGTTCGGCCGCCCTTGCAGCTGCCTCCTTTGCAGATTCAATCACCGCGTCGCGCGTCCCCTTCCACACCTGGTCGTACGGCTGGATAAACTTGAGCATCTTGGCCAGGAATGAGTCGACAGAGTCGTTGGGCACGGCGAAAAAGTGCATGGCTCCACCGCCGTTGCCTGTGCGCACAATCATCTGCAGGTACTGCGTGTGTTTTGCAGCGCCCATCACCTTTGCGTCGTCCTCGTCCACGTGGCCCGTCTCAGCCGTCAGATGTTCCACAAAGGTGGCACTGGCGACCGCAGACATGGCAAAGTTGAGCGTGTACGGCTGCTGGCCGCGCTCGCGCACGTACGGATCCGTCAAACTCGGCATAAAGATAAAATAGCTGGGCGTCAGGGTGACCTCGCCCATCACACGCACGCTCTGCACGCAGTACGACACTTTGGCCTGGTACACTTCCAGCTCGACTCCGTCCGCCTCCGACTCGGACGCAGAGCGAGTCTTTGGCGAGATGACCGACGCACCAAACTTGGGTTTTCTGTGGGGGGCAGAGGGGGGAGGGTACATGGGCAGGGGCAGCGTGCAAGCACAGCGTGGGTCAGTGTCCTCGTGTGCCAGACAAAGGAAACCGTGTGCATGTGTCATGGAAGCAAAAACGCAACGCACTTGCTTCCGGACGACGACCGTCCAGGTTTCGCGTCACCCGTGGACGACGAGCTGTTGCCCGACGACGACGATGACGACGATGTAATGTAGATCTCCTGGCCAGGATACAGATTGCTGAGATCTTCGTTCACACGCTTGAGTTCGGCCATGCCCATGCCTGTGCGAAGGGCGATCCCTGCCAGCGTGTCGCTGTCCGACACCGTGTACTTGACATAGCCCTCCTCCTCCAGAGTCACTGTGTGGACGGAACACACGCAATGTGCACAACGTGTGCATACCGTGAGAGTGTGACGGCGTGTGAGTGTGTGTGGATGACGCACACGCACGAGGGTGCGCGAGATCACAAGAGAAGAGGGCAACGCACGCTTTTTCTTGCCGCCGCGGCTCTTTCCAGATGAGTGGCCAAACAGGCGTGCGTTGCCTGTGAGCTGTGTTCCAGAAACTGTGTGGAGCGTGTGTGGGATGCAACGGGGCGTGAGGAGTGCGTCGGTGCGTGTGTAGGCGAGAAGTATGTCACAAGGCCAAGGCAAATGAACAGCGGCACGAACCCCCTCCGTGTGGGGCCTGCCACGCGTGGGCAAGGACGGCAACGCACACACAGAGTGTGCCACACCACACTGCCTTTGTATCTACATACCTTGTGCAAACTGCTTTCGCTTGACCTTTCGCCTGCGTGCGTTGAGCCACGAACGAAGAGCGGCAGGCGGGCCGAGCAGGGCGCCGCCGTCGCGTTGTGCGTCCCAGGCAAGGTCGACGCCTGCGTGGGAGCTGTCTGCACTCCACACGGGCAGCTCCATGTGACGATGGGGCATCCCCACCTCTTCAAACGGCTCGCCCGTGACGTTGAAGCCGTTGTGCTCGTAGAAAGGCACGGCGTAGTAGCGAGCGGCACACACAAGCAAGATGTACTTTGTGTCCGACTCGACCAGCGAGCGCACGCGGTGAATCACACGCTGCACCATCATCGAACCCAGGCCACGCGACTGCATGGGGTCCACCACAGCCATTTGGTACAGTTTGTACTTGTGCGGGTGCTCCGAGCGACGGAGTGGGTACAACGACACCACCCCCAACGTCACCTCGGGCCCGTTGTCCTTCTGATACTCTGCCAGCAGGTGCATGGTGGGCTCGTCAAAGTCGTAGCTGCGCACACACTGCTGCCGAGTCATGTTCAGCGGCTTGCGAAGCACAAGGTAACGCACATCCATCCACCCTTCCAGCTTCTCCTTGTTGGCATTCAGTTCGGGCCCGGAGTACCACGTGTACGTCACGCCGTCCATCGCAATGCCCGCATAGTCGTACTCCACAAACTCCTCACGGCCAGAGGACATTGTGGAGGAGCAAGAATGGGAATGTTTGGGTTTGCCTGCGCCTGCGAGCTTTGATGACATTGACACTGTTCCTCACCCACACACCATCCTTTCTTTTCATGTTGATTTCTCCGGCTTACGGATGAGCAGATTCATGGCACAGAGCTGCTTGACGAGCTCCATTCGCTCTTCCGGGTCCTGCAGCGGAATGCTACGGATGCTGGTAAACTTGGGATAGGTGCTGACAAAGTGTTCGATGGCCTCGGCATACTCCAGCGGATACACAAGACGGCCCATGTCCTCGTCATCGCGCCATGATTGGCTGTAGGCCACACGGTCGTTCTCGCCGGCGTGGTAGACGATTGCATTTTCGCCGTCGACCGTAAGTCGCAGGATGTTGCGACGCAACAAGCGCAGACGGGACGATTGTAGCAGCGGTGTGTCCTCCCATGTCTCCAACGCTTCTGCTTCGGCGTCACTGACCATGGGCGGCAGCGTCTCCCGCATGTACTGTGTGGCCATGGCGTCTGCAGCTGCGTCATAGGGGAAATGATCACCCAGGGTGGTGATCAGCTGCCGTGTGATTTGTGTGCAAAATTCTCGTGCCTCGTCGCCTTCGTTGTCCGCGTGAACCACGCCCACGTGGTGCAGCAGCTGGCGAGGCAGGGCACGCCGAAACTCCACATTCTCTTCCTGGGCCAGCTCCAATGCACGGTCCAATCCCAGCTTCAAGTAGTCGTACCAGGTGGTGTGGTACGTGGTGGACAGCGTCACGTGCAGCGAGTGCTCCTCTGTGCACACCGCTTGGTGGATCATCGCCTTTGGCAGGTACAACAGATCGCCAGGGTGCAACACAGTGTCCACCACAGGTTCACCGATCTCATCCTGGGTAAAGTCATTGGATGACTTGCGTGCAAGCATCTCGCTCGCCTCTCGCGGCGCATACAGCCGCCACCGCTTGCTGCCCTCCATCTGCAGGATGAACACGTCCACGTCGTCGTAGTGCGGCGCAAACCCCTGCGAGTTGGCGGGTGTCAGGTAGGTGTTGGAGCCCACGGCTGCGTTGAACCACTCCTGCAGCACAGATTGCATGCGCCACAGGCCCTCGTGGAACTCTTCGATGCTCTTCATGCGGATCGAGTGGCCCTCCTTGAACAGCCTGTCGCGGTTGTGATTGGAATGGCGTGTGTGTCAGAGGCATACAAAGGGGACAATGGGACACAGTGGCATGCTTGGGGCATGACGGATCGTTCTCTCTTTGACCATCCAACTCACTTCCACACCGTTTTGGCGTCGGCTGCGTTCCGGTTGCCCAGATTCCACGTGCTACGCTTGCCTCCGTCGTATTTGGCCACGTCGACGTGTTTGGTGTACTGCAACTCGCCCGTACGCAGCATATCGTCCATATCCTGCTTGGAAAACCAGCCCTCGAACCAGGAGCGGTCGCGCGAACTGTGGCCGGCCAGCACCAGCGGTTCGTTCTGCCAGTATGTTGCGTAGAACTGCTCCACAGTCACCGGATAGATCAGCCATTCAAACCAGGCCTTGCTGTACTTTGTGCTGTTGGCCACGCTGTCGATCCGTTCCGGGTGCGGCTTCCAGATGTCGTCCGTGCCTGGTGAAGAGGTGTCCTCGCCTGCATCGCCACCACTGCTGCTGCTGCTGCTCGCTGCACGTCCCTCCTGTCCTCCTGCCTCTGCACCAGGATTGCCAGCGCCCCGTTTCTTCGATTTCTTCTTTTTCTTCTTCTTGCCGCCTGCGCTGCTGTCTGTGCGTTGCCTCTTGTCGTCTGCTCCATGCACCGAATCCGTCTCTGTCGTCTCCTGCTGCCTTTTGCTCGCACTCTCCTCATCTCCATCCTCACTGTCCTCCCGTCTGCGCTTCTTTTCCATCAGTCGCTCCACCAGCGAGCCTGTGGTGCGCGTGCCCGTGTTGCGGGCATGCAGGAACCGCTGCATCTTCTTGGTCGACATCGGTGCAGATGGATTGGCTGACGGGCGCTGCGCACACAAGTCTCACCATGGTCACCATGGGCACAATCCACATGTGCCAGTGTGAACGGAGCATTGAGCGCGGACATTGCTCCAACACAACGAGGCGATGAAGAACTGGTTTGCAAAGTGGAAGAGGCAGACCAGGCTGCTATTGCACAAAAACTATGTGGTGTCGGTACGTGGTGGGTGGTGGTTGTCCCCTGCCCCCCCCCCCTTAACCCCCATTCTTCCTTCTCTGTGCCCACAGCACATCCCCAAGCTGACACAGATCGATCCTGCAGAAGCGGCAGCGCAAACAAATGCTGGGCGAGTTGATTTATCCGGTCTACTACCTGGTCATGATCATCGTCCTGGCCCAAGTGGGCCAGATCACCATCAGTGACCTTCCTGCAGGTGAGTGTGGCTCAAAACGGCTGCGTTCAGCGTCTCTCGAAAGCGCAGGGACGGTGTGAACACAGCCTGTGGCACGCAAACTCGTCACGCTCACTCGCGGCGTGTACGCACACGCACACCGCACGCAGATTTGAACCCACAGCCGCAGCGCATTGACGACTTGAGTGTGTTTTGTCCCATGCTCAACACAAACACGAGTTCGTCGGAGTGCCGCGGCCTCGCCTTTGCGCCCAACACGACGGCGGCGCGAGAGGTGATCGAGCGGATGACAAACAACAGCGCGCTGGCAGGCGCACGAGCCTTTGCGGACAAAGACAGCCTGCAGAATGCAGTGGGCACACGCACAGGACAGTTTTGGGGGGCCGTATACTTTGACAAACTGAGTGACTCGGTGCAGTACACGTTGCGGCTCAACGAGACGCTGTTCCATGCGCCGCAGCAACTGCAACGTGCATATGTGGCTCTGCAGCACAGCTTCCACGAAGCATTTATCAACTCGCGCATCACCCATCTCAACCAGACGGTGGAGATGCGTGTGGATCTGCAAAAATTCCCGCGGTACGCCTCCAGCTCGGACTTCAGCTTCTCCCTGCTGTGGCCGCTGTACTTTACACTCATGTATGGTCTGTCGACGCGCTACTTTGCGGCGCAACTGGTGGACGAAAAGGTGAAGAAGCTGAAGGAGGGCATGCGTATGATGGGCATGCTGGAGAGCGCGTACTGGACCTCCTGGTTCGTGACGATGCAGATCAAGTGGATGGCTTCCCTCACCGTGTTTCTCATTGTGGGCTACGCCGTGGGTTCGTTTGCGCACAGCAACCCTCTACTGCTGTGGCTGGTGCTGCAGCTGCACGGCCTGTGGAACAGCACTGTGGGTGCATTGGCAGGCTCGTTGTGCAAGAACCAAAAGGTGGCCATGCTGGTGGTGATGCTCATTGAGTTGCTGGGTATGTTTGCTGTGGCCATCACCGTGTCCATTGCCACGTTTGCGCCGTCGGCGGGCGTGTTTGCTGCGGCCAACTACATGTCTCTGCTGGCACCCGTGCCCAACGCCTTCTTCTGGTTCATCGTGGAGCAACTCGAACGCAAGGGCATCGGCCTGCAGTTTGGCAACATGTACACGTACGGCCAGTACACAGCGGGCATGGCGTTGAACTGGCTGCTGGTGGATGTGCTGTTGTGGTCCGCTGTTGCATGGTATGTGAGCCAAGTGTTCCCGGGCGAGTACGGCACTCCCAAATCGGCCACATTTTGCTTTTCGTGGTCCTACTGGTCGCCGCCCGAGCCTCGTCTGCTGCGTTCCACAGAGGTGGACGAGCAAACGTTCGGCATCGAGGTGTTTGACTTGTGCAAGGTGTTCCGTGCCAAGGACACCGGAGGGAGCAAGGACGTGCACGCAGTGACCAATCTGAGCTTCAAGGTGCGCAAAGGCGAAACGTTTGCCATTCTGGGCCACAACGGCGCAGGCAAAACATCCACCATCTCCGTGCTCACGGGTCTGTATCCGCAGACATCGGGCCGTGCGTTTGTGCATGGGTACCCCGTAGAGAGTGCCTTTGACGTGATTCGACAGCGTTTGGGCGTGTGTCCGCAGCACGACATCCACTTTGAGCACCTGACGACGGAGGAGCACCTGCGCCTGTTTGCCGCGCTGAAGAACGTGCCCGAGGAGGAGGTGGCTGGAGAGGTGGATCTGCGTCTGAAGCAGGTGTCGTTGGAGCGCAGTGCACTGGGCAAGGCAAGCCAGTCGCTGAGTGGGGGGCAGCGACGCAAACTGAGTCTGGCCATGGCCCTGATTGGCGACTCGGAAATCCTTTTCTTGGACGAGTGCACAAACGGCATGGATGCATACTCGCGCAGGCAGGTGTACAACCTGATCCAAGAGATCAAATCGCAGCGTACGATTGTGATGAGCACCCACTACATGGAGGAGGCTGACCTGCTGGCTGACCGCATCATGATCATGTCCCACGGCCAGCTGCGATGCATGGGCTCGTCCCTCGACCTCAAGCGGGCCTTCCACGTGGGATACCGTCTGTCTACCAGCGTGAGGCAGGGTGTGCATGCCGACTCCCTGCTGGACTTTCTGTCGCAGCACGTGCAAGGTGCAGCGGTGGCATCGGTCACCACGCGCGACATTTCCTTCACCATTCCCTCGGAGCAGGTGAGCAACTTTGCCACCCTGTTTGAGGCGCTGGATGACAACCTGGACTCGTTGGGTGTCAAGACGTACGGCCTGACCATGGCCAGCCTCGAGCAGGTCTTTCTCACCATTGTCAAGGAGGACGAGGAGGCTCTGGCACGTGCACAGGCCGCCAACGAACCCGTCACGGGGCCTCTGCCTGTGGGATGGCAACCGGGCAACCTGCAGGCAGGCCAGCAGCAGCAGCAACAGCAGGGTGTGCAGATTTTCGCGGCACAGCCTGTGCAACAGACCTCCGCATGAGACAAAAGGACACTGAATGAATACAACCTGAATTGGATACACCGTGGGAGAAACGGGGATGGGATTTCACTCGCTGTCTTGCTCCTGGAGACGTTTGTTGCGCTGGACTGCGGCCGGGTCGAGCCCCAGGTCCTTGGTGCTGCGTGGATAGGGATCACGGACAAAGTGTGAGTGCGGGGTTGTTGTGGACAACAGACAACACACACTCACCCTGAGTTGAGGTAGTTTCCACGGACAATTTGGGTGCCTGTGAGCGGCCGGTCGGAAAGAAACAGGTTGCGATCCGGAGTCTGGGCAGCAATGTACACAGCTGGGCCTGCAAAGGCGGCCACAGCAAAGATGGACAGACCGATGCCCAATGCCTTGTTGGACTTTGGCTTTGGTGCTGGCATGGTGCCGGTGTCGGGCTGTGCGTGTGGTAGATGCGTGTGGAAGTGGTGTGTTTTGCCTGGTCAGCGGCTCGCCCTTCTGGATGCAAACCTTCCATCTTCAAATCGACCGGCAGACAACGCCGGCACAGGATAGCAGCAAGGAGAGCGCGGGAGCAGATATCGAGGCAAGGCGATGGTTCACGTGGCGTTGAGCGCACACGCGAAACGGGTGGGCGCGTTCTTCAGCGTCGCCTGCCTTTTCTCCGCGGCGTGCCTTGCGTTTTTCAAGCAGGTGCTGTGGATCGACTTTTCATTGTACGATGTAATGAGTGGCATTGTGGTGATGTTTTCGTACCATCACTACTACCCGCGGGGGGCGTTGACGCGCCGGCAGTGGTTTGCGATTTTTGCCATCGTAGCGCCCATCCTCCTGTGGGAGGATCTGTCCAGTCCACTTTCACCTGGACAGGGGGCCAAAGTACCCAGGCAGCCTTCTGGACGACCGGTGCTGCTGTTGACGCCTACGCAGCAAATGTTTGGCGGCATATCGACTTTCGGGACGTTGCTGGTGGTGATTCCCGGACTTGTCGAACTGGTCTACAGGCGCAACCAGAGGGAGGAGGGCCAAAGAATGGTGTATGTGGAACAAGTGGACCCCGTGGAGTTGCAACAGGTGCGTTCGGAACGGCTGGCGAGCGGGGCACAGGCAGCAGACGCGGTGGGAGCGGACAAGGAGACACTTGCAAACGCGGGCACTTCCACACGGACGTCGTCCGGCTGGGACGACACGGTGGAAGGCGCAGATGCGCGTTACTCGCCGTTTGCTCCGTCACAGAGGAGCGTGTCGTTGTATTTGGGAGGCCTCGTGTGTGCGTTGCAGTTCTGTGTGAGCGCGGTGATGCGCAACTGGCTCCTCACGAACGGTGAGGCGGCGGCGATCAACATGGGCCTTCAGTTCCTCAGTGTGGGTGTGGTGGTGCTGGAGAGCTGGCGTCGTCCTCCCATCCGACGTGCACGTGGCCATCTGTTGCCTCTCTCGCTGCTGATTGGAGGCATGTTTCTGCTTCCACGAACGGTCGCTCTGGTGCAGCAGACGGCCGAGAGCGGCCTTGCGCAAGTGTTTGTGTTTGTGCTGGTTATCTCCGCCCTGCTGCTGGCCCAGCTGTACATCTGGCGTGCGTCGATTCTGATGACCAATGTGTGGGAGGCGTTGCCGCTGGTGTATGTGGTGCAGAGCGTGGACGATCTCATGTCCGACTTTCTCGTCTCCACCAACCTGGGCTACGACGCAGCCACCATCGGCATGCTGGTGGCACTCATGGCACGTCTCATCCTCCGTGACGTGGGCTACTTTGAGGACGGCTACAACTGGCTGCGCGCGAAATTTCTGGGAGACGAGCACGAGGCGCGTGCGCAGTCGTTTGGCAGCGAGAAGCTGGCACAAGAGTATCGATTGTACAGAAAGGTGCTGCATGCACGCAAGTATTGGCTTTATGCCAGTCAGGATCTGCTGAGTGAACATCTGAGCGCTGTGGTGCTGCCAACGCTGCTGTTGTTTGATTTTTACTCTGGTGGCTGGTGCATTGTGTCATGTGATGTCAAGAGCGAAGAGGTGCTGTGGACGGCGGTGTCCATCTTTGGGGTGTTGCTTGTGTTGAAGCTGGTGGCCAACGAGATCGTGTGGCGGCTGAGCAAGCGGAACATGGAGCAAGTTGAAGTCGAAGTCAAGCTGTTTGAGGCTGAACACGGCATGCTGCCTGCAGAGTCTCCCTTGCGCATGTGGAGTGACTACGACGTCGACCAGACGTTGCCGCTTGTGGAGCAGTGTGACTCGGTTTCAAAGCTGCACATCAAGCGCCACTTTTGGTTCTTTTTGTCGTCGACGCCATGCTGCAGTGAGTGCTGCCATTCTACTGAGGATATCTGTATAGTGCATGTGCTGGTGGTCAGTCTAGTTGGCACTGACTGAGGAGGATATGTGCACGCGAGGAAGAACCAGTAGTATAAATGCATGTTTGCTTTCATTGGTCAAAAGTCTAGTTGCCCTCCCGCACTGATGGAGGCGAGGATGGCGGTGAATGTGCACGCGAGGAAGAACCAGTAGTGGCGCTTGATGTGCAGCTTGGACACAACGTCACACTGCTCCACAAGCGGCAACGTCTGGTCGACGTCGTAGTCACTCCACATGCGCAAGGGAGACTCTGCAGGCAGCATGCCGTGTTCAGCCTCAAACAGCTTGACTTCGACCTCAACTTGCTCCATGTTCCGCTTGCTCAGCCGCCACACGATCTCGTTGGCCACCAGCTTCAACACAAGCAACACCCCAAAGATGGACACCGCCGTCCACAGCACCTCTTCGCTTTTGATTTGGCAAGAGACAATGCACCAGCCACCACCGTAGAAATCGACCAGCATGAGCGTTGGCAGCACCACAGCGCTCAGATGTTCACTCAGCAGATCCTGGCTGGCATACAGCCAATACTTGCGTGCATGCAGCACCTTTCTGTACAATCGATACTCTTGTGCCAGCTTCTCGCTGCCAAACGACTGCGCGCGCGCCTCGTGCACATCGCCAAACATTTTCGCGCGCAGCCAGTTGTAGCCGTCTTCAAAGTAGCCCACGTCACGGAGGATGAGACGTGCCAACAGGGCAATGAACATGAGAAAGGTGCTGAGGTCGTAGGCGAGGTTGGTGGAGACGAGAAAATCGGACATGAGATCGTCCACCGTCTGCATGGGGTACACCAACGGCAGTGCCTCCCACACATTGGTGATGAGGATGGCAGAGCGCCAAAAGTAGAGCTGGCCCATGAAGAGGGCAAAGAGGACGAGGAGAAAGACAAAGAAGGATGCCAACCCCGGATCGGTCTCCTGCTGGATGAGGGTGACGATGCGTGTGAGGAGAAATACCCCCATGAGGACAATATAAAGTCCAATGAGATGACCTCTGGCACGGCGCACGTTCCCCTTGTGCGCCTCCCATGAGACGAGTGCGATTTGAATGAACACCAACGCGAGATTGACCGCTGCAGCGAGTCCCGAGGAGAGGACGTAGCCGCGCAGGACGCCAGTGACCACATATTGCAATACACTTTGCACCAACATGGCCTTGAGGGAAATGGTGACGGTGCTGGCTTCCCAGGGCCCATACCGTTCGTCGATGCCTTCCACAGACTCGTCCCTCCTGCTGCCATGCAGAGCAGTATCTTGGCTGGGTGGCGCCGGTGCTGCTTCCACTTCTTCCGTGGCAGTGGTTTTGGGTGTGCGTTTACCATCTGCAACCTGCACGAGCTCGACCTGGCGGTCCGCGTACGCGCCATTGCGGTTGCGGCGTTGGTTGGCGCGGAAGAAGTATTCTGTGAGGAACGGGAGGGTGCCGGTGATGACCACAAACGTGGTACCCAGTGACCAGATACGTGTGGGCTGCACCTGTCTATACACGGGTCGGTTGGACGGCAGGACCACCTCGTAGCGAGAGGTGTCACTGAGTGGGCCGTGGACTTCCTCGGCCAAGAGAAACGGCAGCGAGACCAGAAACACCGTGGCGATCTGGCCCCGTGTGAGGGCACCTGGCGGATAGTAGCGCACAGTGAGGAGCAGACACGCAGCCAACGACGCCACATCAAACAGGGCAAAGTCGTAGTACACCACGTTCTGGTAGAATAGGATGCAGGCGGCCGAGAACGCGCAGCAAGCCGCAAAGAACGAGCTGATGCGCTGCGTGTGCGGCGTCAGGGTCAAATGGACCATGGATGTGATGCAAACGGGGCTGCAAAGGAAGAGTGGTGCAGTGAAGAGAACAGGTTGGGTGCCACGGCGGTTTTCCCCGATTTGGGGCCTCGTTTTTGTTCATGATCATGACCGCGTCACAAGCATCCCTGGTCCAATTGCCAGAGCTTGCAGACAGGCGTGTGCGCAATCGCAGAAAAACAGCCATTGGTGGCGTTGCAGATGCTTGCGTTCGACAATCTTGCTCTGTTCCACAAGCGACAGCTTGTCCTGCTCCTCACGCGACAGGTAGTCGCTCCACATGCGCAAGGGTGAGTCGTCGGCCAGCTCTCCCCATCGTGCGGCGTATTCGGCGACCTCAGCTTCGACGCGCTCCACGTTGCGCACGCTGATGCGCCAGACAATCTCGTTGCCTCCGATTTTGACCACGAGCAGCACAAAGAAGAGCGAGACTGCCGTCCACAGGCCTTCAGAGTCGTTCATGTACTGACAGGCAAGCAGACACGGCTCGCCCAACCACACGTCTGTCAGGAGGAAGAATGGGACCACGACTGCGCTCAGATGCTCGGTGAGCAGGTCCTGCGCCGCAAACAGCCAGTACTTGCGCACACGCAACACCTTGCGATACAGACGGTACTCTTGCTGTTGCTGTGGCGTCGGCAGCGACTCTGCAATCTGCTCATGTTTGTTTGCCACGAAGCAGTGTTTCACGTCCTCGACCCACTTTTCCAGCAATCCCACATCGCGCAAAATCAGGCGCACAACCAGAAGGGCGGCCATGAGGGCCGTAAAACACGCTGTATCCATCGCTGTTGAGAAACAGAGTGTCTGCCAGCAAGTCGTCCAGGGCGCTGAGGGTCATCAGAAGGGGCAAACTACGCCACGTGTCGGTGGCAAGCACTGTGAACTTGTGCACCAGCGTCACTGTGAGCATCATGACCACAAGGTAGGCTGTGTATGCCCCACATTTGCCAGACCCGGTGGCAGAGACAGCTGGAGGTAGACGATGCTCCGCACAATCACCTGGGCCCCAGCCAGGTAGTGCAGCAGGAAGGAGAGATATGCACGCGAGTGGTTCACCGGTGGCGAGCGGTTGTCAAACTCGTAGGCCACAAACACAAGCACAGCGAGAGAGACGAGCAGGGAAAACACACTCAGCAACAGCGGGTCCAAAACCTTGAATCCGATCAGGATTCCGTTCAGAAGATAATTGATGGCGGTGAGCACGAGAATGACCAACATTGCGCGAGAGTTTGCCGGCTTGCGCAGGTTGGCGGGTCGTGGTGGGTACAGTGCATTCCGCGCCTCTGCTTGTCCGGGAGCCTGTGCTGCCTCGACCTCGACCTCGACCACAGCCATGGTGCCCCCGCCGATGCTTGGGCGTTGGCTGTCGTGGTGCTGTACATATTTTTGTTTGGGGCCAGGGCGGGAGGGCAACTCGACCGCCGTTTCTGCAGAGGAAGTGTTGGCGGCAAGCAGATTCCCACCAGCGGGCAGCAACCTTCCCACCATGTCCCAAGTCGGCATTGGCCAGCCGAGCCGCTTGCGCATGGTGTACTCGTAGTACCCTGGAACCACCAGCTGATGGGCCAGAAGCGTGCTTCCTGTGGTGATCACCAGCCAGATAGAGTCGCTGGTTGCCGACGTTCGTCCGCCGCTGTCGCTCACCAGGACGTTGTTCAACCCCAACGCCGCTGGCAATATTGTGGGCAACCCACCGACAATGAGGTCCATTGCAAGTGCCAGGAGATGATCTGCTATTGTGTGGACCCCGGCAGGCTCGTAATAGTAGACCATGTTGGTGGTCACCACCATGGCCTGCGTGATGTCCACCCACACCCAGTCAATCAATTGAACGTTTTTGAAATACACGACGAGCAGGATGCACCATGCAAGCACCAAGGCGTAGAATCGGAGCAGAAGCACCCGATGCGGCGTCCAAAGTGCTTTCATTGGTGGGGATGGCGAACCGGGTGGTGGAGACGGGATGTCATTGTGTTCATTGCATGAAAAGTGCCCCGCGAGGAGAGTGTGGGAGTTGGTGGCTGATGCACACTTGCGTGTGAGATGCGGCAGCGCCACGACGTCCAGCACAAATCATTCCTTTCCACACCTGCATGGCACAATCTGTCAATTTTCCCACGTGACGTCAAGACGCGTCCACGTCACTTTTTTGGTTTCATTCCTCCCAGGATCCCTCCTGATCTCCATGCTGTGGCGCGTTCCAGACGGCCTCCAAATGCAGAACGCGCACATGCCGATTTTCCCTCGCGCGTGTCCAGTCCACTGCCCGCTTCCCACCGCACAGCCCAACTGCTGCTGCATCATCCCTCTGGGAAACTTCCCACCGCACAGCCCAACTGCTGCCGCATCATCCCACCCAGCCTCCTCAAGGCTCCCACCGTACTCGCAAGGTAAGCCCTTCCTCCCTTCTCCCGCCCCTTGTGTGCGCAGCTGTGATGAAGCAATATCATTTGTCACCTGAACCATGATGAACTTTATGATCATAAGGGTAATTTGCGACTGAGCTGCACACCTTGAACGTCTTTCTCTGCACCCGATGCCAACCCATGCCATCACTCACCCACAAACAGACCGGCGGCGAAATTGTGGCACAATCACTTCTCAAATGCATTCAATACTCAATACATCGAATCAAACAACACCTCCAACTCGCTCGCTGTGATACTCAGACTCTCCTTGCCATAGCAGGCCGTTGTCACCTCCTCAAAGTGCAGGAAGCTGAGCTTGAACATCATCCCCAGCCGCTCCCAGGCGACAGGCAGCAGGCCAGCCTCTTGTGCCAGGTGCTTATCCATGCGTTCGTGCATGGTGGCCACCCCCTTTTCAAACTCCTTGCGTGGATACGCCTTGAGCAGCTTGCGGAAGTTTTGCACGCTGTACTTGTTTTCAAACTTGATGTCGCTGGCCTGCATCGACTTGAGCAGCACGTCCACCTCATCAAAGTACGTCATCAGCTTTTCGAAGCGGTCGTACAGAATCCAGTGCAGGTACAGCTTCAGGTGCTCTTCGTACTTTTCGTAGCTCTCCTGCACGTGGTTTGCCAGCGCCGTCAGATGCTCCTTGTTGGTCATCATCTGGTAGAAAAAGTAGTAGTTTTCCATCAGAATCACGCTGCGGTACTTGTCGTTGGTGGCCGCCACCTCCTCCAGCCACTTGAACAGCGCCAACGTCAGTTTCTGGTAGCTCTGGTCCACCATGAACCTGTTGCCGCGGCCTTGCAGCATCGCCTCCATGTGGTCGAAAAAGATGCCGATCTTCTTGAACGGCAGCAGCACTCCGCACCGCTTTGTGTGCACCTTGAGTTCCTGAACGCTCTTGATCTGCTCCTCGATAAACTGGTTGAACAGCTGCTTGATCACAATTTGCAGCTCCGCCATCAGACCCAGCACAAGGAACGACCTGTCCTTGTAGTTGTAAATGTACGTCTCCGTTTTCATGAACAGGGTGATGAGATAGAACTGGTCGTACTTGTTGGCCAGCTCAATCAGCGGTCGGAACTCCTCCGCCACCCCTTTGAACAGCCGCTCCACGTAGCTGTTCAGCTCCACCCGCTGCTGGTTGGACAGAAACACCACTGGCGAGTATTCCACGCCGTCGTCGTCCACGCCCATCTCCCCGTCATCGTCCGAGTAGTCGTCCTCCGACTCGTCGTCATCCCCGCCCCAGTACACAAAGAACGCCCCGTAAAAGTTGGTTTCCTCCGTTGTGATGGCCACAATCTTGGCCAGCGAGATAATGATGAGCCGCAACACATTCTCCTTGTTCGAAATCTCTGTGTTCCTGTCGATCCGTTCCACGTCCATCGAGATACGCGACCCGGCCTCCGACGTCGTCGATGTCCGTGTGCTCTCCATCGACTCTCGGCCTCGTCCGTCCACCGACGGCCGCGGCGGCGCCAACGTGTTGCTGCTGCTGCTGCTGCTGGACGATGAGGATGACGACGAGGCACCCACGTTGGCCATGCCACCAAAGATTTCTGCTTGGGAGCCGTACTCCTGTGCCTCCTTGCCTCGCCGCGTGGTCGATCCGTACTTGCGCAGGTGGCGCTTGATGTGAAGCAGCCGTGTGTCGTGGTTGTCCTTGCGCACCCTGCGCGACAGTTCGTGAAACAGCTCCTTGATCTCCTTGCGGTACGGTTTGGCAAACAGTTCGCAGTACTTCAGCTGCAGCGACACCAACTTCTCCGGATGAATCTTTTTGAGAGACGACATCAGCGGCAAATATTTGGACAGTTGGTGGTGTTCCGCACGGTGCGATGGCATAATCAGCTTGTTCTTTGCGCAGAAGCGTGCCTTGGTTCCCAGAATGTTGTCCGCCTGCGCCGCAAACAAATCCACAAAGAACGCCTCCATCTGCGACACAAACTGTTCCCGCGTGTCAATCAGCGACGAAAGACGGTCCGAAAACGCCTTCATGCGATGGTATCCACTCTTGGACGACGAATTGCTTTCCAGCGCCCGTTCCAGCGCCTTGGCCGAGTGGATCGCTGCCTTCAACCCAGGCTTGCTCTCAAAGTCGGGATGCTTCAGCGACTCCATGTCACCCGACGACAGCTCCAGCTGCTCCAGGATCCGTTCCACCTCTTGCAGCAGTGCCTTGTTGTTCTTTCCCACAATCTCTGTCCGGTTGTTTCGCATCTGCACCCGCACCAGCGTCAGCGTCAGCAAATTCCATTCCAGTCCAGTCATGCAGCAGCATGCCGTCCCCTTCCCTCTTGTCCTCACACACACACGCGCGCACACACACACACACTTACCTCGATTTGCACAATGTTGGCTTTGAGCCGTGAAAACTTGTGGTCGTAGGAGCTGATCCACTGCTGCACCTCGTCCAGCCCCGCCACGGCCTCATCAATCAAATCCATGACAGTGCCCGCCGCCATTTCAGAGTGCAGAATGGCAAAAATGTTGGCTGCTTCCACAGCCATCAGTTCGTCCGTCAGCCGCTCCGTAAACGCGTCCACGTCTTGAAACGGCGACACCTGTGCGTCTCCCGACGATCCCACAGGATTGAGAATGCGGTCAATCTCCTCTGCCTCTTCTGGCGACAACATGTTGCCCCCCGACGCTATCGATGCTGTGTGACGTGGTGACGGCGTTCAACGTTGTTGTTGCCTGTGTGAGTGAGTGTGCCTGTGGGGGGTTGTGGGGTTGCTGCCTGCACCTGGTTCGTCTCTCTTCTCCCCCCTTCGTACCCAGGTTTGGTGTCATGCGCATTGACGACGACGAGGCACCTGCGCCCATCATGTCCAGGGTGGTTGTGTTGAGGTTGTACAAGTCGTCAAAGGAATTGGCTTCGGCGACAAAGGCCAGATCCTGCAGGTTGAGGCCTGGCGTTTGGATGGTGTGTTGACACAGCCGCAGAATGACCCACAGCAGCGCACTGCGGTCCAGAGGACTGAAGCATGTCCACTTGTACTGTTTCTCCAGCGTGAGGGAAAATTCCAGTTCGCTCTTTCCTCCACTCAGCTTCTTCAGGTCCAGCAGACGCCAGGTCTTTTTCGAGGTCAGTTCGCCCGGCTTGTCCTCCTTCACCTTGTGCAACCGCACCGTCTTGTCGTTGCCCCGGGACACTGTTTGGGTACACGCATACACAGTCAAATACAATGTGTGTGCGTGTGTGTGTGTATGTATGTCCACACATGCACATGTGGAGAACCCGGCACCCAACGAGTGTCAGCCGCCGCGCAAATCCCTCCTCCAGGCCACACACGCCGCCGCTTTTCACGCCTCTGTGGAGCTGGTTAGAGCGCCACCCATGGCTCGGGATTGCAACCCAAGGCCTGTTTGCGTCTGTGGCCTCCTCACACTGCCCTTTTCTGAGCGACGCCACCCACGCACCTGTGACAATGAGCCAGCGGGGTTTGTTCTTCTGCTTGGCATTGCCCCGCCGGCCCACCTTGAGCACTTTGATGGCAATGACCACCGTCTCCATGTCCGACAACACAGAGGCAATCATTTCGTTTTGTTTGGCCTCGGCGTCCACCGATTGGTGTGTGCTGAGAGCGTGTCGGAACGCCATCGCCGCCAAAAAGTCTCGTCTGGGTTGGCACGGCATGAGCAGCGAGCCCCCACGCATGCTATGGTTCCGCTTTTATGCCAAACATGGCAATCACATCATCGTGCCCAAGCACCCGGCCACACCCTACACCAACGATCGGTGGTCCATTGCCAACGACGACGACGACGACGACCTTGACCTCTCCTGGGTCGATCGGCTCGCCAACACACCCGTGGCCCATTGCTACCACCGCGAGGGTCTTCCTGAAATCGGAGGGGTGCGCAAGACTGCAAACCAGCTGCCACTCGACGACCAAAACGCCGACCACGACACGCTTCCATCCCCTCGCCTCTCCAAACTTGCCCAATCTCAACTGCTGGAACGCCTCGTGCCTCCAAAAAGCCCGCGTCCAAAGTCTGCACCCAAATCTGCACCCAAATCTGCACCCAAATCGCCGTCTTCTCCCAAGAGTCCCAAGCACAAGCGTCAGCCACGCTCACCACGCAAGGAACCCAAATCGCGTCCCAGACGCTCGCCTTCCCGTCCTGCTTGGCAGGCCTCTGGTCCACACGAGCAACCGCCCGAATACTGCTTCCTCGACGACCCTTATATTGGGTCGCAGCACAAGCTTTTCATGGCCACACAGCTTGCGAAACGCCTGCGTCGTCTCCCGGCTCCGCAACGCAAGGCCAGCCAGGTCAAAAAGGAGCGACGCAAGGCCAAACAGCTTCTTCGCTCGCCCAAGAAGCCCATCAGCAAGATGCCTCTTAGTGCAAGTCTCCCTCGCCCACACACAGTGCGTCCAAAGACGCAAGCAAGGAAACAAGCGGAGAAATCAAGCTGATCATTGTGCCATTTCTCCCTCTTCCACAACCACCACCAATTCTTCGCTCTCCTCCACCAACAAACTGTCGCTGCTGTGGCTGCTTCCTTGTCGTCGCATGATCGAACCGAAGCCCGATCCGCTCGTGCTGCTGCCCGCACTGCTGCCACTGTTGTTCCGCTGCAAAGTTTTTGACGATGACGATGACGATGACGACGACGACGACGACGACGACGACGACAACATTGTCATCGTCGACTGTTGCTGTGCCGCTGCCTCTTTGGCCGCCCTCTTTTCCTCTTTTTCCCTCTTCTTGCGTCGCCTCTTCTCCTTGCGGCTTTCCTTTTGCGGTTCCGCGTTGCCTGCGCTTGCGTTGTGCTTCTTCTTGCGGAAGGCTTTGTTGCGCGCCTTGGACGAAAGCAGACCCCACAACGTCACCTTTGGCGCTGTGCTGCTTGTGTCCCGCATGCGTGACTGTGCGTCCAGCACACGCGGCCGCCCTTCCATCCGACTGTCTCCGCTGCTGCTGCTGCTGCTGCTCGACATCCCCTGCCCTTCGTCGCTGTCCTCACGTCGACGTCGCAACGAGTGCAAACTCTCCGCTGCACTGTTGCTGCGTGCACGTCGCGTCAGCTGGTGTTCGTGGAACTGTTGCTTGTTCTGCAACACGTTTGCGATCTTCAACACGTCTTCCTTGCCCTCCTGTCCACCCAATCCCTCTCCTGCTCCTCCGCCGCTCTGTCGTCGCTTGTCGTCAAACGATCGCTTGGTTGTGTGCCGTCCTGGCCATCGTCCAGAGCTCCCGCTCCCTCCACTCCCTCCACTCGATGATCCCATCTTCCCTTCCATGCTCACGCTGCTTATCATCGCCGGTGTGTCGCTCGAACGCCGTACGAGTGCATCCTTTCCTGAGCTTGTGCTGGTGGATGTGGTTGTGGTGGTTGTGCTCGCTTGAGAGCGTTCCTCCTGCTCATCATCCCGCCCTTCCTCTGCCACACTGCTCATCCTCCCCGTGCCAGGCGAGCTGCTGTTTCGACTCAGCATGCCTCGCACAGCCAGACCCGGCGATGACATGGTGCGCTGCAACGGCGGCGACGCGTTGCCCTTTTTGCGCTGGAAAAATTGTGGCACGCGCGAACGCGACCTTGGCCTGCCGCCTGATCCTCCACTGCCACCTGTGCCTGTGCTTGCGTCTCCTTCTTCCATTTCATCCTCCGAGTCGATGGACCCTTCGCCTGATTTGCGTCGCATCAGGGACGACAGCTTGGTGAACCGCGACGTCCTCTTGTTCACAGGCTTGTCCATCTCTGCTTGCTGTGCCGGTGGCGACACAGACATGCTGGGTGCCCTTCCTGCGTCGCCTTCAGCCTCTGTGCCCATCTCTTCGTCCTCGTCGCGTTCCTCGTCCTCTTCGTCCTCCTCGTCCTCCTCATCTGCTTCGTCTTTGTCCCCATCGGTGTCGTCACCTTTCTGCTGCGCCGCTGCGGCTGCCTCACGTTCTGCACGCTGCCTGGCCAGCTTTTCCTTTTCGTTTTGACTGACAAAGGTACCGCCCCATGCCAGCTCCACGTTGCGCATGGGATCGTTGTGTGCAGCCTGCAGCATGCGCAGCGTCTCCTCGTCCACGGGGATGCCATCCTCGTCGTCCTCGTCCGACGAGTCGTCCCCAATGCCCAGCCAATCCAAGGTGCGGTTGTCCACATTCACGCTGCGCTCCTTCCCGTCCCCTCGGGTCGACGTGGTCGGCGATCCGTCGCTGTCGCTAAAGGGGCCCATTTCCGACACGCGTGTGACGCTGATGTGTGCCGCCTGGCCCTTTCTGGCCGCCACGCGTGCTACGGCCGCCGCTGCCTGTGCACGTCTGTCTTCCTGTTCCTGTTGCTTGTTCTGTTCCGCCTGCTGCTGCTCCATCTCTGCCGCCTCCTGTTGCAAGCGTCGCCGGCGGCCCTCGTTAAAGGTAGACGAACGCTTGCGTGCGGCCTCTTGGTGCCTGCGCACCTCCTTTTGCGACGGTGAAGCTGCGTCGCCGCCAAACTTGGCGGCTATCTTTTGCGTGATGATGTCGGAAAAGTCTTCGGCGGTGAGCAGCTTCAGCGGGTCGTTTGTCTCTTCGTACTTGCTCTGCACCACTTTGCTCATCGCCACCACGCTGGGGCTGCTTGCACCTCCGCCGATACGCCGAGCCTGCTTCGAGTCGCCCCAGGACACCGGGCGCATGCTTGCACGGCGCGACGACGAGCCTCCGCCACCATCGGCCATGGACGCGCTGGTGATGATGGTTGACGAGCGGTTGCGACTCTTCATGGTCGAGAGCGAGGAACTGGGCGAAACAATCTCCTTGGCCAGGCCTCCTCCGTCCGGGTTCATCCACGGATGGGCTCGGATCTGTTCGATGGTGTACCTCTTCTCGGGATCGACCACAAGGACGTGTTTGATGAGATCACGCACCTCGGCGGACCCAAACGGAGGCGGGTACTCGCCAGCCTGGATCTTGTCAAACAACACATACTCGTTGGGGTCGTCAAACGGGAAGAAGCCGCAAATGAGACAGTAGAGCATGACGCCCAGGGACCAAATATCCACGCCCTTGCCCACGTAGGGTTCGTCAAGGAGCAACTCGGGCGCAGCGTACAGTGGCGAGCCGCAGCTGCTGTGCAAGAGTTGGTTGGGCTCGTGGATGTTGCACATGCCAAAATCCGCCAGCTTCACGGTTCCGTTGCCATCCAACAGTACGTTCTCCAGTTTCAAGTCCCTGTGGATGACCTCGCACTGGTGGACGAAATCGACGCCCTCGACCAGCTGGCGAAAGATGAAGCGCGCCTCGTTCTCGTCGACGGTGGAGCCGCGTGCGAGCAGGTACGAAAGTAGCTCGCCGCCTGCTGCATACTCCATGAACATGTAGTAGACGCCGTCCTCGTCAAAGACGTCGATGAGGCGAATGATGTTTGGGTGCTTGATCATCTTCAGGACGAGGATCTCGCGCTGGACTCGCTCCAGCATCTTGGACTCTTGGATGTAGGCACGTCGCACGATTTTGACGGCGACACGCTCGTCCGTTTCCACATTGGTGGCCATTTTGACCTTTGCATACTCGCCGGCGCCGATGGTTTCGCCGATGATGAAAGAACCGACGCGTTTGCGGATGCGACCTTTGCGCAAGGCGGTGTTGCCTGAGAAGGCATTACTGCGTGGGGACATGGCGCCCGAATCGCTGTCTTCGCTGTCACTCCAGTCGCTGTCGCTGTCGTCGCTGTCGGATTCGTAGCTGAAGTACTCGACTTCGGATTCAAACTCTTCGGGGTCCCATACGAGATGGAGAGCAGTGAGAGTGTGTGTGATGTCCGATTCGGGCACCTCTTGCATGTAGCGTACGACCTCTGTGCGTCCTCCTGCGGTGACCTCGGGGGGCGGGTGAATGATGTCCGGGTTGCCCTGGAGGTGGAGGACAGAGAGGCTGTCCAGGAGGCCGAGGTCCTTGGGCAGCACGAGGAGGTCGTTGTCGTTGAGCACCAGTGTGGTCAGGGAGTCCATGTGTGCTAGGAGGCCCGAGAGGATGGTGCGCAGCCGATTGTTGGCCATGTGCAGCTCCGTAAGGGCCGTGAGGGCAGACAGTTCCATTGGCAGGTGCAACACAAAGTTGTTGTCCACGTTGAGGTACGTCAACGAGGCACACTTGCCCAGTTCCGAAGGCAATTTCTTCAGCTGGTTGCAGCTCACGTCCAGGTGCGTGAGTGTGCTGAGAGAGCCGATGCTGTGTGGCGTCAAGGGAGGTGGGATGAATGCGTGGGTGAGCCAGGGTGACCAATGGTGAGTTGGGATGCGACGTGCGGCGCGGGACCAGGGCAGAAAAGGGCCCGAGCGAGGTTCGGGTGGAGTCAACCTACGACGCTGGTAACGAGACTATCGCATTGCGAGCGAGGTTGAGCTCTGTAAGACTGGTCAGGTTTTCGATTTCTGCTGGCACATACCAGATCTGGGTGACGGGAAGGTGGCGCAGGATCGTGTGGGCGGCGGAGTTTGGGTGAGCAGGTCGCTTTTTGTTTGCAACAATCAATCCATCGGCTGCCGACGCAAGCACTGCAGTCGGAATAGGAATGGAGACAACGGCGGGCAGTGCACGTGTGTAGAAGCAAGTGGTGTGTGTTTGGGGGGAAGGGGGGAGGGGGAAGGAAAGCACGGGCCAATGCCAGGGACGGGCGAGAGAAAACTCGTGGGGACAGGCGGAGCAGGGAGGGCCTTGAGGCCGAGACGACTCAGGGCAGCCTGAGCAGCCTTGTGGATGTGCATGCATGTGTTTGCAGGAGACCAGGGCATGGGATACACACAAGGGTGTGTGCATGCGAGTGCGTGTACGTGCGTGTGTGTGTGTGTGTGCGTGACAAGGAGCGAGCACCAGCGCAAAGGGGCCACGGGCAACAACGCACCTGATTAGCGGACAAATCGAGCTGCGTGAGCTGGGTCAGTTGGCCCAGCGTGGCTGGAATGTACAGGAGCGCGTTCTCGCGCAGGCGCAACTTCTTGAGATGGACCAGTTCAAACACCTCTCTGTGCGGGGATGATGCGGCGGAGCACGAGGAAGGGCGGCCAGAGGGTTAGGGCGATCACTGCGCGTTGTTTCACGAAAAGGGATGCCTGTGCTGGGTGGGCACCGGGGAGAGGGTGTGACGTGCGAGGACGTTACCTATAGATGGAGAGGTGGTCTTGTAGATTGCGCTTGTTGAGATTCAAGACATCCCACTGCTGCGAGCGGGCGTTGTCGAGAAAGGTGTGCAGCATCATGCTGCTTGCTCGCGAACGATTCGACATCCTCGCCGTCTGCTGCTGCTGCTGCTGCTGCTGCTTCGCGTGCGTACCACAGCCTCACTATAGGGGGTGGGTGAAATGTACAGGGGTGGAGGCCAGGGACCGCACGAGAAATTTCTTGGGGCTGAGAGTGGGCGTGGGCACACACACAACAACAGGGGGGGGGTGGGGATGATGAGAGACAGGTTGTGGAAGCAAGGCAGGAGAGATAGGAGGGAGGGAGTGTTGGTGAATGCGCATGGCGGGGCACGCCAACATGTTTGCTCGGATTGTTCGTTCGCAGAGGGTGGCGACTGCAACCACAAGTGCAATGACGGTGCGTGGGTTGCACAGCACGGTGGGAGTGTGGGAGGAAGGGCGAGGGAGAAAGGGAGACAAGGAGGAACAGGAGGAGAAGGACGAGGCAGTGGCGTTTGTGCTGAGCAGGGACGGGACGACGGAGGTGGTGAACATTTCGGCGGACGGAAGCGTGAGCGTGGAGGAAACCGGCAACAAGCACGCAGCCGGGGAGGCAGACCCTGTGGTGGACGACGACGAGGCAGAGGTGGACAGCATCGTGGAGGATCGGGTGAAGAAGGAGCCGCAGAGAGCAGGCAAGACACAAGCAGGGCCGGAAAGCGACGACGGAAGCAAAGCGCGGGTGTTTGGCACGGAGCTGCGTCCCTCGCAGGTGGTGGCTGAGCTGGACCAACACATTGTGGGCCAGGGAGACGCCAAACGAGCGGTGGCTGTGGCACTTCGCAACCGTTACCGTCGCTCAAAGCTGTCGCAGGAGCTGCAAGAAGACGTGGTGCCGCGCAACATCCTGATGATCGGCCCCACGGGTGTGGGAAAGACCGAGGTGGCGAGGCGCCTGGCCAAAATGACAGACAGCCCCTTCATCAAAGTGGAAGCCACCAAGTTTACAGAGGTGGGATTCCACGGCCGGGACGTGGACAGCATCATCCGCGACCTTGCTGACTCTGCGGTACAGCAAGTGCGTGCACGCATGCGAAAGGACATGATTGAGGAAACACGCGAGATGGTGGAAGACAAGGTGTTGGACCTGCTGTGTGGGGCCAATGCGCGCGCAAGCACACGTGAGTCGTTCCGTGCGATGCTGCGAGAAGGGCACTGGACGACCGTGTGATCGAAGTGGACGTGCCCGAGCCGCCGCGGCAGGCTGGAGGACATGGAATGATGGACATGGGCCAGGGCACACCGATGCTGAATATCCAGGAGTTGATGAAGAACATGGACAAGGCCTTTGGAGGCGGCGGGCGAGGGTCTGGATCGCGGCAGAAGATGACCATCGGAGAGTATGTGCCGCTACTGGAGGAGAGCGAGGCAGACAAGAAGATTGTGGAGGCGGTGGTGAACAAAGAGGCGGTGGCGGCCGTGGAACAGGCTGGCATTGTGTTTATCGACGAGATCGACAAGATCTGCAGCTCGTCAAGCCACCATGGGGTGGACGCAAGCAGCGAGGGCGTGCAGCGTGACCTGTTGCCGCTGCTGGAGGGTACGACGATCAACACCAAGTACGGCAACATCAAGACGGACTACATCTTGTTCTGCTGCTCGGGGGCTTCCACGCGTGCAAACCCAGCGACTTGCTGGCGGAGCTGCAGGGCAGGCTGCCCATCCGTGTGGAGTTGCAAGGCCTGGGCGAGGAGGAGCTGTACAGGATCCTGACGGAGCCGAAGCACAACGTGATCCACCAGCAGGTGGAGCTGCTGGCCACGGAAGACGTGCATTTGCAGTTTACAGAGGATGCGGTGCGCGAGATAGCGCGTGTGGCGGCAGAGGTCAACCGCACGGTGGAGAACATCGGCGCACGGCGCCTGCACACGATCATGGAGAGGATCGTGGAGGAGATCAGCTTTGACGCGCCCGACTATGAGCCAGGCACGTCGGTGGAGATTGACGCCGCGCAGGTGCGTGCGCGTGTGGGAGATATGTTGGAGAAGGGCAACCTGCAGCGATTCGTGTTGTGATGGGAAGGGGTTGTGCGAGTGTGGGGGGGGGGAAAGAGGGCAATTTCAGAGCCAACCAAAAAAAAACCAACCAAACCAACCAACACCACCATGCAGAAGTCCCTTCTGATCATGCTGCTGTGCGGCCTTTTGGCCACGGCTGTGATTGCATCCGACGACGATTCGACGGAGCTGGACACGGCCGCGGAGCTGTCCGAGAACTCGGAAAACTCTGCTGTGGAAGAGACGGAGGGCGATGAGGAGGAGGAGGCCGAGGAGCCCCTTGTCGAGTCGTCGGACAACGAGAACGACTTTGACGATGAGGACGACGAGGACGAGGATTCGTCCAACGACGACCTTGACGACGAGGAGATCAAGGAGCTGCTCGACGGTGAGTGCGGGGCGCGGGCGGCGAGGGTTTCCACCGGGCCTTTTTTTTTCTCTCTGAGCACGCCACAGAATCGGGCGTGGCGGCAGCCTATGTTGCAGCGGATGTACGCCGAGACACAAAACACATGAGAGCATGTGGGCTGCGTATGGTCATGCACAATGCGCAGCACGTGGACGACATTGGCATGCGGGAGGGGTGGAAACGCAGTGGCGCGTGTTGGCATGCTCGTTTTTTTTCCCAAGTGGCCGATTTTCCACCAACAAACCGCACGCACGCTGACCGCGTCGTACAAACAACACACACACACACACACACACACACCACACAGAGGATGACGACGAGGACATGACGAACGAGCCGCAGTACGATGATCAGTTCTTTGCCGAGGCCAAGCAGATGTACGCCGAGCAGGCCGAGTCTGTGACGGACGAGGAGAAGAGCAAGCTGGACGTGGACGTCAACGGCTTCACTGGCTGGAACGTGGACCAGGCGACCCTGGCCGCCATGGCCCGCGACACGGCCGAGGATGTGGAGGCTCAGCAGGCGAACGAGGAGCTGCTGAAGGACGCCGAGGGAGACTTTGGCTACAGCCGCTCGGAGGCCTACACGGCAGCCAAGCTGTCGGAGCACGTGTACGATGAGCCCAAGACGGGCAACAGCATCACTTTCCGCAACCAGAAGTACACTGTGCGCAAGTACTACAAGCACCACAAGACCAGCACGTTTGGCGCCCTCTACGAGAACGGCAACAACGTGTACCTCGTGTTCAAGGGCTCCGCAGAGGCCAAGGACTGGATCATGAACCTGAAGTTCAAGCTGCGCACGTGCAACATCCGCGGCTACCAACTGGGCGGCCGCGCACACAGCGGTTTCCAGGAGTGCGCCAACGCCATCCTGAACACCAACCTGCGCAACGACCTGAACTACTACAAGGGCCGTGGCAAGGCACTGATTGTGTCTGGTCACTCGCTGGGCGCTGCTGTGGCCACACTGGTGGCTACGGACATCAGCCGCTACACCAAGTACGGCCGTGGCTTCAAGGTGATCACCTTTGGCTCGCCGCGCGTGGGTGACAGCACCTTTGCCAGCCGCTTCAACAACCTGTTCACGGAGATCCGCTTCACCAACGAGTTCAAGGGTGGCGTGTGCCCGTGGGGTGCCAAGTCTGGCCAGGAGGTCGCAGACGAGGACGACGAGAACGACTTTTGGCGCCGTCGCCGCCGTCGCGGTGGCTTCTTCAAGAAGGTCGCCAAGGGTGTCAAGAAGGTCGCCAAGAAGGTCGCCAAGGGTGCCAAGAAGGTCGCCAAGAAGGTTGCCAAGGGTGTCAAGAAGGTCGTCAAGGCCGTCACCACGCGCCGCTATGGCTACGATCTGGTCACGCGCATCCCGCTCAAGGTCCAGGGCTACCGCCACGTCAAGCAGGAGTACTTCCTGAACTGCGGCAAGACGTGCATTGCCCCGTGCTGCCATTGGTACAACCTGATTGTGAAGCTGCAGTGCCACAGCATCAGCCGCTACATCAACGCTCTCAAGTGATGAGATCGGTGAGATGAGTGGTGAAAGAGAATGCAGAAAGTTTGCAGTCCCACTGCCATCATCACTGTTGCCGAGGGTGTAGCGCAGGGGGCGCCAACACATTGCAGAGAAGGTCGTTGTCGACGACGGGGAGGAATGCGCAAGTCGACGGTGTTTTGGGTGGGCGGCCTGTTGCTCGCGTTGGTGTTGGCAAATCTGTTGGTGCTGGAGAGTATGCAGCCGCACGAGACACACGCACACATGCTGCACGCAGAGGGAAAGAAGATTGCGGTGGAAACGGTGAACAATGCGCCCGAGGCAGCGCCACCAGGGTCGGCTGCACCACATAGTGCGGGTGTGGGCGCAGGGGAGATTGTACAGGGGATTGAACACGGGAGCAAACCTGTGGCAGGGGAGGACAAGGGCGTAGGCAAGGGAGGAGTGCATCCACGCGCGACAAAACGCAAGCTGGAGTTTCGTGTGCCGGCGCATCTGGTGAGCGAGTACACAGACAAGGACAAAGATGGCATGTTTGCGTGTTTGGACGGCTCGCAGAGCATCTCCTTCGAGAGGGTGAACGACGACTACTGCGACTGCGCGGACGGGAGCGACGAGATTGCCACCAGCGCCTGCGACGGGAGCTTCTATTGCAGCGACGGTGCTGTGATTCCCAGTGGTAGGGTGAATGATGGGGTGTGCGATTGCTGTGGTGGGGAGGATGAGCCCGGAAAGTGGTCGAGGGTGCGGAACGAGCGGTGTCATGATCACTGCAAGCCGGCCACCGTGAAGGATGCCTTGTTGAAGGATGGGGTGGTGCAGGTGACTACATGGGCGTGACAGAATGTGGATGGAGGGGGAGAGGGGAGGACGAGGATGTACAGTGTCGTGTGGCCGTTGATCTTCTGAGTGCTCTCAATGGTGATGTTGTGTTGTTGGTGGCACATGCACACCATTTCCATGCTTCCATCCCTTCTTTTGTCGCCCCCCCCCCCCCCCCTTCCCCCCCCTGGCGCATGCAACCCATCGTCATCATGGCCGGCAGCACCCGCGAGCTCATCGACCTGCTCCAGCAGGCCATCGTCGAGTTTGACACGGCCCAAACAAGCCCACCCATCTCTCTCGCCTCTCCCACCTCCACCTCCGAACACCCGTCAAGCCCGTCCACTTCCCCGGCCCAGTTGGATGTCGTCAAGCTGCAACTCGAAACAGCACTCCGCGTACGCCACATCGCGCCCCCAATCCCTGGTTCCCACGCCCCACGCCAGTGTTGTTGCTCACACTCAGCCCCCACCTGTGCTTCCCGTTTTCCTTTTGTCCCATCCATAGAACACGCTTTTGGCCACAGACTTTTCCCCGATGGCTTTGTACGCCCTTCAGGAGGACCAAGACACGCGCACGCTTCTCTTCCTCCTCGTCCGACTCCTTCACAACCCGGTCACCCTCCAATCCGCAGCCCTTGTCTCCCACTCTGCCTATATCCTTGCCAACATGGCCACCAATCCCACGTTTCAACGCCTCCTGGCCGCACAGCCCGACTTTGTCGACTTTCTCATCCACTGCGTCGTCACCTCGGGACTCCTCCCTTCCTCCTCCTCCTCCTCCTCATCGTCATCCTCCACATCGTCATCCACCACCTCCACCTCCACACAAGGCAAAACAGACGCCACCTGGGCCTCCCAATCCCCGCAGCAAGCGCTGACTTTCCGTGTACGTTGCTCAGCGGGGCAAGCGCGCCAAACTCCCAACCCACTCCCCCACCTCCCCCACTGACACACACTGACACACACACGCACACATTGCCCTACGCCGACAACTGCCCTCCCAGCTGATGGAAGTCCTCAACGCCATCCTTCCTGCGTTCCGGTGCGACTATCCATCAGAAAACACAAAGGCACTGGTGGACATTGTGCAGGAGGTTGCGTCTGGACGCAGCAGCCCTGCGGATCTGCTGTCGCTGACGCTGTCCCTGATGGCACAGCTGCTGCGACACAATGCAAGTGTGCGATACTATGTGAAAGAAGCCACCTGGGTGTCCACTCTGTATCGTTCACTCATCGCACATCTGTCGCACGCCGATCTGCGGGTGATCATCCAAGCCTTTGCTTGCCTCACCTCACTGGCCTCGTCCAGTCAAATCCTGCAGAAGCTGTTCAAGGAGGACAACGTCCACCAAACCTTCCAACTCATCTTCAACATCATTGCCACGGCGAAAAACCATGGACCTGCTTCTGGCGTCGTTGCAACTGCTGCGGGACTTTGTCGACTCCTCCCGTTACCTCAATGCCCTGGAACGGTACCCCAACCTGCACGACGCCCTCGCCCACCTTCTCACCCTGCTCAGTGCCGACAACTACGCCGTCATCGACAGTCTTGTTGCGCTGCTGACATCCATGCTTGCGTCGGCAAGCATCACCACCACCCTTCTCGGCCTCTTTGCACACGACCGCTATCTGTTTGCCCTCTTGGATCTCCTCTCCCATTCCCATCCCCTCACGGCCGCACGTGCCACCGCCTTTCTGGCAGCGTTGCACGGCGCCGGCTCCCGCGATGCTGTTGCCCAGCTGGCAGACGTGGATGCCCTCTTTGCCACCGTCCTTGACCGGTTGGCACTCCACGTGCACACCCAACTGCAGCTGCCCCTGACACAAGCCCTGCGTGACGAGAATCTGCGCAAGGTGGCTGCCCCCATGCAGGCATTGGTGTCGCTGTGGGCACACACCAATCTGGCCGGGTTGGGCCCCGAATTGGCTGTCCAGCTGCCCATCGACGCCGCCCTGGATTTGCTGGCCGCGCTGCTGGATGACCATGCACGATGGAAGGTGGAGACAGAAGGAGGCGGCGGCGGCGGCGGCGATGCCATGCGTCAACGTGTGTTGGCACGCACGGCATTGGCCATCCTCGTGTTTGTGGTCACCTTTGTGGATGACCAAGGCACACAGGAGGCTCTGATGGCCTACTTGCACGACGGCACCCTGGCGCCGATATTGTCGCAAACGGTGACCATGTCGACCAACCCGGCCGAGGTGAGCAACGCATTGCTGTTTCTTCACTTTGGCTTTGCCAACCAGCTGCACGGTGCCATGGACGCAGTGGTGCACAGCATTGTGGACGCCAATCAGACGCTTGTGAACAGGGCCAACGAGTTGCAACAGCTGGCCATGGCCCAGCGAGAGGGACGACGTATCCACGACGCCACGGTGGCCGCGCTGGAGCAGCAATTCCGCACCACCGCGGGCCAGTGGGAGGCACAGATGCGCAAACAGACCGCATACTATGCACACGCACTGGAGGAGGCCAAGCACCACGGCAATGCGCTGGAGGGACAGTTGGAAGAGGCGACGAGCGACGCCGACGGATGGCGACGCCGATGTGAAGAGGCAGAACGCAGCCTGAGCGACGCCAGACAGCAGGTGGCATCCATGACGAAGCAGTTGCAGGAGGCGGCACAGCAGTTGGAATTGAATGAGGAGGAGATGCAAGGGTTGCGTGCACACAACGGCGAACAGAGCAGCAGGCTGGAGCAACAATTCAACAAATTGGTGCAAATGACGGACGCGTGCCAGAAACAGACACAGCAACTCGAGGCCATGAGTGCCTCGCTCAACAGGGCCAATGTGGAGCGGCAACGGATGCAGAACCACATTGCAGAGGTGGCCCACGACGCACAGCAAGCTCGCAAACGCCTCGACTTTGTACAGAATCAGTTGCAGGAACAGAAACAGGCCGCAGATAAGCTTGCTGACGAGCTGCGCGCCACTGCCGCCCAACGCGATGCGCTACGCGACAAACATCGCACACTCGCCGCACAGCTGGACAAGTATGCACAGATCACCTCGGCCATCCATTCCATGACAGGTGCGGGTCCTTCCAACGGTGGTGTGTCCTCGTCCTCATCTTCGTCCTCGTCCTCGTCCTCGTCATTCGGCGGTGCCACTCCGTCGGCGCCGCCGCAGGATCCGGGTCCCTTGATCCCACCGGCCTTTACGTCGCCATCCGCCACAACCACCATGTGGACCAGTCCACCAGCAGGCACTGCTCGCAGGACGTCGATGTATCCGGTCTCACAGGACGATGGCGACGATGGCAACCACGACGAAGAGCTGTCGGAGATGTTGCTCCGGTCCACTCGCAGCAAAAACGCAAGCTTTGTCCGGTGACAATGACTGTCCCACTGTTGCCTCGCCCCAACAAGGAACCCCCCCCCCCCCCCCCGCGCCGAGGCTGGTTGCTGTCAGGAAGAGGAAGGCCTTGCATTGGATTGGATGGAAGGGGAACGTGGATGCGGCGATGGAGGTGGCGTTGGTGATGAATGGGGAGGAGCGAGAAGTGATGTTTGAATGTGGTGGGATGGAAGGGTATGAGCCGACTGCACTACAGTATGGAGCACACTGCCGGATGAGGTGATGGACAGGGTGCTTGTTGAACTGGGAAACGGATGACGAACAGCTCCAACAAACGCCTTCCTCTCCTGCGTCGCTTGTGTTCAATGTGAGTTCTCGGACAAGAGCATGACGACAGGGACAATTTGAATGAAGTGTCTTGTTCTCTGCTCCCCCGCATGCGTTTGCACCCTTAGTTGCCAACGAGGGTTTCCAACAGCGTCGAGCCGTTGATCAGCTTGGTCGTGCCCACCACAAAGTCCCTGTTCACGCCTTCCTGTTGGCTATGGAAGCGCAGCGCAGAAATCTCTGCAAAGGTGACACCGCCAATGAAAAACACCATTGTCACGGGCCGCTTGCCACCGCTGGCGCTTCCTCCAGTGCTACTGCTGCCACTGCCGCTGCTGCTGCTGCTGCTGCTGCCGGCGCCCGACGACGATGAAGAGGACGACGACGACGACGACGACGATGCGCCGCCTTCGGACAACCCGGACGGCAGTTCTTGGTCGACCTGGACAGTCTTGCCCGGCAGCACCTTCATCACATCCTCCATCTGCTTCCAGCCGGGGCGGAAAGCACTCTGGACGAGACGCACGCTGATGGGAGCGTAGCCCGAGTAGACGTAAGCAATGTCGTCGGGTTCGGCGTCGTTGAGATCTTCCACCTCGAGTTTGAGGGCCTTGCGGACGGTGCTAAAGTTGCTGCGGCTCTCGTTCTTGTGCAAAAGGTGGAGTTTGTCCAGGTTGCGCAGGGTGAGCAGGTGTTCGTAGCCGTACGACTGCAGGATTTCCCTGCGAAAGTGGTCAAACTGTTTGCTCTTGATGCCGTTGTTGACAATGTTTTGGAGGACCAGCAGACGCAGCACCTTGACCAACTTCTCCTGACGGTACAGCATCGTTTCGATGTAGTCGTTGCACAGGTCGGCGCCCGTGAATAATGAATGCTCCACGTCCAGGTGCCTGTGGAACGAGTTGTCGCTCGTCACCGTCACAATGCTGCCTGCAATGTCCGTGTGTGTGCCCAGTGACTTGTGCTCCTGCTGCAACGGCCCCAGCTTCTTCATAAAGTCCCTGATTTCTGTCACTGTCTGTGCGCTGTGCCTCTCCTTGTAGTTCTCGTCAATGTACTTGGCCTTCTGACTCAGCATGGGCAACACCACACCAAAGTTCAGGTCTCGGTACTCGCTGTACAGTTTGTCGTTGCTGTTCAGCGGGATCTTGGGCTTTCGCTTCCCTGCGCTGCTGCTGCTACTGCTGCCGCCGCCGTCGCCTCCGCCCACATCGTTGCCCACCGTCTGGTTCATGTCCACCAGGCCATCCTTGATCCCGTAGATTTCGTCAATCAGTCCTTCGTACGTCAGCTGTGTGCACATGGGCGTCACCATGTCCACTGTGCGGTCGATGATGATCAGCGAGTCAATCTCCGGTGCCACGGCATTCACCATGTCGTCCATGCCCAGCTCCTTGCGCATGCGCAGCATCATATCAATGACCAACTGTGCGTATTCCATCCCACCCCGTGTGTCACATGTGTCAGCTGCCCGCGGCCGCGCGTGGATTCCCATTCGGCATCTCATTTTCGTCATCTCCAAGGGTATTTCCCCTTGCATAACTCTGACCACACACACACACACACGCACACACACACACACACGTACCGCTGCACAGTCTCCCTTTGCTTTGAGGTGCGGGATGATGCCAAAGGTGCTCTGGAGCTTCATGAGGGCGCGTGCGACGTAGAAGAGCGAGGTGCGATCGCCCTCGAGGAAACACTCGCGGAACGACAGCGGCATCTCCAGGGACAGGACGTCCTCCTCGTAGGGCACCAGGTCGAGATGGCTGTGAGATTGTGCCGGGGGGAGCGGGGTGAACGTGGAGACGGGGCAGGGGAGAGCTAATGTAAGCATGTAGCAAGGGGGACAAGGCTGGGCCGAGGGAGGGAGGGCTTTTCAGAAACTCACAGCTCGCCGAGGGTAACGTCGCCGTACACGCCTGCGTCTTCGAGGACACGTTCGCAGACCATGGTACGACGAGGCACAAAGAACACCGAGTAGTTCTTGTGGTCGCCGTTGGCATGGAACTTGAGAATGTGGCTGGCGAGCCACTTGACGCGGTCGACGCGAGGCCGGCAAATGTAGATGACCGAAGCCAGCTCTGTGTCCAGGGTGGGCTCAAAGAAGAAAATCTTCTCAATGCCCCTCTGCTTCATGTCGGCCACCGACACGACCAGTCCCATCTCGCCAATGAGTTCCGAGTCCACCACGAGGGCCTTTTGCCCGCGCACAGACTCCAGGCACCCGAGCAGCTCCTTCTTTGCATGCTCCCGCAACGAGGCGAGGTTCAGCACTGCGTTTGCCAGGGAGGGTGCCGCCGACATCGCAGGTTATGCTTGGGTTGGGTGGGTGAGGGGGGGGCGTTGGAGGATGTCAACAGAGCAACTTGCGCGCCCACACACACACACCCAGACACCGTTCACAAGACATGGAGACGACGGACGATGGGTCGCAATACGACCCGGTGAGCTACAAAAAGACGGTGTCTGCGGTGAACCACTTTGTGATCAACACGACGCAGTTCATCAACCGCTTCTCCTTCCTTTGCGAACAGAAGCTGTCCGACGTCAGCCGCAAGGTCGAACGCCTGGAAATCACCATGAACATTCTGGAAGCCAAGTTGGCGTCCATCCCGGCTGTCGATGCGCCTGCTGGAGGCGGAGGCGGCGCCCAACAGACACAAGCGGCGGCGGCTGGCCCGGCTGGCAACACAGCAAGCACGCCTGCAGGCACAGGAGGCACTGCTGCTCCTCCGCCGCCGCCTCCCCCACCCCCACCTGGAGGTAAGTGACCGTGTGGGCCGACAGACGTACCATCCACGACAAAGGTGGGCCCCACAGGCGCCTGTGAGGGTTTCTCCCATTTCGTCGTCCAGCGGCCCGGAGTTCCACGTGCGCGTGTATGGACGCAGCACACAGGCAGCCACACGGGCACACACGCACACATGACCATGAGACGGGGGGAGGATACAGATGAGATACGAGGGGTGCATGCTGACACTCATGTGTGGACGTGGACACACACAAACGACGACACGACACAGGCATCCCCTCAGCGCCAGGCGCTGGAAGCTCGGCCGGGGCAGAGGCAGCTGGAGAGGCAGGTGGCGATCAGAGTGGAGCAGGAGGGCTGACATGGGCACAGGATCCACGCTATGCACACCTGTTCAAGATGATCCGAGTGGGTGTGCCGGTGAATGTGGCCAAGGGCAAGGCCAAGGCTGAGGGCTTGAATCCCGACGCGCTGGAGTAGGTTTTTCCTTTCGCCCTCACTACCGACCACGGGTCCCATCGGCTACGCACATACTCACACTCGCTCGTGCACACACGCGTGTGTCAATCACAGCAACCCGGATGGGCCGTCGGATGCAAAGGACAGCGGAATGGGCGACGACGACGACGAGACGCAGTTTGAGGATGACGAGACGGTGATGTGATGGACACGGCACACACACACACACACACACACAGAGAGGGGGGAGAGAGGAGAGACACAGACAATCAAAGCACAATTTCATTCTGGTAGCTGCTGGTGATGTGGATATCGGGCAGAATGATGCAGTCACGAAGCACAAGCTCAGGATCAACCTGGACGTTGGCACCGGCGAGGGTGATGCCCTCCTTGGTGGTGGAAATGCCTGTGTAGGATCCCTCGAGACGAGACCACTTGCCCACCTGCACACCCTGGCCCAGGAGAGCATACTGGATCACGGCACGGTCGTCAATCACGCTGTTGTCACCCACCACGCAGTTGCGAAGGCGCACCCCCTTGCCAATGGTCACTCCCTTGCCAATGCACACATTGGGGCCGATCTGTGTGATGGGACACACAACCGCATCTGATGTGTTAGCAGCAGCAGCAGCAGCAACATCACAAACACCATTTCCCCGCTCCCGCGCCCTTCACAAACCTACCACTGCAGTCGAATCGATGACGGTGTCCTGGGCAATGACGTTGTTGCCCTTGATGGAGCAATCAAACACAAGCTGGTCGTCGTGCGAGTCGGAGGAGGATGCGGATTGCTCCTTGCCAGCCGCCAGCAGTTGTGGCTTCTGTTCGGCGTAGCAATCCAGATACATGCCAGCCGCAGCCAGGGCTGCGCCACCCGTCTTGATTTGCATCCAGAACGCAGTCGTCACGTATGCATACACCTGCTCCATGCCCGAAAGCGAAAACAGCACATCCTGCTCCAGGCGCAGAAACTCCGGATCGTCTTGCAGCAAGGCCCTGTTGTTGGTCATTGCCCACCACGTCAGCCTCTCTCTCTCTCTCTCTCTTTCTCTCTTGGGACAAGATAACTCACGCGGAGGGAGACACACTGGTGGTTTCGTCGCGCTCCTTGAGGAGACGGCTGATCTGGTCAAAGAGGGAAGCGTTGCACGCATACACGCCACAGTTGATAAAGTCGGTCTTGACCAGTTTGGACTTTTCGGCGTAGTGGAGCACCTGGTTGGTGTCATCGTCAATCACCAGGCCACCAAAGTACTGGGTCTGGTCCCTCTCGATCTGCAGGTCCCAACCGCGCCATGGATCCGCGACACCACGCGCACGCAGGCAGGGTCAGTATCACACGCTTGCAGCACACACAAGGGAGCACCACGCACACACCAGGCAACCAGCCATCCACACGAAAAAGTGCGGGTGTGGCGGACGCAGGATGGACGGGACGGGCAAGGAGGGGAAAAGCTGCACATGTGTGGGAGGAGGAGGAGGAGGCCGAAGAGAAGGGCGGAGGGGAAGAACGCCTCCCTACGATGGCCCATGACGCACCTGGCGGGCCATGATGGTGATGCAACCGGAGTGGGAGTGATGCAGTTCCAGCAGCTCAGTGATGGGGAACTTGCAGGCAATGTCGCAGTGGAAGAGGAGGAAAAAGTCGGGGTCCCCGGAAAGGATTTCCTTGCGGAAGTAGTTGACGCCGCCAGCAGTGCCCAGGGCACGTTCCTCCTGCAGGTAGCGCACGCTGAGACCCAACTGCGTGGACACCTCGTCAATGAAGCCGTCAAACTGCGAGGGGTCGTAAAAGCCGATGAGAAGCACTTCCTGGATGGTATCGAGGGCCTGTGTGCAGGCCTCGAGGTGGTGGTAAATCATCGGCTTGCCAGCCACCTGCACCAGCGGCGTCGGTGTATCCAGCGACATGGGACGGTACATCGACCCTTTCCTGTTGCCTCCCACCAGAATCACAACCTTGCAGGACGTTTTGCCACTCATGCTTCTGTAATGTGTGTGTGTGTCAGCCTGCGCGGAGGGAGCAAGGCAACCGCAACCCATGGCATCCAATCCACGCACGCCACGCACGCCCAAGTCGGCTGCGTCGGCGTCGTCCTACGCACGCATCAGTCGCAACATTGACGCGATGATGAGTGGCGAGTTTTCGCCGTCTGTGTTTTCGCCTGGAGGACGACGCGAGAGAGGGGCAAGCAGCAGTGGGGCCAGCAACAACAACCACACAGGCAGCAGTGGCACACAGGGCTCACGCGTGTTTGTGTTTCCCACCACACCCGCAAGTGGAAGGAGCAACCGCAGCGCCATGTCGGCGGGTGCGGGTGCAGTGGAGGGAGGGACACGCGGCGGAGGCGGCGGCGGCGGCAGCGGCAGCGGGGCTGCAGGATGGACGCCGCGGTCGCAGAGCAGCCAGGCGGCATTCAGCGCCTCTATGGCCAGTCATGAGTCACAGAGCGACATGCGCCAACTGGAACGGGTCAACCAGGAGCTGGAGTCCACCGTACGGCTTATGGTCAAGCAGAAAGGCGAGCTGGAAGCCAATCAGGAACTCTTGTCAGCGCGCATGCAGCTGCTCGAGAGCGAAAACGATGCATTGAAGACAAAGGTGGGTGAAGAATGCGTGTGTTGTGTCCATCCATGGGGCTGGTTGATCACAGCCTCCCTCGTGGCAAGCCCAAGGCGGGCCAAGAGGAGAAACGGCTTTTCCCGCGCTGACACGAATGGTCCCGCACACGCACACACATTCCGGAATGCAGTTGGGAGAAGTGCAGGACAGTGTGAACGAGCAGGTGGAACGACGTCTGCAGCAGTACGAGGTGGTGCGCACACACCACGACAAGGAGTTGGAGGCGGCGCACGCAGAGCTGAAAGAATGTCAAGTTCAGCTCTTGCAGCTGACAAGCGCCTCTGCAGATGGAGACCAACAGAGCAGGCCGCAACAGCAGCACGGCACTCGACAAGGCCAACACGGTGCCAATAACAACGACGATGACGACGATGAGGACCAGCTCGTCCCTGTGGGCGCAGCAGACGGCACACACGGCGTTGATGGCAACCACAACGCAGCCGCCATGTGAGTGTACAAGAGAGTCGAGTGTTGTGCGGGGTGCAACCTGCCCAACCACCCGCGCACCTGCCACTCCCCACTGCCACCGACGACCGACTGACACGCAATGTACCCGTATCCATCGTTCCCAGCGAGGCGGCCGCACGACAGGCACAGGAACACAGGCGAATCCTGGACAACATGTTTATGTACCTAGAGTCGCAGCACCAGATGGCGGAGAATCACATGCAGGTGCTGTTGGAACATGCTGCAGAGTCGGAACGGGTGAACCAGGAGCTGCAGCTGCAGGTGGAAGGTTACGAGGAACAGTTGCACGCGGGCAACTCGCACGAGCATTGGATCATGCTGAACCGCGACCTGGAAGCCAAGCTGGAACAGGCCAACGCGGAGCTGCAGGCCATGCAGAGGGCACAGTCGCAACATGCCAACAACTACCAGACGCATCTGGAAGACTTGTTGGCGTTGAAGAACATCACAGTGGCACGACGCGAGCGCGAGGAGGACGATGACAACGACAACGACCACGACAACGACAACGACAACGACGTTGAGGAGGACGAACACAGCAAACTGTTGCAACAGATGACGTTCCTGGTGGAAGCAAGCAACGCCCAGAAGCGTGCCTACGATCTCCGACTGGAGTGTCTGCGTGGTCTCAAGGTGTCGCTGCCTGCACGCAACGAAGTGTTTGCGTCTGATGGCAGCAGTGTGAATGTGCTGCTGGCAGACGTGGAGCGACTGCGCAAGGAGAACGGACGTCTGCGTGGCGAGCAAGGTGCGCTGCAGACACAACTCGCGGCGTTGCAAATCAATGCCGATGCGGAAATTGCCGCCGCCAAGCGACACGTGCTGTCCTGCGAAATGGAAATCTCAGAGATGGAGGAGCAGCTGCAGTTTACGGCGCAGGAGCGCGATGCACAGTTGTCGGATCTGCGAGCCGAGGCACACACGGCGTTGAACCAGACGGAACTCAGCTACAACAACGAACTGTTTGAAATGGAACGGCAGCTGCAGTTGCTCAAGAGTCAGCAAGCCAGTGTGGAGGAAAGGCACGCACGCGAGCTGGAGGGCAAGCAGGAGGAGTTGGAGAGGGTGCACAACGAGTTTAACACCGTTCACGCGCAGCTGAGCACACTGCAGAGCCAGTTTAGCGCCCTGCAGGCCGACCGCAAGCACCTGGCCGAGGAGGTGGCACGCAGGCAGACGCTGATCCAGGAGATGAGCGTGCAGATCAATAGCCTGGAAGCACGTGCGGCAGAAGAGGGCAGTGACGCCTCCAAGGAGCTTCGCCGTGTGCAAAAGACCCTTGCCAGTGAACAGGAGCGACGGAAGCAGCTCGAGGGTAAGCTGCAGCGTGCACAGCGTGAGAAGCAGCAGCTGGAGCAGCGCCTGAGGCGCAAGACAGCCAGCGAGGCGGGAGAGGCAGGAGGGAACGTCGAAGGCGGCAGTCACAGTGGTGGTGACACGCCGAGGCACAGACAGGCAGAGGCACACACGCCAAAGGAGGAGAACAACGACAGCGTGCTGCTGATGGGTGGAATGATGGGACGACACAGTGCACAGACGGCAGACCTCATGGAGGAGCGACGCAAGCTGCAGCTGCGTGTGGAGAAGCTGCAGCAACAGTACGACGAGCTGTGGGCAGACCACATCGAGCTGGGCAACAATTTCAACGAGCTGAGCGAAGAGAAACTGGCACAGGACAAGGCGCATGGAGAGCGCATGGCGGAGGCAGAACGGCACATGGAGCGTGTCAACACGCAGATGGAACTGATGGAACGCGGTGCATACGAACAGGACCAGGAGGTGGCGCGTCTTCGCGGTGAGCTGGACGGGGCACGGGAACGCACGGGTGAGATGGAACGGGAAATCAAACGCATCCTGGACAGCCAACAGAAGGAGCACGAGGCAAGCATGGCAGAGTATGCGGCGTTGCAGGAGCAGATGCGCACTCAGGCACGCAATTGGGAGGTGTTGGATGCGGAGAAGAGCAACAGGCTGACCGAGCTGGAGAAGGACAACGTGACACAGAGGCAACACGTGCAGGAGCTGCGTGCACAACTCGTGGCACAGCAGAGGGCCACGCAGGAGGGTCAGCAAGCGCTGGCCGAGTTGCAGGCAGCGACGGCGCGTGCAGAAACTCACCAGGCAGAAACAGAGGCAGAGGTGTCGCAACAGATGGCACTGGCCGAGGCGGCGTACGAAGAGCAGATGGCAAGCATGCAGGCGCAGGTCAGCACGTTGCAAACAACTCTGCGCACGACCCAGTTCCAGTTGGCGTCGTACGAGAAGGAACACGACACGCTGAGCGAGGAGCGGCAAGAGCTTGCGGATCGGGTCAAGGTGTTGCAACACAGCGTGGAGGAGGCGGAACAGGGGGCTCGGTTTGAGCGTGAAAAGGCGCGCAAGGAAATCGAATCGTTGCGGGAGCTGGTGCGCGAGACGCAGGCGGCGTTGAGTGAGAGTGAAAGCGAAGCCAACGCGGCACACATGGATTGGGCGATGCAGGTGCAGCGGCTGGAGAACGAGGTGGCGAATTGGCGCAAAAAGTATGGGAAGCTGGAGAGCGAACTGCGCGAGGAGCACGGCGAGCTGGAGGGCCAGGAGGCACGTGTGCGTGAGGTGCAGGCGGAGATGGAACGTGTACGCGAGGCACTGGAGGCAGAGAGCAAAGAGAACGAAGGGTTGCAAGAGGAGTGCACGCGTCTGCGCACGCGTGTGTTTGCCCTGGAGGATTCACGGAAGAAGGAACGCAGCACGTACGAGGCACGTGTGGCCATGCATGTGCAAGAGAAGGAAGACGCAGAACGCAACGTGTTGGCACTGCAGGACACGGCACGCGGCCAGTTGCAACTGATGAAGGAGCAGCGCAGCAACGGAGAACGGGAATTGGCAGCGGTGCGCGAGGCCTTGGAGCGCAAGGTGGAGGAAAAGGAACGTGCACGCAGGCGGCTGGAGGCTGAGGTGGCAGATTTGGAGGCTGAGGTGGGACGACACAAGGCCGAGGCAGAAGAGACGCTGGCACGCAGCAGGACGGGTGCGCTGCAGCAGGAGGAGACGCTTGCCAACCTGCAACGGGAGGTGCAGAAGCTGCGACGACGCCATGGGGAGAGTGTGAAGCACGCGGGAGCCATGGAAGAGGCGGCACGCACGATGCGGTCACGTTTTGCGGCGTACCGTCGCACCACAGAAGAGGACACGGAGCGATTGGTGGGCCAAATCGACAAGCTGCTGCGCGACAGGGCGGCAGCGGCGGCCGAGTCGCGACGGGTGGCGGAGGAGAGGGCCAAGGAGGCGGCAGAGGCGCAGGGGCCAGCTGCAGCGGTTGGAGAACGAGCTGAGTGTGGCCCAGGGTAATGGCGAGGCGGTGGCGCAAGAGTACGACACATTCCGTACGCAGATGAAGACGATGCTGGACGAGGCGGACCGGGAGCAGGCGATGAAGATGCAGCGTATGGAAATGCGTCAGGCGGCGCTGGAGGAACAGACAGAGTCGCTGAAGAAGCTCAACAGACAGCTTCAGGCGGAGATGGAGTCGATGAACAGGGAGCGCATGACACTGTTGGCCAAGAGCACGGCAGACGCAGAGACGGCGGAAAAGCTGGCCGAGGAGAATCGGTACCTGAAGGAAAAGTTCCGGGAGGCGACAAGCAAGCGAGAGAAACAGTTGGGTGAAATCAAAGCGCGTGCAAGCAACACCGAGAGCAAACTGCGTGGGGAGTTGGACAAGGCACGGGCCGAAAGCGAGGAGAGTGGCAAGCGGGCGAGTGCGTTGGGACGGCAGGTGAAGGAGTTGGAACGCAAACGAGACGAAGCGGAAGCGGAGAACGGGCGGTTGCGAAAGGAGGTGAAGCACGGCGGGGTGCAGCTGAGCGAAGCCAAGCAGATGCTGGCGGCGGTGCAGGAAAACAATGCGCAAGAGGTGCAAGAGCTGCGAGAGTTGCTCACGGCCAAGCAGGAGGGTGTGGCACGCGTGCAGGCGGAGCTGGAAGCATATCGCGGACGTGCAGAGGAGGAGCGGCTGGAGTTGGAGAGCGAGCTGAAGCGGAGGGATGCGGATTTCGAGATTGTGGCGAGGGAACGCGAGGCGGCGATGGCCAAGGTGGCGAATCTGCAGGAGGAAGTGGGCAACCTGGAGGCACGAGTGCGCGAGTTGGAACTGGAGGTGAATCGAGCGGAGCAGGCGGTGTACCAGATGGAACTGCAGGTGCGGGAGATGGAAAACACACACAGTGTCAGTTCGGTGTCGGCAGAGCAGAAGGAGGCGCTGCTGAACACAAGCATGAGCAGGATGGGTTCGCAGATGAGCGACATGAGCGAACGATACGCGGCGTTGGAGCAAGAACGCAACGAGCTGGCGATTGCGCTGAAGGAGGCCCAACAGGAGGCCAGTGGAGACGCCATGGAGCGTGACGAGATACACGAGGTGTACAACCAGCGCATGGAACGCATGCAGGAGGAGCTGCGACGTGTGCGTGACCATGCACAGGAGCTGGAGCTGGAATTGGCGGTGGCTGGTGCCAGGGGAGGATTGGATGAGGCCGACGAGGAGGAAAAGGGAGCTCTCATGCAGCAGCTGGCAGACGCGAGGCATCAGTTGGCATTGAGTGAGGGCACAGTGAAGCAGTTGCAGAAGCGATTGGCAGCCGGGATGGGGAGTGGCAGCAGCGGCAGCAGCGGTTCCGAAGATGGCGAGGGACCCAGGCATGTGCACTTGGCAGCACAGTTGGACGCAGCGACGGAGCTGTGTGAGCAGCTGCAGAGGGAAAACAGGGCGTTGCAACTGGAGAACAAGCGGATGGGACGGGAGGCGAATGTGACGACGCAGCAAGTGGCCAAGGAGCAGCGGGAAGTGCAGAATCTGCGGTCGGCGTTGGATGGGGAACGGGAGAGGAGGCAGAAGGAGCAGGCAGAGGTGCATGCCTTGTTGCGAGGGGCGAGGCTGGAGAGCGAACACGATCTGAGCGCACTGCAGGAGGACATCACGTCGCTGTTGGGGTCCCCAAGGAGGGATGGAGGGTACTGAAGGGCCCATTTGGATCAATGAACGGATGTGTGCTGGATCAATATCATGATGATGGGTCAGCATGTGTGTGCGCTGTGCGATGCAACAGGAACACAGAGATGCCGGCCAAGAAGAAGCCGACCAAGGAGGCAGCGGTGCTGGTGGTGGATGTGAGCTCCAGCATGATGCAAGGGGTGTCCCCCACCCGTTTGGACCATGCGCTCAAGGCGTGCTACATGCTCATCCAGCAGAAGCTCATGTTTACCAAGCAGGACGAGATCGGGGTCGTGTTGTTTGGCACACACAGTGAGTGATTGCCCCTGGAGCAGGGAGGGAGATGGAAAGAACCTGCGGGTGCGTGGGTATGGGTGTGTGTGTGTGTGTGTGTCCACACGCTCACACGCATGCGGGTGTGTTGTTGCAGACAAGGACAACCCGTTGGACGATTCCGGGTACGACAACGTGGTTGTGCACGCGCCGATTGCCAAACCCACCCTGGATCTGCTCAAATCCATCCCCACCATCCCGGAGGAACAGCAGTGCGGCCATGTAGGAGACTGTATGTTTGGAACCAGGGTGTGAGAGGCAGGGCACACACGCTGTGGAGGCCTGGTGATGGGTGAGCGAGTCGTTTTGCGTCGACTTTTTCTGACCCTCGCCTTCGCGCACAAACACGCCGCCGGCATGCACCTCACACACGGCCTGGACACACATAAACACGTCATGGTGCACACTGCTTGATGACACCGCAGTGGTGGACGCCCTGGTGGTGGCTGTGCACATGATCATCGAGCGCACAGAGAAGAGGCAGTACCAAAAGCGTGTGTTCCTGATCACCGACGCCGCCTCGCCAGTGGACGCGCCGCAGGATCTCAAGCAGGTACTGGACAAAATGGTGGAACTGGACTTTTCTGTCAATGTGATGTAAGTGCACGCACATTGCCCCGGGTGTCCGCTGTGCTGGATACGAAGCCTGACTCGCCTCTTTTTACACCACAACGACAACCGTCCGCAGCGGCCTCGATTTTACGGACGTGGATGACGAAGAGTCGGCCAAGGTGCCTGTGGACAAACCGCAGGCCAAGATTGACAACGAAGCGCTGCTGCACGAGATGGTCAGCAAGGTGAACGGGCAGGTGATTGCCTGCACGGAGGCCATCGAGATCATCTCCAGCCTGCGCATGAAGAGTGTGCTGCAACGCCCTGCGTTCTCGGGCATGCTGAGCATTGGACCCAACGTCGGGTTGCCCGTGCAGGGGTATGTGAAGACATCCACAGCCAAGTTTCCGACGATGAAGAAACTGAGCAAGCCAGCACTGGAAGCCGATGCGAGCAGCAGTGCCAAGGTGACGCGTGACAGGGTGTACTACGTGGCCAGCGATGCATCCAAGACACCCTTGGATGCAAGTGAAAAGGTAAAGGGGTACTACTACGGCAAGGAGTTGGTGCCGATGAGCCAGGCCGATGTGGATGCCATGCACTTCCAGGACAACAAGGGCATGCAGTTGTTGTTCTTTTCGCCCATGAAAGCCATCAAAAGGCACCACTTTATGGGCGAATGCTACTGCTTTGTGCCCGAGGAGGGCAACGGGGAGGCGGAACAGGCTGTCAGTGCGCTCATCCACGCCATGGCCGAGTTGGATCACGTAGCCATTGTGCGTTGGGTAAAAACGGACAAGAGCGACCATCCTGTGTTGGGTCTCATGTGGCCACACATCAAACCGGACTACGAGTGTCTGTTCTTCAACTCGCTGCCCTACTCGGAGGATCTGCGCTCGTACACATTTGAGCCGTTTGGCCAGGGCGACGCCTCGTACGAGCCACCCACCATCGATCAGATGGCAGCGGCCGAAGAACTCATCCATGCCATGGATTTGCAGCCTGTGGATGAGGACGGGGACGTGGACGAACAGCTGCGTGTGCGTGAGACGTTCAACCCGGTCCTCCAGCACTTTTACCAGTGTCTGCACCATCGTGCCATGAAGCCCGACGAACCTCTGCCTCAATTGGACCCGTACATTGCGTCGTACAGCCGTCCGGATGAAGAGATGCTCCAGGAAGCCAAGGCACAGCTCGAGCGGTTTGCCAACGCCTTTCCCGTCAAACAGCAGGTGCGTGAGGAGCAGTCACACAAGCGCAGGTACTGGAAGGACAGCGACCAAGCCTCTGAAGTGCGTTTGCTGCCTCAGGGCGAGAAGGATGTGCGCAGCAGTTCATCATCATCATCGTCATCAGCAATGGAGGTTGAGGCTCAGAGCAGCAAACGGCAAAAGGTGGGCCATGGCGATGACATGGACGAAGCGCAGCTGGCCAGCATGACAACGAGCACGTCTTCGTCCTCGTCGTCCTCGTCTTCCATGCTGAAGATCGGCGATCTGGAAAAGGGAAAGGCTGATCACGTGTCGCAGACCACGCCAGTCGAGGACTTTGAGGCAATGCTGGAGCGACGGGACGGTGACTTTGTGGAAACTGCCATTGAGCAGATGCAGGCGTTGGTGCAGAGCCTGGTGGAGCGCAGTGTGAAGGACCGCATGTATGGCAAGGCATTGGAGTGCCTGCAGGCATTGCGCAAGGGCTGCCTGATGAACATGGAGGCGGCCAGCTTCAATGCCTTTCTGCGAGAGCTCAAGAGGACCTTTAGCACGGGACGCAAGTCGGGTTTCTGGACCATGGTTGTCGAGGCAAAGGTGTCTCTGATCAGCAGCGCAGAAACGGACGATTCCGATGTCAGCGCAGAGGCCAGTGCTGCCTTTCTGGCCGGAGACGCCAAGGATGCCATGGAGGAGGAACAGAGCAGTGCGAAGGACACCGGTGCAGATGCAGACGAGGAGGATCTGTTTGGCATGATCGAATAGAGAGCACCTTCACAGTGATGATGCCCAGATGGTGCCAACTCAAACCGCCCCCCCCCTCCCCCTCACACATGCAGCTGGGAGGACGAATCCTCATCAGCGGCCTGTGGGGCGCTTTGATTGCGGTGGGGGTGGGTGAAATGATTGCCAGTTCGTTGATGGAAATCAGCCACAGTGCGATCTTTGCGGTGCTGTTTGGCCTTTCCCTCGTCTCCATGGGTGCCTCTCTCATGTGGCGATCCACATGCGGTGCGACCTACGAGTCAAGTTGGCGTCGTTTGGCGGTGTTGGTCTTTGCCATCATCGTCCTGCTGAGCGCCGTGGGCTGTTTTGTTGTCGACGCGCGGTCGATTTCCCCGGGCACAAAGACGGTGTTCTTTGCCTTTCTCGGCAGCTCCCTGTCGTTCAGCGTCATCTTTACCCTCACGGAATTCCTCAACATGGGCTACTTCACCTGCTTTTGCCCCAGCTACGAGTTTGAACCGCTTGTGAAATCGCCCGTCCAGGTGGCCCTCGTGGCCGTGACGTCCACAGTCCTGGGCTGTGTGTACGGCCTGCTGTTTGGTGCATTGGATGTGGAGGACGCAGGGTTGCGCAGCAGACGCATGAAGCAGATGGAGATGGACTTGTTGCCCATTGGAGTGGTGGTCGGCCTCCTCAGCGGCGTTGTCAACGAAGTCCTTCGCGAGCGTGAACGCAGGAGACACTACACGATGCTGTTTGAGATGGATGAGAACCTGTGACACAGTTGGAAGCCAAAAAAATGTAAACGTTTTCATTTCAGTCGTTGCTGCTGCTCTGGGGGGAGCGGCGTCGAACAAAGACCCCATCAGCGTCTCGCTTCTGCCAGCGTGAATACACGCCTTGGACAACCCTTCTGCCCAATTGATGGATGTCACGCAGACGCAATTCGTTCTTGGCGGAGGTTGGTGTCACGTTTCGAGATTGCTGTGGGACCATAAACAAGGGGGAAAGGGGGGTTAGCAAGGGCAAGGGAGATTGAACCCACACACACACACACACAGACTCCTCCGCTCACTTTTTCGATCTCATGGGCCATACGACGCAGTCTGCGAGCCTCCTTTGCGTGTGGTATCCTCCTCGCCAGGCCACGAAGCTCCACAGCAGTCCAAAGGATGCTTCTGTGAGTCATTGCCGTGGCCGACCCAAAGCAACACCCTCGTCCTCCTTTCACCCCCAAATCCCCTCTCCCCCAACCAACCAACCCTCCCTTCCCTCATGAGCCGCTTCCTTGTGGCAGTCAATGGGAGCCGAGAGTCACACTATGCGGTGGAAGACGCGTTGTCTCTGATGCGTCCTGGGGACTCGATGCTGGTGATGCAGGTGGTGCCTGTGATGCAGTACGAAGACATGCAGATGAGTTCGGCCACGGAAAAGGAAATGAGCGTGTTTGTGGAACTGATGGACGAAATCCGCTGGCGGCTGACGCAAGACGGGGTCGACTCGGAGTGTGAGATTCGCGAAGCCTTTCCCGAGCCTGTGGACGAGCAGCTGTGCGAGGTGGCCAAGCAGGAGGACATCGATTACATTGTATGTGCTCAGCTCAAGCGGGGTTTGCTCTCCAACATCCTCCACAGCAGTGTGATCGACAAATTGATGAAGTCGGCCCCGTGCCCGGTCATTGTCTGCAAGCACCCGTCCATCGTCGCCGACCTCCTCGACACAGACATCCAACCCAGCCATCCAGAGGCAGATGTCAAACCCTACAGTGACACGACAAAGGTCCAGATCAGCGAGTAGGCGAATGCGGAGCGTTGTTTTGACGCAGAGGCATCAAAGCAGCCGTTGAGAAGAGAATGAAGACCACACATCGCATGGGAGAATGGATGGATGGGTGTTGTTGTCCGTGTTTGTGATTGCCATTTGGGGTTGCCAATGCACTTGAGTGTGCATGTGGGTATGTGTGTGTGACTGTGGTGCGGGTGTGGGGCCAAACGCAAACTTGTGCAAACAGCCTGGAGAGATGAGCAGCGAGGACACACAGGGGCACTACTTTGACGTGGCGGATTGCCACACGCAGGACATCTTTGAGGCGTTGTTGGCGGCAGTGGAGGAACGCAGCAGCGATGATGAACGAGTGCAGAGGGTGTTGACGGAGGTCAAGTCCATGGTGGAGACGGCCATGCCTCTGTTCTCAGCCAGCCTTTCCACGGGCATGGGCGAGACATACCGCGAGTTTCAGGTGAGTGGATGAGCGGGTTGGGACTGCAATGCACCACGGCAGTCCTTGCACCAACCGCAAGCGTCACATCTGCCTGGGTGGCTGTAGAGAGGCGTCGTTGTGAGGAAAGTGTGTGGGCAAAGCTTCCCTCGCGAGCGAGGGGAAGCGCACAAACACAGCGGAACGCTGACAGGGGACACACAACACACAACAAACACGCACACACACACGTACTACGCATGGCACGCATGGCACTCCACACAGGAGATGAACCAAGAGATTGTGGAGACGCTGACGGACATCAAAGTGACGGATGAGACGGACAAGGAATCGCTGGAGCTTATTTCCAAATACCTTCAAGACTGGATCCTGAGGATGGAACACAAGGCAGCGCAGAATTCATGGAGTGAATGGGGACAGGAGAAGCTGTTCAAGCAGCTCACAGGCGAGGAGAACAGGCTTGCCAGTATGGCGACCATTCGCGAGATCCGCACCCTCCTCGACACAGCCACAGGGGCACAGTGACTCGTCAAGAAGACACAACTTGTGTGCATGTGCACACCAACAGAAAGAGGGGATTTGGACAGGCGAGGGGGGGAGGGGATGGGGATCAAATGAGAATGGAGAGAATGAATCGAAGCCGTACTTGGATTACAGGTACAAGGAGGACAGCACTCGAGTGCGCATGGAACGTAGGACATCGCTGTACGCCTGTCCAATGTCCTTCTGCTTGCTCTGGTACCCGAGGGCATCCAGGACGGGCTGTAGGGCGACGAGGGTGTCGACGTTGAGCAACCTGCGGTCCTCCACGCTCACGTACACCGCACAGGGCACGCTGTTGATCAAACAACGGGTGAGCAAGGACGCACTGGGGCCAGTGAGCATGTTGGGTGACTCCAGACTGTCGCAAAACTGTATGCGAGTGAAAGTGTGTAAGTGTGTGAGGGTGCAGGGACATGTCATTGCACTGCTGTGCATGTGGCAACATACCTGGCTGCGTTTGTCGTCATCAAAGTAGGTGCCTGTGTGGAGCACGCGCAGGAAGCCTGTGGTGAGCTCGCCAAACGAGGCCTCTTCGCCGTGCACGGGTGGCTTGTACGCAAAATCAGGGATGGTGGTGAGAACGGTGACGCTGTGGTGTGGTCCATTGGAAGAGGAGTGGGTGTGTGAGCAACTGTGTGCATGGGTGTGTGCAGTCGGAACGCAGAGGGGGGGGGGAAAGGGCGCAGCGCAACGCACGATTCCGTCGCCACGGCTTCCACCAGCTGCTTGGCAAACACGTTGCTCTGGTCCTCGGACACATCGTACTGCAGCAGAGCCAGCAGAGTGCCAGTGCCTCCCGAGGAAATGTCGTCGCCTCCGGCCGAGTCAAGCGTGTAGAGGCCGCAGGTGGCGGCGTTGATGTCCGGCTTGTCTCCGTGCTCCACGCTCACATCCTGAAGCGAAATGGAGCCCACCAGCACCAGATCGTCCTTGAAGTATGCGTGCATCAGGCTTGAAGCTGCCTTGGTTGTGCACACCAGCAGTTGTTTCACCGTTGGCGTGGGCGCCTGCAGTTCCACAGCCCAACTCAGCTCCGGTTGCGCAACCTCCTCTCGTTCGCCGTCGTATTCCTCGTCCCACGCGTCATCGTCAACCACGCGCAATGGAGTTTGCAACGATGTCATGGATGGATGTGTGTGTGTGTGTGTTGATTTGTCGTGGTTGACATCACGCAGCCTCATCTTCCGATTCGCTGTCTTCAGATTCGTCTTTGTCACTTTCTCCCCTTTCTTGCTCATCCACCACGTCTCGGAGCGCAAGCATCTCTGTTGCCACTTCACGTATCAGGGCCGCTCGCTCAGGCCACCCTGTGTGGTCGAGTGCTCTGGCCAGGTTTTCCAGATCGATGGAGGTGTGTTCTGACGAGCCATCGTAATCAAACCCGGTGTTGTCGTCCCGCAGTCGCCTCATGGTTCGATGCATCGTATCCGAGGCCCTTTCCATTTCCCTCTTGGCCTCTGTATCCTGGTCCTGGTCGTCGTCGTCGTCGTCGTCGTCGTAGAACCGCTTCCTGCGCTTTCTCAGCCTCCAGTGCCGCTTGCTGGCCTTTTTGCTCTTTGCATCAAACCCAATCACGTACATACGACTCTGTTGGCGTACGAATCCCCCCACGAGCTCCAACTGGCCTTTGTGCATACTCATGTAAACATGGTCGTCCAAGACCTCCACCCGACACATGTCCGTCACGTTGGCACACGTGCCCCAGCTGTCCACCACCACGCTCAAATGGGGATACAACACAAGACCTGCCAGGCACAGGAGGGTGACCTTCTTGGACGAGTGACAACACGAGCAGTAGTCCAGCGTCTCACACGGCTTCCGAGGCAATACCATGCGTCCATCTTCGTCTCTCTCGAGACCAGCGATCGTGTGTGGCCTTTCAACTGCATGAAGCAGGCTACGGACAGGCGTGTTTGTGTGTTGCACCCCTTCATGTGGCTGTACCGTGCCCTGCCTGGCCATCGGCATCTCCCGTCCACCATAGTTATGGTCGGTGCTGGCCAGAAGCGATGTGATGGAGGGCACCTGGGAATGCAACACACTGCTGTACACGTTTTCGAACTGTGCCATGCTTTGCAACGTGGGATCGGGCGCTGCGGACGAGGAAGAATCCTGACTCGCACCCACCCTCTTGCGTTCCGGCGCAAACGCTTCCGCAAACACAAAGCCGTCGTCATAATCTGCATGTAGCGTATTCCATGTCGTGGACGACAGCATCGGATGTGTCTCCAGCCCCAGAAAGAGATCTGTGAGCTCCGGCACGCTCAGGGTCGAGCGATGGCGAAGAGGCACGACGTGCACCTCCTCAGGATCTTCGTCACCCATTTCGAGCGGATCGTCAGACACCTCGTTTTCCTCTGGACGCGGACGTTTCATGGAGCCGTGTGGCTCGTTGCCGGTGTCTGCAGACTGTGTGACATTGTCGCGTGTGCCTGCGTCGTCCCACACACCATGGGTGGCCTTGGCCAATCGGGTCATGTACTTGTGTTTGCGGCTGGACATGCAGCCTCATCGAGATGGATGCGGGTGCGCGTAGCTCCTGTGCGCTCAGGTGCGCAGCCCAACACACGCATCCATGGCCAAACAAGGGCGACGCAGAGGCAACAAAGCGTCCACCAACACCAACGAGAATGTACAGAAGGATGCCCCCCCGACCCCGGAGGAGTTGGAGCGCCTGCAGAGGCGGGAGTTTGCTCGTTCCGTCGCCGAGCGCAAAGCCTCCATGAAGCGGTTGCAGTTGTTGCTGGCCATCACCTGGCTGTGTTGGATGGTCTACAACCACTACAGCAAGACAGGGCGCCTGGACTTTTGGAGCAGCTGACCTGTTCACGAAGCCTGGAAGAACCACGCGTGACGGTGATCAACCGCGACCCGCCCTCTTCCCAACATCACACACCAAAACACATGGGACAACAACACCTACCCATGGCTCGTTTGCAAATGGAACTGATTTCGTACACATGCTGAGTGGGTCTGGTTCAGGCGTTTTCAATTGAGCGACTCTTTCGTGCAACGCCCTGGTATGCACCCCAGCTCGTTTAATTCCAGCTCAAATGCAATTTTTTGGTCGTATTCCATACTGTGCATGTTCCACATGGCGATATCTTCTTCAATCAGCTTTGCTCTCTCCGATTTGGCACGCGTAGAGGTGGTCCACCCTGGACGGTGATGGACACCATGACATAAACACGGGACACCATGATATAACAAGCTACGTTCACTGTCCACACACCCATGCTTTTCTTTGTTCTTGGTGTTTCCACACGTCTCCGCTCGACGAGAAAATCAAACGATTGCACAACGACAATGCCGGTTCAAACCAAAGTGAATTCACTTGGTGGGGTGTTCACACCTGGTCATCCCTTTCCACTGGAACTGCGTCAACGTATGGTGGACGACCACATTCAGAGCGGACGCTCCGCTGCAGCAACGGCTCGAATTTGGAAAGTTGCAGCCAGCACGGTACGCAAGTATGTCAAGCAGCTGCAGCGGCTGAACCACGTGGCACCTTTGCCCAGATCTGGAGGGCGTCCAAGACTGCTTGCAGCAGCTGATGATGCATTCCTGAAGGATGAGCTTCGCGTGGACTGCACTCTGTTCCTCGATGAGCTGCAGAGCCGTCTGTTCCAACAGCGCCATGTGCATGCATCTCTTTCAACCATCTTTCGTGCCCTCAAGCGCATGAAATGGACGCGCAAGCAGTGTGCAGTTGTCCCACGCGAGCGCAGCCTTGCACACGTGCGTCGTCGACGCCAGGAGTTTGAGCGACTGATGCGGCACGACATCGACATGACAATGGCCAACATTGTGTTTCTGGACGAGAGCGCAGTGCAGAATCGCACTTGCTGGAGACGGTACGGCCGAGCACGGGCCGGCTGTGACGCCGTTGTCCACGCCTTGCAAGCACGCCAGTCACGGATCTCTCTGTTGGCAGCTATCAATGCAAGGGCTCGAAATGGCATTGTGGCATTCGACATGCTCACCGGATCGTACTCACGTCGTGACTTTGTGCACTTTCTGCGCTTCAAACTGCTTCCACGGATGCAAGCACAGGGCATGCGCATGCTGGTGATGGACAACTGTAGCATCCACAAGGGAAGTGAAGTACTTACACTGTGTGCATTGTTTGGCGTGCGTGTCGAGTTCTTGCCCGCGTACAGCCCACATTTGAATCCAATCGAATTTATGTTCAGCAAGCTCAAGGCCATGCTCAGGCGGCATTACGCACGAGTCGACGTGTGCACACCATTTGCCATCGAGCACTGTCTGCGAATGACTACGAATCGCGATGTGCGAGCGTGGGACGCAACTGTGGGTACAGGATGTGATGATCTTCGGTGGACTGGCTGCAGCACACTCTGCATGGGGTGTTAGAAAAATCCGTACTCACCTTGAGTGAGGTCTTAGTGGGCCCATGATTGCAGAGGGGTGCTCCGCCGCCAGCAAACTCCGCGTGCAAAGTGAGATTGAGATTCGAGATTCGTTGTACTTCGGTTGAGAACGGCGGGGGGTGGGGCGTTGGAACACGTGCAGAGATGTGCACTTGAAAGGAGTGTTACGAATGAACAGACGCGATGATGAGGTTGTCAAGGATTTTCGCTTCTTCAGTGTGTTGGGTCTGCGGAGTAGGTTGAGGCAGTGCCCAAACGGCCAAGCGTCGGGCGTCCTAGGCCAGGTTGTAGCCTCCGTGGCCCATTCGGCGTGCACCTACTGCGCATACGACATGGATTCACCGAGCCGGTTGTCGTGCAGCGTCATCTTGCACGTGATTGCATGGGCACAGAGCAAGGCGACCCTTGCTTGGCCAATTCGTCGACACATTGGAAGCACCTGATGGGACACAGACTACGGCAGGCGTTGTGCCTTGCTGTTTCAGGCAAGTCGTTCGTTGTGACCCTGGACGAGTGGACGAGTGTGAGGAATGGGTGCGGCCCATGCAGCCTTTTGGCGCACATCCTCCGCAGCACCACAGGAAAGTGTGGCTATGTCCAGCATCGCCAACCTGTCTTCACAGTGGCACATGCGTAGCTGGTGAGGAGAACATCGGCTGATTGCGCCACGAAATTGGCATGCTGGTGAGACTCTGCAAAAAAGGCACCAGGGGCACGCACACCCGGGTGGACGTTGCGTTGCAGTCAGATGCTCGTATCTGCAACATACACCTCGTGCATGTGCTCGGCTATGTCTGTTTGCGCACGCTGGTCAAGAACAATGAGCAGCAGCAGCAGCAGCAGCAGCAGCAGCAGCAGCAGCAGCAGCGGCGGCATCACTGCTGGCTCTCCTCTGAGCAAGGCACAAAGGGACATGGGCCAGTCTGCTGTTCGCTCTTTGCTCCACAAGCCACATGTGGCCAGTGCCACTCTGCTGGACGACACCGCGCACATTTTCAATAGTGTCTTTGCCGTGATCGACGTCACCATCCTTGACCCCGAGAAAGCCGACATCGGAGAGGAATGGGAGCGAAGTTACCTACGCAAGAGGCACATCCAAGGCAAGGTCCCCCTGCGCAATCACGTCATGCGACAGAGCAGTGTCTGGAAGGCACAGGAAGAAGCCGAGGATTTGGACGTGGACAAACGCGTTGCCATGTGTGTGGAGCATGTGTGGCAGGTTTACGTACAGACTGCTGCCAACCAGAAGCACGACGAGTGTCCTTTGCATGTGGCTGTTGACGTTGGTTATCTCTGTAAGCTACTGCCGCGGCCTCTGTGATTGACACACATGCTGGATGCCCCGCAAAATCCTTGCCCTCTCGTCCCTCCTGACTCGGTACACAACACAGACTACAAGTACAGACTGTTCAGTACAGGCAAGCAAGCGAGTGACACTGACTTTGAGCAAAAGTGCGAGTCGCTGGCCCTCCGTCTGCGTGCGCTTGTGGATACCATCGGCTCCATCGTGGAACGCTGCGTCTTCTCGCTACACATTGATCGTCACGGCGCGCTGTTCAATAGTGCGGACCCAAAACAAGCGTCACATCTGCTGTACAACGTCAAGTCCATGGTAAACGCCACACTCGCCGGGGCGAAGGAGGTTGGTTTCCTGGAGGGGCACGCAAAAAAAACCCTCTCACGGCGTGCATCCGACGAGTTCACCAGCTGCATGGCACTGACTCACACTTCCCAACAGCGCCCCAGATCCAAGGACGAGGCATACACCGTGCTTCACGGGGTTGTGGCCAGACACTTCGCCAAGGACAAGCGGGTCACGGTGATCGGACACAAAGGTACGAGTGCTGATGCAACCATCACGGAGACCTTTGCCACGAACATCGACAAGCAGCAGGTGGATGCGTTCGTCGTGATTGCCCAAGACTCTGACTTTTACTTCTGTGCTCCGCTTGTGGAGAGCACACTGCACATCGTCGACCCAGTGAACGCAATCGTCACATCTGTGGATCCCGAAATCCGGCACACAACCGCCGCCGCGGCCGTTCTCGCTGGCCGTGGCGACATATCCACCACCTATCTGCGGCTTCCACTGCCGCTTGCGCACGCGGCAGTCTCGAGCGACATGGATCTCTCCGGGCAAGCGTGTGGCAACAACCCGAAGGAATTTTTCGTCCGCTTGGCATCAACACGGAACCCCGGAACGTTCACCTGGCTTGACGAGCACGTGGCTGACGCATCTGATGAAGACTGGCAGCTTTACGGTACTCGTTATGAGCTGGCGCGCCAGCAGAGCGGTTTGGAGAATTTGGAGGAGATCGGCGATCCTGAGGAAAGCTCGCTCGCCGATGACTTGGATGGATTGTGGACGGCCGTGAACAGTATGGGCATGCCCAGCAGGACGCTGGAGAGTCTGATCCATGACCGCGTGTGCTTTGGCGCCACCATCGGGCTGGAGGAGCTGCAGCAGCTGTGCACCAGGGTGTCCACGGCGACTGTCGGATACACGCTGTACGTGGCCGTCGACGGCACGGCGCAAGCATACATCGTTCGCAACGACGAGGTCGAGGCGGGAGCACACGTACTGTTCCACGATGGAGGTCTGGCCAGCGGTGAGGTGCTCGAAACAATCACACTTACGCAACCGGGCCGAAAACGCAAGAGCAAGAGCAAGAGCAAGGGCAAAGGCAAGGGCAAAGGCAAGAGCAAGGGCAAAGGCAAAGGCAAGAGCAAGGGCAAAGGCAAAGGCAAACGCAATGCACGAGAGAAAATCAACGTCAAGATCCATGATCTGGAATCAGCCACGGAACATCCACTCTACCAGGCGTTCACAGACGCCGAGAACGACAGCAAGGACCACACCGATGCTATGGACACAGAGGACAGCGCCAGCTCCAGCGCCACATCCAGCGCCACATCCAGTGTCGACGAAGATGCGCAAATTGTTCAAGATGCGCAGCGTGACCCGTTCATCAGCCAAGCGGACACGATGGTATTTGGCACGGGCACGGAAGATGCACAGGACAGCGCGTCCCAAGTACTGCTTGGGCACCCTGACGACATCCGCACTGCCGCCTTGGTGTTGCGCGAGATCGAGTGCTCATCGCTGCTGCGCGCGGTGAAGGAGCACGTGCGTGTCGAGGTGCACACAGACCAGGCGGATGTGGGTTCGCTCTACCTGTGTACCTTTGTCAGGCTGGGTGCAGACTGCTTTGTCCGCGGGGTGGCATGCTCAGTGGCGGAGTCGCTGCACGACACGATGGTTCGGCGCAAGTATGTCTCAACGGAGAAGGAGAGGGAGGCCCAGAGCAAAGAAAAGCAGCAACGTGACAAGCACGCCCGGGACTACGAGAAGAAACTGGAGAAGAAGGCCACCAAGGTGACAGCTACGTTGGCTGAAATCACGCCGCTGGCGCAGCACGACGTGGAGCGGGCCACCAAGGAGCTTGTGGAGCACACGCTGGGACCTACCGCCAAGACGACTGCGTACGGTGTGTTTAAAAATGACCGCAAGCACACTGTCACACTCGCTGGTCCACACGCAGGTGACAAAGCCAGCGAACATGCCATGTTCCAAGTCGGCCAGGCCGTGGCAGGTCTCGAACGGGCTGCCACCGCGACCTTGGTGTGTGCGATCGACAGCATTGGAGCTCTATCCCAGGAAGAACACCACGGCATGAGCCTCCGCTCACACAGCAGTGCTGGTGGGCCTCGCGGACATGTTGATGCTGCTGATCAACAGGACCACGAGTGGAGCGACGAGGAAGACACGCTTCAAGACAACAAGAAGCGCCGTCGGAGCATACAGACTACGTCGTCGATGGACAAGCGGCAGCGTGTCGCCACAGAGCATGAGGACGAGGGAATGTGCAGTGATGATTTTTCCGAATCAGACTCCTCTGACTCCGGCAGCTGCTCCAGCGAGGACTACGAAGAGGACGACGAAGAGGACGAGATGGAGGAAGACGGATATGATGTTGTTGCCAGCAGCAGCAGCAGCAGCAGCAACAGCAGGTTCAGTGGCCCTTCGCCGGCCGATACTGCCTTCTTTCACTCGCAGAAACAGCTTCTGTCGTGGCTGCGGTCTCTGAGGAACCTCGTACGCGATGCAGAAGACCAACAACGCTTCGTCGTACTGAGTGGGGACCGCAGTGGCAACACTTGGTTCCAGGACGAGCTGGTCTTCAACCACATCCACCTCGTGGCAGACCTGTCTGAGCATGATCACGCTACGGTGCTCCTGGATCTGGATGATCTGGACCTCCTGCCAGCTCGCAACAATCGAAACATGTGGAGGACGCTGTGGACGGCGACAACAGATCCACTGGAGGAGAGCTCGAAGAAACTGCACGGAGAGTGGAAAGGATTGTTGACGAGGTTCCAGCTGGCCAACACTCTGGCGAAGCTGCAGCCCCACTTCGACGCACTACCACGTGACACAGCAGTGGAGGCGATCGCCGAGAAACTGGACGAGGGCCCGGTCGCCGTTGCTGCCCGCCTCGCCGCCCTCAACGTCGCCTTTGGACCGAAGAAACACGGTGACGACGACACAGTGTACAAGGAGGCAACCGACGACCTGCTTGAAGCCTTGGATGCGGCTGGGATGTGCAACGCAGACGTCTTTTTCGGCCGAGAGAGCGGAGAACCCACATCCGCGGATTGGGTCGCGCTTGCTGCAGCACATGTCTCTGGACGTGGTGTGGGCGTGCCTCAAAAGCCCCGCAGCCTGTCACCCGATGTTTGTCTCACTCCCACCACGTTGAAGATGATGTTCAGCATGGGCTTGCTGCAACTTCCTCCCAGCCTGCACATCGATCGTGGCGACGAAATTGAGTATGTCAACACACAAGTGCACGACTGGGCATGGGGCGGGGATACGGAGGAGCACGTACGCGTTCAGAGTCACCTGCAAGCGTACGCGAAGCACACTCTGTTGGGCGACGAAATCACCGACGAACAACTACGGAATGCACGGCAGGCGAGGTCACCGGCACTGGCAATGTTGGCATGCCCTCGCGTCGCCAACCTGTCTCTGCGCACACTGGCTCGCATGACGGGCACCCTCGTCGTGTGTGGCAAGATCCTGAAGTGCCAAACCTGGAACGTGCCGTCAACGCTTGCCACTCTGCGCACCACGTGGCCGCGTGGAACCCAGCGGCAGGAGGCCACTTTCTCTTTGCTGGAGCTTCTATCGCCTCATCATCGCTCTCTGGCATACGCACAACCGCTCCTGAAGTCGCTGCAGAGTGAAGAACCACGGGACAAACTGATCGCTATTTGCCGGCTTTGTCGCCTGTTTGGAAGAAGACGAGTTCAGGACATACTGGGTGAGCGACTCATCAGTTCCATTGTGAAGAGTGGCATTGGATTGAGCAGTTACGGGGAGCTGTGCCGAGGTGACCTCCACTCTCAACGGCTGCGCCATCCGACTTCCCCACCACAGTACAGCGAGACACTCGCTCTTCTGCGCAGGCTGCGCCTGTGCTTCATCGACCCCGGCTCGTACGCCACCAACGTTGTGTGCGTCGAGCTGGCAAACGACGTCCAACATGGCTCCGAAACGATTGGGCGATGGTGGAAAGTGCCAACGCTCCCACACCACGCAAGAAAGATTGACGACCATGCACACAGTGTAGAGCGTCATGCTGCGGGCGGTGCAGACCCGACGGGAGCCGTGGCCAAGGTGCATCGCACCGGCAAACACGCACAGACGCAGCAGATGATGGCAAACGTGGCAAAACCTCGCAAAGAACAAGCTGCACGAACAGTATTGTACATTGTGGGCAGTGTGACATGGACTGGATCCTCGGGTGGGTTCAAATCAGCCATCGAGTTCATCTCCAGATCCTCAATGGTGGTTCGGGTGAATGAGTACAACACCTCCAAGACTCACCATGTGTGTGGTGCTGAAACGACGTATGCGCCAGACTTGGGCTCCAACAGCCCGCACGGCCGCCTCAAACGCTGTGAGTGCGACCGGTCTCGCTCCCTTGGAACCCGAACCACAGCCATTGGCGCCAGCTTATCGCTCATCAGCGCAATCAACCCAACCACCGAATACCGTCGACGTTGTGTTGATCGTGATGTGAATGGGGCCTTGCAGATTGGCACTGTTGGTCTGCTCTATTCGCTCATCGGCGCACGGCCGGCCCACTTGCAGCCATGTACGTGAGCGTGTGTGTGACGGAGTCCCTGCGCATTCGTGTGTGTCAAGGGACTCGTCACACAATTCAATCCGGCACTAAGCAGATTTGTCCGGAAACATTCGTATGTGAGTTTGCAACCCCCTCCCACGCGCAAGACGAGCTACTCACACAAGAACACACTGTGGGTGAACGAACATTGTTGCAATTGGGGGTGGACATGATGCCGTGGGTCTGACGTGATCATCGCTTGAACGCGCGCTGTTTTGCAAACAGGAATTTTATTGCACCACACAGCCCTCGTCGTCTTCCTGGGGACCCGACGGGGCCCAGTTGTTTGTGAGTTCGTCGCTGAGTTCGATGAGTCGAGTGAATGCCGCCGTAATGTTCTTGTTCATCTTTGCAGAACAGGTGAAGTGTTCCACGTGTGCAAACTTGTTGGCAAAGCCCTCTGGCGTGCGGTCCACCTCGCGTTCACCCGATCGCAGCTCCTGCTTGTTGCCCACCAGCAGAATGCCCACCTTGGGGCGCCAGCCCTTTTCTGCGTCATCTGTGTATTGCATCCTGTAGGGTGTGGGGTGGTGGTGGTGGTGGTGGTGGGGTGGTGTTTGTGTGAGTTGCCATTGGTTTGAGTTCTCTTCCGCCCCCCCCCAAACCCTCCCTCCATCTCCCACACGCCAGCACGCACTTTGTGTTGATGGCATTGATGATCTTCTTGGCCATTTCGTATGAATGCTTGTTGCCAAAGTCGTACACAACCATGAAGCCCGAGTAGCCTGTGGTCATGTTCTCCTCGTTCACCAGAACATCCACTGTGCTCTCTGCAGGCAGATGCGACACGTCTTCATCCTCCACCGCCTCTTCCTTTCGCAACTCAGCTGCATGTGTGTGTGTGTGTGTGTCAGTGTGTGTGTGTGTGCCAGTGTGCGACAGGGACGGTGTGCGTGGTGTCCCTCATCCCCCCTCTCTCTTCCCCCCATCCCCCACACCCCACACCCGGCCCTCTCACTCACCCTCGGCAATGCTACGCAGACTTCGTTCCTTGGGTCCGTTGAGACCACTGTCCAGACGCACCTGGTCGTCCTCCTCCTCCTCTGCGTCGCCACCAAACCAGGAGGAGAACATGGATTCCTCCTTTGCCTCCGTGCCCTCCTCTGTGCTCTCCTCCTCTATCCCCGCCCGTTCCTTCAACAGATACTCTTTGGCGTCTTCGATCTCCTTGCGACTAAACTCGGGCTTCTTCTCCTTCTTCTTGTTCTTGTTGCGGCTTTCGCGTTCGTCCACCTCAAACACCAGCTCGCCCATCTTCTGCGTCACCATGTCCGCTGTGTCCAGTCCTGCGTTGTCCACAATCTCCACCAGGATGTCCCTTCCCTTCAGAGGCCCCTGTTGTGTGTGTGTATGTGTGTGTTTGCCTCCCGTGTGAGCCCATCCTCGCCCGTTGTTGTTCTCGTGCAGCCCCCACAGGCATTTCCCTGACCCTCCACCCCTGCGGAAAACGCCCTGTTGGGCATCCAAGGCGGTTTGTATGCATCACCAGCACCACACCCATGTGTTGCGTGCTGGTATGCAGTGCCTGTGATGTGTGTGCATTGGACAGCTGCAACCCACCTCGTCAAACTGAGCCCTGCAAAAGTACTCCTGCTGCAGGTTGGTGCTCAGGTGCCGCGTCTCAAACTGCCGTGTGGTGTACTGCACACAGATGGACGTCTTGCCCACCGACGTTTGTCCCAGAATGCCCAGCTTGATCACATCTGTGTCGTCGTCACCTCCAAAGATGCCTCCCGTGCTCATGTGTGTGCCGATGTGTTGCTTACACGGACGCCGCCACCGCCCCCACACTGTCCCCATTCCCCCCCCCTCCCCGCCCGCAAGCCATGTCCGAGATTGAGGAGGAAGAACTCCAGGAAGTCTATCTTTGGATCGATGAGATCCCATTGTCGCGACCCAAGCGCAACATTGCACGTGACTTTGCAGACGGAGGTGTGTTTGTGTCATGGCATCCTCTCTGCCGCTGCCATGGTTCCCCCGCGCATACCATTCCAGGGTGCACCCTCGTATCCTGGTCTGTATGCCTGTGTTCAACGATGTGACACCATGCACGCTCTCCACTGTGTTGGCTCTCATCTGCCCGGCCGCAAAGTGTGCTGACACCCAGGAACCGTTACTCTCTCCTTTGCCACGCCGCGCCCGCCCCCTTTCCACACACACAACGCACAACGCACACAGTTCTTGCGGCCGAGGTTGTAGCCGCCTACTTTCCCAAACTGGTCGATCTGCACAACTATGTGCCTGCAAACAGCACCGACACAAAGGTGTACAATTGGAAAACGCTGAACAGTGAGTGGCCCGCTTCCAATCTCCTGCTCTTTCTCGCTTGGACACCGACACTCACACACACACACACACATCCCCCTCCCCCCGCCTTCCCCTCTCTCGCTCTCACCACCTGTCCTTTACCATCCCGCGTCCTTCCCCAGCCAAGGTCCTGCGCAAGATGGGCATGGATCTGACGCCGGAAGAGATGGAGGATTTGGCGACGGCGAAGCGCGGCTCTGTGGAGGCGTTTCTGCTCAACCTGCAGCGTTCCATGGAGGAATACCAAGAGAAAGTGGAGGAGCGAAGGGCGGCACGCAAGGAGCAGGAGGCACTTCAGGAAAAGCAGGCCGTGTATGGCCAGCACGTGGGCGAAACGTCCAGTCCGGGGGGCATCACGTACTTCACCGCCTCATCGGGTGTCAACAGCAGCACGGGCAGTGTGGAACATCAACAGTCACATGGCAACTCGGCGTCCTTCCAGGGCCACTCCCTGGAGGATCTGGAGAAGGATCAGCTCATCATTGAGCTGCAGGAGACGGTCGAGGTGCTCAACTCCAAGGTCAAGAAGATGGAAAAGCTGCTGGCCCTCAAGGATGCCAAGATCCAGGCACTCACGCAGAAACTTCAGGGGGGAGGCAACAGCAGCACAGGCGGCGGGTCTGGACGCAAGGCACGTCGAGCACGCGGGTAGAGAGAATCACGCGCACACACACACACACACACACAAACACACAAGAAAATGAAGGAATACAAGTCAAGGTTGAACCCACAGTGTGTGGTCAGGCAGGCAGATTTATTCCTGCTGCTCCTCGTAGATGTTCATGTCCTCGACATCGTCGGCCTCCTCGGCGTCGCTGACGGACGAGGATTCGGCGGGCAGGACGGCGACCAGAGGGCGGCCCGGCCAGTTGCAGCGCGGGCACTCGGGGCATCCGTTGGCGTCCTTGCTGACCGTGCTCAGGGAGCGCGGGCAGGCGACGGCGGGGCAGAAGCGCAGCGGGCACTTGGGTCCCTCAGACACCTCGACCTTCTGGCAGGTGGGGCAACCCGGGCACTTGCGACCGTTGGCCACAAAGTGGTTCGGGGTCAGCTTGTAGCCAGCCGGGCAGTTGCCACGGTAGGCGCACATGGGGATGGGGCACGGGCGCACGCGGATCTTGATGTCCTTCTCGGGCTTGCACCTGGGGCAGCCACGGCAGCGCTTGCCGTTGCGCACAATCACGGTGGGCACGAGGTCCTCACCCTTCTTGCACATCGGGCGCATGCAGCGGTAGATGGGGCAGTCGAAGCGGTACGGCTTCCACGGCTTGTACATGGAAGGGCGCGTGCTCCAGCGGCGGCGCATGGAGCGCTCGTCGTCGTCGTACACGTCGTCGTCATCCGAGTTGAACAGCTCGTCGTCCGAGTCGGAGGACGATGCAACGTCCTGCATGATCTCCTTGACCTCGGCAATGGTGGCAGCCTCGGCGTCGGCGACCTCCTTGGCGTCCTTCTCGGCCTCCTTGGCGTCGATGCACGAGTTGCAGCCGCGGCACTTCTGGCCACGGATCGTGATGAAGGTGGGTCCCCACTTCTTGCCCTCAGGGCAGCCCTTCAGGGGCATGCGCATCATGCAGCACACCATGGGGCAGCGGGTGAACGGGAACGGCTTGGGCTTGGGGGTCACCGGGGTCGGGTCCACAGGCTTCGTCGGCTTGTCCTTGGGCTGGCACGACGGGCACGTGGTGCAGCCACGGCTGTCGGTGCCGGCCTTCCACTCCTCGTCAGCCTTGCACATGCGGATCACCATGGGGCAAGCGCGGGGCAGGCACGGGAACGGGTGGGGGAACGGCTTGGCCGTCGGGTCCTTCACGCAGGTGGGGCATGCGTGGCAACCGTTGGACAGCTTCTTGCCGCTGACCAGCTTGTAGCCAGTCATGCACCTGGGCATGGCGCACATGGGGCAGGCAAACGGGAGCTTGATGGGCTTGGGCGGCTTGATGCCCCAGTTCTGTCCCTTCTTGATGCAAGTCTTGCACGGCGGGCACCAGTGGCTGGCGAAACGCAGGGCGTTGTGGTTGCTGTCCTCGTCGCGCACACCGAAGCGGGAGCGGCGGAAGGGCATGACGGCGGGGCGGATGCCACGGGCAGGGTATCCGAGCTCGTAGCCCGGGGCGCACTTGATGGCCTTGCAGTTGCACTTCCTGGGCTTGCGCTTGGGGATGCAGCGGGCGCAGATCTTGCAGCCGTTGCGCAGGGTGCGCTCACGCATCAGGATGCCGTTGGTGCAGGACACCTTGACCTTGGGGCAGGCCTTGTTGCAGAAGCGACCAAAGCTCAGGGCGTTCTCGTCGGTCACGTCGTCGTTGTCCGACCACTCCTCCTCGCTGCTCTCCTCGCTGGCGCTCTCGTCGCTCGAGGCAACGCCGTTGGCCACAGGCGGGCGCACCATGACCTGGGGTCGGTCCACAACGGGCCTGGGCAGACGGATCTGCGGGCGCGGGCGGAAGCCACAGCGGACCACGCGCACGCCGATGGGGCCCTTGCGCACACCGCCGTAGCGGCCCTTGAAGCGGCGGAACAGCTCAGACAGACGTGCGTGGCGGATGCCAGCATGGCGGCGCACGCCAGGCAGGCGGTAGTGACGGCGGATGTACCCCGGGCGGAGCACCGGGAACTTGCGCACATCGCTGCGGCGCACAGGCTTGACCACACGCACGCGCGGGTCCTCGATCTTGGGGCACGGCGGCACCAGGCACTGCACAGTCATGCCACCGCGGCGACGCACAATCACCTCCGAGTCAAAGCGACGCGGCAGAGAAAGCGAGTCCGAGTCAGAATCCTGAAGCTCGTCGTACTCCTCGTCGCTGCTGTCGCTGCTAGCGCTGCTCTGCACATCCACACCATGCTCAGCAGCTGCCTGCTGAATCATGGCCTGGTTCACAGCCTCGCGGACGCTGTGTGTACGACAAGTGGCTGTCAGCACGAGAGACAACGTGACGAGAAAGGGCAAACGAGGAAACAACAATCACAACCACACACACACACACTCCAAACGTACGCGTCCTCAGCTGCGTTGAGCCTGTGGCAATGATGCAGGAGGGACAGGACCGAGGATGGCCAATGTGTTGGTGTGCGAGAGGGTGTCAGTGCTGTGCTTCCCTTGGCGTATGGGACCGGAGACCGGGTTTGGGGCGGGAGGGCTTTTTTTTCTCCCACTTCCATCCGAACCCAATGCGCAAGCGTGCAGCGTCATCTGGACGCGCAGAGCAGGGCTGCACCACACGCCCACATGCACACGCGCAGGTGTTGGGCATCTACGTGTGTGCTGGGCGTCCTGCATTGCGAGCGAGCGCGTACGGGCGGCAGGAAGAAACGCGCGGAGGCCGCGCGAGCGTTTGCGTGCGGAACGATTTCCGGCGTGCGGCAAAAAAAACAAGGGTAACACACGCAGAGGAAAAACATACACGTCGCCTTGGAAGTCAGCCGCCACAAGAGCGGCAATGGCCAGAATGGTAGCGATGAGAATGGTTCGCCTCATTGCTGGGGTTTTTTTTTGGGTTGTTGGGTTCGTTGTGTGGGCGAACCGGCGCAGGCAAAGCAACTCCCACGTTCCTCTGCCTCGCACCATGTTGCGTCCCGTCACCATGGCCGGCGACAATGCGTCGACAGGACGTTCTCGAAGTCACAGCCACGGGAAAAAGGTGCACATGGACAGCAGCAGCCCGAAGGGAGGGGCGAACAACAACGCTCTCCATTCACCGCCCACCTCGCCCTCCTCGCCTGCAGGCTCGTCTGCACATCAGCCGGCGTCCACACACACGTCCCACTCCTCCTCCTCTGCTGGAGGCACCCCACACAAGGCCAAACACTCTCCGCCCCCGCCGTTGCAGCTGAGCAAGGCGACGGACCAGGTGAGCGAACAGGCTGCAACGAGGAGGCGCTCGTCCTCCGCTCCCGGATCGTTCCGACATGACTTTGAACGCGCACCCGTGCGTGTGCTCATCGACACAGTGGATGCACTGCCCACCTGGGCCTTTCTGCTCATCCTGGCGGTGCTGGACACCGCCATGGGGCTGCGGTTGGTCGGCACTCAGGATCGCTGCGACTTTGACTGCTACATGCTGTTTGGCAACGCCGTACTCGGCGGCGAGCGCAACTATGCCAACCTGGAGTGTCCGTTGGGACCCGACTATTACCCTGCGGCCTTCACCTGGCTGTATGCAGGCGTGGCTTGGCTGTGCAACTGGAACTACACGCGTGCCCAGCTGTTGGGTTTGGCTGCCTATGTGCTCCACCACCTGCTTGCTGCACACATGTTTGTGCGTCACGCACGCCTGCCCAAACACCTCCTCCTGCTGGTGTACCCGTTCCTCTCCGCACATGCCCTCCACGTCACCGTCGCCAAGGTGACCAACGACGTCTATCCGACCCTGGTCATCGTCCTCTGTGTCTACGCTGTCCTCAACGACCGCCTGTGGATTGCCTCGCTGGCATACACCACTGCCGTTGCCCTCAAGATGAACAACCTCTTCTACGGCCCTCCCCTGCTCCTCTGGTACCTGCTGCGTTTGCCCCTCGCCAAGGTGGTGCTCCACTTTGGCGTCATGGGTGTCGTTCAACTCCTCCTTGCCCTGCCTTTCCTCCTCGAGGCACCCATGGCCTACCTTCGCCACGCCTTTAACTTTTCACGCAACTTTACATGGACAAACAACTACGCATGGAAGTTCCTGGGCAAGGAGATGGCCACCGCTTCCTGGTTCGGCCTCTCCCTGCTCCTCACCACCGTCGTCGCCCTGGTCATCATGTACGCCCTCCTGTTTTCCACCCTCAAGCGAGCCGCCTCTCGCTACCAGCAGCGAGCACACAAGCAGCCCTCATCCTCCTCCTCCTCCTCCTCCTCCTCCTCATCATCATCATCACCACAGACACATGGCCCCACTCTGGAGAGCGAGGCGCTTGTGGCGCTGTTTATCATGAGCAACGCCATCGGGTATGGGTTGTCCAAGGGCATCCACGTTCAGTTCCTCCTGTGGATTTCCTGGAGCCTGCCCTTTGTCCTGCACCATCCGGGTGTGTTTGGACCGGGCGCCGTTGCCGCCATGTGCTTCGCCTACGATGAGGCGTACTACACTGTGTTGTACGACATGTTGCGCGTGGGTCGCTTCGACGTCAACAACAGCGTCCTCCTCGCCGTCATGCATCTCGGCATGATTGCCCTTGCCATGTGGCATTGGTGGGCTGTCTCCAGATGGCATCGTGGCAGACCCAAGGAACATGCCTCCTGACCTCAATGAGTGTGATTGCTTTCCTGCGGCGCCGCGTCCAACACCACAAAGCAAGAAAACACAATGGTTCGTTGGTACTCCCACATGTTGCCTCTTGCACACCCATCTGCCCAGCCACTCCCATGTGTGACCATGTGAACCCTGTGCACGTGGCATTCCCCCACCGCAGCGCACGCGTGCGCAGAGGCTGTGTCCCCAAAGGCGGCACTCATTGCCCTCGCTCCTCTGCCCCTTGCCAAAAAGGCCAGCCCGGCCCTCTGCACGCCTCCGCACGCGCCACACACGTGCCACACCGAATCTGGCCATAGCCAGCCCTGCAAACATGTCTCCCCGACACATGGGTGCATGTGTCGATGTGTTCCGAGGTGTGCATGACCGTGTGCGGGCGCGTGTGGTGCATGCAGTTTTTTCGCATGCGATTCTGCCCGCTGCTCCACCTGGCCCTACCGCACCAGGCAGTGCGTCAGACGACGACCACCACCGGCACACGTTTGCTCACACATGTCCTACACGCATTCCACACATCCACACTCTACAGGGTATCGACTTGATTGCAGGAGGCCGCCGTAAGAACTCGTCGCGCACCGCGCCCGTGAGCCAGGATTTGTACCTGCGCCTGCTGGTCAAGCTGTATCGCTTCCTGGCCCGCCGCACCAACTCCAACTTCAACAAGGTTGTGTTGAAGAGGCTGTACATGTCGCGCAACAACCGTGCCCCGCTCTCGCTGAGCAAGCTGGCCCGTCTGATGAAGGGCAAGGAGAACCGCGTGGCTGTGCTGGTCGGTACCATCACCGACGACGAGCGCATGCTCAACGTGCCCGCCCTCAACGTGTGCGCCCTGCGTGTGACCAAGTCGGCTCGCGCTCGCATCCTCAACGCTGGTGGCCGCATCATCACCTTTGACCAGTTTGCACTGGAGAACCCCACCGGCTCCAACGCCGTCCTCCTCCGTGGCCCGGTCAAGGCCCGCAAGGTCTTCAAGTACTTTGGCGCTGCCCCGGGTACCCCGCACAGCAGCACCCGCCCCTATGTCCGCGCCAACGGCCGCAAGTTCGAGCGTGCGCGTGGTCGCCACAGCTGGAAGTAAGCGTAATCTTTTTGGTTCGTGCACGCGATCATCACCATCCAAATGCATTCCAAACAGGTTATTCTCATCCTTGGTCCTGTGTTTGTGTCTTGCAATGTTGGGATTCCAACATCCAGTTGGGGCAGGGGACTGCATTTTACTCCACGCGCGACAAGAAACACACCGCTTCCCTCTCACAATCTGTACTTGCTGCCTCCGCCCTTGCCACTGCGCTGCTTCTCCTTCTCTTGTAGCTGTTCCTTCTCGCCAGCAATGCCCCGGCTGACCTCGGCCTGCAGTCGTTCGAAAAAGGCCGAGCTGGTCTTGACCTGCTCTGCACCACCACCCACCACCACTGCTGCTGCTGCTGCTGCTGCTGCTGCTGCCAACCTGACCATCTGCTCCGGCCACAGTGACATTGCGTGCATTGGCTGCCCTTTCCAGCGCCTTGCGTTGGTGGTATTTCTTGGCATACTCTGGATCCAGCTTGGCACGCACCTTGCGACTCTCTTCGATGCCAGCCAGTCGTTTCCGCTTCTGTCGTTTCTTCTCCAAACGTGCCGTTTTGCGGTCTTCCCGTGTGCGTTCCGTCTCGCCCGTCACTGGCTTGCGCTTGGCGGCGTAGATTTCTCCCGGGGTCATCATCGAGCTGTCGCTCACACCCACGGGGATCACCTCCTCCATGTTCAGGGCGGCCACATTGCTTGTCACCTCCACCTCCTCCAGATCCGGTTTCGGCGTGAAATGAAAGTTGCTCAGCGAGTCGAGCTTGTAGCACAGCTTCTTGAACAGCGCATCCATCTCCACGTACCTCGGATCCCGTTCTGCGTCCTCGTCACCCGTCAATCCCTTCTGTGCACGTCTCCTCGCCTCCAACTGTGCCAGGTATTCCTCCTCCAGCTCCTGCGACAGCGACTTTTTGCTCTTTTCGTGGTTCAGCTCCACAAGCTGCTTCTTTTCCCGCTTGTCCTCCAGCTGCACCTTGCGCACCACGTCGTCCCACCGCTCCTCCACAATCCTCCTCTTGATGATGTCCTCCAGTGCAGTCGTCGATTGCTCCGAGATCACAGGCGCAATCTTTGTCGCCTGTTCATACTCCAACACCGTGTCCAGCAGACTGTTTGCAGGGCGCTTGCTCGCTTCCACCTCGCCTGTCATCGACCAATGCTTCTCTCCCAGGTTCTTTGACTCCAGCTCTTCGATTTGCCTTTCCAGCCTCTTTTGCTTCCTCTCATACTCCGTCTCCTCGTCCTCTTCCTCGTCCTCGTCCTCTCCCTCCTCTTTGTCCATTTCATCCTCATTGCCTCCCTTGCCCTTGGCAAACATCTCCTGTCGTTGCTTGCGGATCGACTCCATGAATTGTTCGTCCAAATCCACCTCGCCCCCACGTGCACCCTTGCCCGCCTTCCTTCGCCTTCCCTCCTCCTCCACTTCCTCCTCTCCTTCCCCTTCCTCCTCCCACATTTCCCATCCCTCGCTGTCGTCCATCCCTGCCCTTTTGCTCGCCTGCTTATCAAATCTGCGTCGAGCCCCCCCACGCCTTCCCTTGCGCTTCGGCGGATCGAAAAACTCCTTGTATGTGGGTCCCAATGCACCCACTGTGTCATTGCCTCCTCCTCCTCCTCTTCCTTTGTTCTTCTTGCTGCTTCCCTTCTTGCCTACCCTGCCTCCATCGTTCAGCTGCATCAACCCTCCGTCGCCCTCCTGCACCTCCAGCACATCAAAGTCATCTCGTGTCAACTTCCTTGCCTTGCTGCGGCTCTCCTTGGCCAGCGTGCGTTCCAACCGATCCTCATCGCTGTCGTAATCTGTAATTCCCGCCGTCTTTCGCGACTGCCTCAGCATGGCAATGAGATCCCCGCCTTCTCCGTCCTCGTCCTCGTCCTCCTCGTCCTCGTCATCCTCATCCACATCTTCATGCTGCACTCCTCCTCCATTCGCCTCGTCTTCCGATGGCAGATCCTGGAAATAATCGATGTCCGAGTCACTGTCGGCGTACTTGACCTCTGCAATGTCCCCAAAGTCCTGTTCGCCGTACTCCATCCGTTCGCCTGCGGCCACAAACTCCTCCATTTCCGCCAAATCCAGAAATCCGTCTTCCACCTTTGCATCTTGCTCATCCTCATCCTCGTCCTCATCTTCCTCCTCGAACTGTGCCTGGAAATCCGCCTGCTCTTCGTCCTCGCTGCTTTCCTCTCCCCACGCCTCCACATCGTCGTCCTCCTCGCTTGCTTCCCCGTCCTCCTCCGAGTCCAGCAGCTCTTGCTCACTGTCGTCCAAGCTTTCGTCGTCCTGCTGGCCCAGTTCCAGCTCCAGCTCGAGTTGAAGTTCGTCGCCTTGGGAGACCAGCTTCCGGCTCTTCTTCTCCAGGTAAGCCAGCATGGGTCCGTTGCGCATCTGCAACTGCTGCCAGATCTGCTCGTGGGTAAACCCCTGTGTGATGAGCTCATCCAGACCTCCCATGGCCTTGGGTTCATCCTCCTTGCCTGTGCACACCCCGTCTGTGTGTGAGCCTCGATGCCCGCGCATGCGTCAAACACTCACTCTGACCCCCCAACCCCGCCTTATCCCCACGTCCCAACCCATGTGCCCTCTTCCATGTGCCATGTGCCCATCCAATTCATGGCAAAACTATCACTCCAACATGGCACACGGTCACTCGCACACCCATCCACATGCCCCCTCGCTTTGCCATCACGCCGGACTCACTCTGTTTGAACAGCTGCTTGGTCACCTCCAGTGCTTGCTCTTCCACATCGGCATCCGGGGTCAGGAAGCGTGTGGGCTGTGCCACCACCTGCTGCACAAACCGCTCCACGGTGTCCTCCCACTGCATCGGAGGTGCGCACAATCAGTCTGCTGCGCCGCCCGCACCACCCCCGAATCAACCCCAATCCACATGAGTGTGTCCTCAACCTCCAGCAAGCAATACGATGTCGTTGTTGTCGGCGCAGGCCTGGCAGGCCTCCAGGCTGCCGTCAACCTGCACAAACAGGGCCACAGCGTGGTGGTGCTCGAGGCTCGTGACCGAGTCGGAGGCCGCGTCTACTCGGTTGACCACGAGGGCCATGTCATCGACATGGGAGCGCAGTTTGTTGGCGACAAGCAGGTACGTTGTATGCACCTTGCCATCATCTTTTATCCCTCCTTCTCCGCTTGCCTCTCCTGTTCCTGTCTCCTACACACAGTTCCTGACACGGCCATGCATCCGGTTTCCCTTCTGGCTCCTTGCTGACTTCCATACGGCCCCTGCGCGCTGTCCGCACATCGGTGCACAGACACGCGTTCTGGCCCTGGCTAAAGAACTGTCGGTCAACGTGAAGGAGGTGCCCACCAAGGGCAAGTGTGTCCTGCGCACCTCCAAGGGCCGTCATCTCTACGCCGAAGGCACCAGGCCCAGCCTCTCCTTGCCTGCCCTTCTTGACCTCGGCCATGCCATCCAGGACATCGACTCCAATTGCCCGGCCATCCCCAAGGACAAGCCTTGGTTCAACATTTCTGTACGTGCATCCCTGTGTGCTGTGTGGTCTCTTGTTCGTCCACCGTTGGCGTTTTTTGCCCACTTCCCTCGCGTGGTTTTTTGCAATCAATCCGTACGAGACGAATCTGAGAACGTTCTGGATACTCACACAGACACACACACACGGCCCGTGCGACTTGCTATGGACACTGTCTCTCACGATGGAAATTGCGTGCACAGGCCGACGCCCTCGATTCGGTTACCGTGGAGGCGTGGAAGAACAAGACGCTGTGGACGGAGGAGGCTGGCGACATTGTGGACATCACCACTCGTGTACGTGCACACCAACCCCACCACAGGGACAGATAGAGAGAGAGACACACACACACAGAGAGCAACAGCTCGTATTGGGGAATCCCAGTACAAAGACACTGACAAACACCCACACACCCACTGTACGACAGGCGGTTCTGGGTGCCGAGGCGAGCGAGGTGTCTCAGCTGAGCCTGCTGTGGTATTCACACAGTGGCCACAACCTGACGTACCTGACAGAGACGTCGCAGGGAGCACAGAAGTACATGGTGGAAGGTGGCAGCCAGCAGCTTGCACAGGGGTTGGCAGAGAAGCTGCCGGGCAACTCGGTGCTGCTCAACGCTGCGGTGGCTCGCATTGAACAGGACGAGGCAGACGAAACCGTGGTGGTCACATGCACCAATGGCACCGTGGTCACAGGACGTCGTCTGGTCATGGCCATGTCGCCCACCGTGGCACGCAGCATCGAATTTGACCCGCAGCTGCCCGGTGATCGTCTCCACCTGCAGGATCGCACCCCGATGGGCGCCATCATCAAAACCATTTCTTTCTACGCATCGCCTTGGTGGCGTCAGCGTGGGTTGAACGGCATTGCCGCAGACGTGGAGGGTCCCGTGAGCAGCACCTTTGACGACAGCGGACTCACAGACGACGGACAGGAGTCGTACGCCCTGCTGGGATTCATTGGAGGTGCGGATGCGCGCAACCTGAGCAAGTTGAGCATGGAGGAGCGTGGCAAGCTGGTGGCGGAGCAGTACGCCACTCTGTTTGGATGCGAGGAAGCACGCAGCCCCGTGGACTATGTGGACATGGATTGGATGGCAGAGCCGTACTCTCGCGGTGCCTACTCGTCCCTGTTTGCCCCGGGTGTGCTGACCCAGGTGGGTGAGGCCCTGCGTGAGCCTGTGGGACTGGTGCACTTTGCCGGCACCGAGACGGCCACCGACTTTGCCGGCTACATGGAGGGTGCCCTGGATTCGGGAGAACGTGTGGCCAAGGAAGTGGATGCCCTGCTGTGTGGCAATGACATGCCTGACCCTGTCATGGAGATGCTCAAGGCGGACAACCCCACCGTTGCCATCACCCCGTCCCCGTTCTTCAACGCCGTCGACACCCTCGCCCTCTTTGTGTTTTATGCCTTTGCCTGCTACCTCATCTACCTCTTCTACAACGACGGCCTCTTTGACTTTCTCTCCTGGACCAACAAGACCCTCGACGACCTGGGTCTGTAAACAGCACACGATCTTCCCATTCACCATCACACCAACACCACAACCAACCAAAGAAACCATTCATGCAATGCAATTTGTGTCGCGTCCATTTCTCCGCTCTCCCTTGTCTCGTCGTTGCACAGCACAGCACGTTTCCCACGTTGCCCACGTTGCCACGCTTGCCCACTGCCCCCCACGGGTGTGTGCGTGCATGTGTGTGTGTGTGTGCGCCGGTTGCCACCACGCTCACTTCTTGGGCGACAGAATCTGTTCCAGCTGCGTCTTCATCTGGATGTTGGTGCGCTTGAGGAAAGCAATCTCCTCGGCGTGCTTCTTCTCGTCCATGGCCCTACGTTCCGACTCCCGCTTCTCAATGGCCTCACACGTGGCCTTGAGCTCCTGCACCTGCTTCTCCAAATCATTCTTCTCGCTTTCCAGCTCCTCAATGCGAGCCTCCATGTCTGCCTTGCCTTGTTCCGCCTGCAGCGCCTTGCGCATGCCAAAGGCAATCGAGCTCTCGTACAGTGTCTGGTACGCCGCAATGGTCATTTTCAGCTCGTCCCGGATTCGCAGCAGCAGCAATCCTCGCTCTGCTGTGTTGATGGTCACCTGACGAATCACCTCGTCTGTGTGTGTGTGTGTGTGTGTGTGTGGGGTGGAGGGGGAGGAGGGGAACGCCAACGGTGTGTCAGACACGTTTCTCATCAACACACAGGAAACCACAGCACATGGACATGTCCCAACGATGCACACAGTGCCAATGCACGCATGTGCATGCCGCATGTAGTCATGCGGGTGCCTGTTGGAGCGCAGGGGCTGCTGGAAAGCGAGTGCGAAACGGCCTCTGAAAAGCCTATTTCCCGCTGTAGTGCCACGTACCAAACGCCTGTGAATACAATTCTTGGCGCACGGGGCAGATGCCCGTCTCACGCGCATGTCGCTGTTGCAGCTTGAGATCCAGTTGCTCCTGTTGGGCGGTGGGGCGTGCAAACGAGGGGTCAGCTGGCGCGAAAAAAGCCGTTGGCGCCGACACAAACGGGAGCCAACGTCGCAGAGGAGGGATGGACACTGGGGGGGGGGTGGGGACAGACGTGGGTGTGCATCACGTACCTGAAGGTTGACGACGTCGAGACGGGTGGCCGGAGTGGACGACACTCGCTGGATCCACAGCTGGCCTTCTTCGATGTACTCGCGAGGAGGCAAGATGGAGTCAAGAATCTCCTCTGTGCGTGTGGTTTCGGACGATGAGGAGCTGGAACTGCTGGACGACGATCCAGCGCCCTTCTTGCTGCCCTTCTTCTCCTTCTTCTCCTTCTTTGTCGTGCTCACCAGCTCCGCTGTGTCGTACTTCACAAGCGAGTCCGAAGGCGGCAACGGCATCCTGCTGCTGTGTTCTTGATATGGGTTGGCGTCCCTGGCGCAATGAACATGCAACCCATCATCTCATCCCATCCCCCCCCCTCTCCCTTACCCCCACCCATTGCCCCCCACTACCCCCCCTTTGTCCTCTGTCACCCCATGTTCGCGTTCACGTTTGCTACAGCAAAACAAAAGCACAGCACACACCCCTCCTCTTCCCATTGTCTCCACCCCATGTCGACCATCCACGACGTCGAAGGGGTGATCAAGTTCATTCGGTTTGCTGAACAGGATGTGAGGGACGATGTGTGCGAGCTGATGACAATCTCGCCTGAGAACAAGGCGTCGATGTTGGTGGACGAACGCGACGCAGGCAAATCGGGTGCGCCCACGGGCTCGTTCAAGCAGCGTCTCAGTATGATTCAAGGCACACCTGTGAACGAAGGCAACAGTGCATCCGGTGCGTCGGCAGGGGCCGAATCGGGCTCTGGGGCAAGCAGCGGCAGCGGAGACGGAGGGCAATCGGCGGGGGGCGCACGGCAGTCGCAGCCACAAGCGCAACAGGGGGCGTCAGGCGCAGCCAAGCGAGCATCGGCTGCACCAGGGGCGGCAGGCAAGGCACAGGCAAAGAAGCCTGTGCTCATTCAGTTCCAAGCTGATGACGAGCGCCTGACGCAGGTAAACACCGACTTGTTTGGCAAGACAGAGGTGGACACAAGCAGCAGCAGCGGAGCGGCAGCAGCAGCAGCAGAAACGGAGACACAGACGATGATGGCAAGGGACCACGCAGTCAGCTCTCGCAGCAGATCGCAAAGTCATCCCTGGGTGCAGGCATCCCCAAGTTCTTTGAAAAGGTGTGTGTGTGTGTGTGTGTGTGTGTGTGTGCGTGTTTTCTTTTTTGGCCCAACTCCCATTTCCCAACCTCCCGGCCCTCCCTGCCGTTTTTGCCCCGAAACACGGCTGGCTTACACCCTGAGCATGGGACCACCCTCGTGCACAGCCCGTTATCCGCGACGGCGAGCGCACACACAACCTCAAGGTCTTTCTGGACTTTGCCAAGCCGGCCTTTGTCAAGATCGAGGTTCCCAGCCAGACTCTTGTGGCCCAAGCAATCGGCCTGGCCGTCGTCGAGGCCATCAACAACAAAGTGGCTGGCATGATTTGCCACGTCGATGCCTACATCATGCGCCTGGCAGAAGAGGATGGCGAAGTTGATGCAGAGTTCCGTGAGTTGAGCGAAACGGCGAGAGATCAGGAAAGCTGGAAAATGGTGCCACTTCACCACAAATCCCCCCCTCTCCAAGTACTGACACCACCCTTTGGGATTGAACCTCACCCCCCCTCCCCCTCTTTATACGTGGTCTCCACAGCATTGGACAAGAAGCGACCCCTGCTCAAGTTTGGTTCGTCGTGCTTTGCGCTGTGCGAAAACCCGAACCCACCGAAGCAAGTGGTGGCCATGAAGGCGGAGGCAATGCGTCGTTCGGGCCAGAAACCCAAGGTGAAGGAGCATCTGATGAAGATCTTCCTGCCTGGCAATGCGACGACGCGTCTGAGTGTGAGGGAAGACATGACGGTGGGGGAACTGCGTGCGGTGGTGTGCAAGAAGATCGATCTCAAGCCCGAAGACTGTGTGTTCCAGATGATGGACTTTCCCCAACCCCTGGTGCTCACACGCACGGTGAAAAGCTACGATGAGGACGAGTTGCAACTGGTGATCACAAACCAAAAGGTGGCCAACATGCTGGAGGAGGAACGTCTGAAGCGTGCCGAGATGGAAACGGGAGGGGCAGGGGCACGGGGACGTGCAGGGTCTGTGCAATCGAAACTGGCCAAGGGATTGGGACTGCGCAAGGGGAGCAGCAGCAACAGTGAAGGGGGCAGTTCGTCATCATCGACCGATGTGGACGACTCGCCAGAGATTCTGCTGTTTAGCGAGTTTACAGCCAGCCAGTACAAGGAGTACGAGGTGTGGAAGACCAACAACCGTGGAAGACGGCAACTGCGCATCATGGGCATCGATCGAGAACGGATCTACAACATGCTGCCATCCAAGGGCAGCAGCTTCCTGTCGCGGAACAGCAAGCGTGTGCGCAAGGGCACACACGAGATCGACGATGTGCTCGAGGTCTACCACGAGGATGGCAAGGCCAAGTTTGAGATCGAATACTTTGAGGAGAGTGAGAAGCGCATGTATTACTACGAGGCACAGTCGCCCGCCATGGCCCAAGAGATTGTGGGCAAGGTGCGCTTCCTCGTGCAGCTGCGAGCGTGAACACCCGCTTCAGAGAGAAGGAAAGGAGCAAGAATAATAGACGCACACACACACACATGGATGCCCAGGAGCAGATGTTGGTGGAGAGTGGTCTCCTGGAGGAGGAGACAGGAAGTGGGAAGCGACGACGACGACACGAGGTGGATGAGCAGCAACGGCACTGGCTACAAACACAGCAACAGCTGCTGATGGACGAATTGGAACTGTTGCAACGGGTGGAGGCGGTGAGCAGACAGGAATGGGAGCAAGAGCAGGCGGAGAAGGAAGCGGCAGCGGAGCAGAGTCGCAAACGACAGCGAGTGGAGCACAAGCAGAGGTTGCTGGTTCGCATCAAACAAGCTCTGATGCACAGCTGTCATGTGCCATCAGTTCCCACCAGTGGCTTGGACAGCACAGGGCAGTTGGACGCAGAGGAGGCGTCGTCCAGCAGCGACGTGTCACCGTACTTTGCCAGCAGCAGCAGCAGCAGCAGCATTGGACAGTCAACAAACGAGGCTCCCAAGCGTCCAGGGGGCATGTACAAAGAGAAGTACCGGGCGTTGGAGGCAGAGGAGGAGGCAAGCAAGGAGGCGCTGGCCGGGGTGTTTGAGGATCTGAACGAAGAGGAGCGGGAAGAGGTGGTGCGGTTTGTGGGACGGGTGCGCCAGCGCAGGGAGGCGGTGGTGGACCAAGACAACAATGGCCAAGGGAACGCGGGCTGGCATGGGGATGAACGAAGGCGACGGATGATGGACAAGGATGTGGTGGAACGGGAAAAGCAAAAGTGGGCCACGTTCCGAGGCCGATTTCAGAGCCTACTCGTGCGTGGTGGGATCCTGGGAGCAGACGAATGGGCAGCCATGCTGGATCTCTTTGATGCACACTACAAGGAACCGTTCCTGGAGTTTTACGCAGGAGTGCGTGCGTGTCAGGGGTCGTTTGCCGGGGCGGCGTGTCCGTATCGGGCCAACATCGACTTTTTGTATGCACACGAAGAGGTGCGTTCTAATTATTGGACGTTGGACCACAGTGTGGAGGTGCATGTGGTGGTCAAGGCGGTGCAGGCGGCGCAGGAGCGGGGAGAACTACACAGGGTGGACCTTCGCTTTGTGGCCCATCTGCTGGCCAGCGTGGAAGCAGATGAGGAGTATGGAGAGGCCAATCTGGTGTTGAGGTGCAAGCAGTGCGATTCGACACGTGCACATGGGTTGCGTGTGGATGTGGTGGAGCGGCGTGTGTGGCGCGAAGATGCGTAGCGAGCGGATCCAACGAAATTGCACACCCTGAACATACAAATTTTGTAAATGAGCAATTTCCCCGAGGATATCATCGGTCGCTCTCTGCACGAGACGCTGAGTGTGGACGATGATGCGGGTGAGAGCCGCTTCAGCGAGTACATGAACCGCGAAGCGTTTGTGACGCCCATTGCAAGCAATTCTCGTGTGCATAGCAGCCTGACGGGTCAGAAACAAGACCACGAGCAGGGCAACGGCTTGGACTACGATGGAACGTCGCTGGGAGCAAGCAACACGTCGTCGCTGATGAGCACAGGCGATCTGTTCACTCTAGGCGACAACCGAAGCAGCTCCGCGCCTGCCGTCTCGCACAACCAGTTTGTAAGTTTCAACGGCCGCACACACACACACACACGGACCACACGTGGCCCACGCCTTGGCACCACACACACGTCCATGTGCACTGTCATCTGTTGCACACAGCACACTGTCGCCGCTCATGGCCTTGTGCCACGGGAGCCTGGCACAGCCGTTTGGCCCGTCCCGCCAAAAGCATTTTCCCTCTTTTTGGCGCGACGTGGGGGCCTCGCTGCAGAGCGCATGCAGTACACATGGGTTGCCACACAGGCACCCCGTTGGCGTGCGTGCGTTGTATGGCCATATGGCATGCAGCAGGGCAGCGACAGGGCGTGTGTGGAGCGACAAACGCCGCGGTGGTTGGCAGCGGCGTGGGGCCAGAAAGGCCAGAAAAATGGATGACGGATCGCAAAACGCAAGTGGGGCGTGGAAGAGGCATTAGAAGACTAACACAGACACGGGAATGGGCTTGATGGATTGACAACATGACATGCTTGGACATGGATGGCCATCCACACACACAGACGGACCTGAGCATCCCGTCGTTCGACAACAACATCACGGAAGAGATGCGACGTTCGGCCGACTACCACCAACTGTACTTTTCCACGTACCCGCGGGATCCACGTCTGCCGCCGCCACTGCCTGAAGATGGCAGCTCGATGTTGAGCAGCATGGGTGGCATGGGCTCCATGATGGGTGGCATGACGACAGGTGGGGGCGGAGGAAGCGACGGGTTTGGAGACAGCAGCCAGCCCAGCTATGGCAACTGGAGCGCATGGTCGTCGTCGTTTGGACCGAGCACAGGCAACACTCAGAACTCATTCGGCATGGTGGATGATGACACGCCTTTTGGGTCGTTTGGAGCCTGGGGAGGAGGAGGAGGAGGTGAAGGGACCTCCCTTGTAGATCAAAACAGCCAATCGCAGCAGGCACAACAACAACAGCAGCAGCAGCAGCAGCATGCACAGGCACAGGTGCAGCAGATGCAACAGGCACAGGCACAGGTTCAACAACAGTTGAACCAGGTGCAGCAGAAGGCGCAGCAGCAATCACAAGGCGGTGGACAACAGCAGGCGTTTGGCGGCAGCAACAACAACAGCAACAACAACAACAACAACCATACACAACATACGTCTCAAGGCCAGCACACGGGGTCGCAGTCATCTGCACGCCGCAGCTACGCCGACGTGTTCAAGAGCGGAGGCGGAAACGGCGGCGGCGGCGGCGGAGGCAACGACGAGGGCCAGCAGGGCGAGAGCCAGGGCCAGAGTCAGAGCCAAGGTACGCAGGCGTCGTTTGATGAGATGTTTGGAGGAGGATCTGTGGCATACGAGGACACCAACGGTGGCGGGCGACATGTACAGCAGCAGCAGCAGGCGAAGCAGCAGCAGGCGCAGCAGGGACACCTGCAGCAGTCGCAGCAACCGTTGAACCAACAGCAGATGAACCAACAGCAGGCGCAGCAGGTGCAGCAACAGCAGCAACAGGCGCAGCAGGCTCAACAGATGCAGTATGGGAACGTGCTTGGCTCCCAGCACAACATGTACAATCCTTACTACGTGAATGCGAACATGCACATGCCGATGTACACTCAGTTTGGCATGCCCATGTCCGCAGGCATGATGTACAGCGACGGCCAGCAGCTGATGCCTATGTTTAATATTCAGCAGATGCAACAACAGCAGCAGCAGCAGCAACAGCAGCACATGCACATGCAGCAGCAGCAGGCCCAGCAGCAACAGCAGCAGCAGCAGCAGATGGCACACAACCAGCAGCTGCAGTACCAACAACAGGGAGGGTACGGCTACCAGCAGCAGCAGCCGCTGCAGCAGGGCCTCCCTCAACAGCAGGTACAGCAGCAACAAGGCCACCCTCAGCAGCAGCAGCAGCAGCAGCAGCAGCCGCAGCAACAACAGGTGCAACAGCACCCACAACAACAGTCGCAGCAGTCGCAGCAGCAGCCGAACAACGAGCAGCAGCAGAACGACGGCGATGTGAACGGACGTGCCAATCAAGGCAACCAACAGCAGTCGAACAACGGCAACAGTCACCACGGCACAAGAAAGCAGGAGGGACAGCAGGAGGAGGTGGAGAGCAAGAGTGCCGCCTCTGCGCCGCTGCAACGCAAACGGCCCATGGACTACGCCGATGCGGTGGCGTCGAGAGGACCGCGTGTGAGCAGCAGTGTTAGCAGCAGCACAAGCAGCAGCAGCAACAACAACAGCAAGCAGCAGGCGGGACAGCAGACGACCCAGCAGCAGCAGCAGCGTGGCAACCAGCGCGGAAACCAACGTGGAGGACGCAACAACGGCAACAACGGAAACAACAACAACAACAACAACAACAACGTGAGTGGAGGCAGTGACGATGGCAACCACGAACGTGGAGGACGTGGAGGTCGTGGTGGAAGTGGAGGACGAGAGCGAGGTGGACGCCGTGGCAACGATCGCGAGGAGCGATCGGGAGGAGGAGGAGGAGCGGGAGGACAGGGTGGCGGAGGACGCAACGGCAACGGAAGCAGCAACGGAAACGGCAACGACAATGGAAACAATGGCAAGGGCCGTGGCAAGCGTGGACGACAGAACGTGGAGTCGACGCGCTCGTCAAGCAAGCTGTTGGACGAGTTCAAGTCGTCGAACAAGAACCGTGCGTACACGCTGAACGACATCCAAAAGCACTTTGTGGAGTTTTCCACAGACCAGCACGGCTCACGCTTCATCCAACAGGAACTGGAGGTGTCGACGCAGGCGGACAAGGACATGGTGTTCCGCGAAGTGTTGCCGGACGCCATGCAGCTGATGACGGACGTGTTTGGCAACTACGTCATCCAGAAGTTCTTTGAGTTTGGCAGCAGCGAGCAGCAGGCGGAACTGGCCGAGTTGCTGGAAGGGAACATCCTGACGCTGGCGTTGCAGATGTACGGGTGCCGCGTGATCCAAAAAGCACTCGAGACTCTCAAGTTGTCGGCCAAGGTGAAGATTGCACGTGAGCTGGACGGCAATGTGATGAAGTGTGTGAAGGACCAGAACGGGAACCACGTGGTGCAAAAGTGCATCGAGCAGATTCCGCCGGAACGGATCCAATTCCTTGTGGACAGCTTCAAGAACCAGGTGTACGACCTGGCAGTGCATCCGTACGGCTGCCGTGTGATCCAACGCATCCTGGAACGGTGCGACGAGGATCAGGTGGCACCGATCATGGACGAGCTGATGCAGTGCACGCAGGGGCTTGTACAGGACCAGTACGGCAACTACGTGATCCAGCACATTCTGGTGTATGGCACCCAGGGCGACAAGAGTCAGATCATCGAACGGATGATGGGTCAGATCCTGAAGATGAGCCAACACAAGTTTGCCAGCAACGTGATTGAAAAGTGCGTGCAGTACGGCAAGCAGGACGAACGGGTGGCCATCATGGAGGAGATTTGCAACGACGACGAGCACGAGGCCCTTCTGATCATGATGAAGGACCGCTATGCAAACTACGTGGTGCAGCGGCTGGTGGAGGTGCTCCGCGACGACGAGCAGCTCTACCTGGTGGACAACATCAAGCCCTACCTGCCGCAGCTGCGCCGCTACACCTACGGCAAGCACATTGCTGCACGGGTGGAGAAGTTTGTCAAGTCGTGAGTGAACAAGAGTGGGTGGGTGCTGGGTGAGTGAGTGGAGAGAGAGCATGAACTCGGAACACAACAAAACCCGCGGCGTCCGCTGCTTCCCCCAAAACAAAATCCAGCCATGAGCAGCTCGTCGGGCACGTACGAGGCGTTTGAAACGTACGAGCTCATCAACAGGCTGCCCTCGGGCAAGATTTCGGCACTGGATTCGTACGGTGAGTTTTGGTTGGAAAGGGCGGGAGGAAGGAGGATGGCGGGAGAGGAGGATAATGGTGATGGGAGCGTGAAGGGGGAGGGTTGCATGCACAGGGATGGGCGGCGGGGCAAAGTTGGGGGAGCTGGGCACAATCTTCATCATCATTTGTATGGGATGGGGGTTGTTGTTGACGGAGGGGAGGGGGCGGGAAGAGCCTGGCTGACGCGCGGTGGGCGGCTGCTTTTCACAGAGAACAACTTGTATGTGGGAACGACGGACGGCATGATCCTGCTGTACCGCATTGAAAAGACGACGTCATCATCGATCAGCGTAAGTGTGCAGGGATGGGAAAACGGAGACGGGAGAGGGAGGAAGCATGGGAGGTGGAGGAAGACACGCAGAGAGGGGAAAACCCTTTGATGCAACCCGCCGACACACTGGGTGCCTGTACACACGCACAGCAATCGTTCGAAACATACCTGGAGGTCAAAATGAGTGTGCACAACACGAAAAAGACTGTGGAACAGCTGGAGGTGTTTGGCGAATCGGGCAAGCTGATTGTGCTGTGTGGTAAGTTGGGTGGGAGAATAGACACTCTGCAGGGACCCAACGCCGCGCTGGGACACACACACGCAATGCTAACGTGGCACACACACACACGCACACATACACACACAGACAACCAGTTGACTGTGCACGACCTGTCTGATCTGACGCGTCTGGACACGATTGCAGAGGCCAAGGGGGCCAACCGGTTTGCAATCGACAAGAAGAGCACACTGTATCGACTGTGTGTGTCTGTCAAACGCCGTTTGCTTGTGTTTGAGTACACGGGCAGCTTTGACGAGGTGAAGCAGGCGTTTATTCCGGATGCAGCGCTGGTGTTGGGTTGGTGTGGGACGACGATTGCCGCAGGGTACAAGCGAGAGTACAACCTAATCGATCCGGAGACCGGTGAGCCTCTGGACCCACTGCCCATCATGTTGGGCAAGAATCAGAAACCGGTGATCAAGGTGTTGATGCACCAGGATGAGTTTCTGCTTGCACACAGTGTGGAGGGCAAAGAGTACTTTGTGTCTGCCATCAACACACAGGGAGCCATGACGAAGCCACCCATCAATGTGGATGCGTTCCCTGTGTTCCTTGCCTTTAGCGAGCCCTACATGATTGTGTTGGTGTCGAAGCAGATCCATGTGTACAACCTGTATGACCAGCAGCTGGTGCAGAGCATTGCCTTTAAGGATGGCCAGCTGATGTCTGACAACGACAACGTGTACGTGGCCTCCAACACCAAGGTGGTGTTGCTGCGTCCCGTGGCGCTGGAGAAGCAGGTGCAACAACTGATCAGTGAAAAGCGAGTGAGCGAGGCCATCAATCTGGTGGAACTGGCGTCTCAGGAGGAGGAAGATGCGTATGGAGACTCGAGGGGCGACACACGCAAGTTTGCACGCATGCGGCAGTTGCAAGGCGACGCAGGGTTTGTCCTGCTCAACGACGTCCAGTTTGCACAGGCCATGGACCACTTTAGCAACTCGGACATCGATCCACGCCTGCTTCTGTCCCTGTTTCCCCATTTGGTGTCTCTGGACAGTGAGGAGATGCGCAACCTGCGTGGGCGAGGGCAGGCTGGAGGGGCGACCTCGGGCACCTCGTCGTCGTCGTCGTCGTCCGGGTCAGCGTGGAGTGGCAATCCGGATGGCATTCAACCTTCGGGCAGTAGTATCAAAGAGGTGGTGCGCAACTATCTGCGCACTCAGGGCAAGACAGAGACGAGTGCCATGTGAGTTTTGTGCATCTGGGTAGAGTGAGGGCACACGCACACACACACACACACACACACAATGGCTGACACGACCACAACCGTCTCCACCGCACATAGTGTGAATGATCACATCCACGAGGCAGAAGAGGCGTTGGTGGAGTATCTGAAGCAGCAGCGGAAATCGCAGGCGCTGTCTGAAATCAAAGCGGCTGTGGACACGGCGCTGGCCAAGATCTTTGTGTTGCACGAGCGTGTGGACGACCTGCATGACCTGTTGGATGATGAGAACAGCGTGGATCTGAAGCAGGGGGAACAGATGTTGATGGAGGCGGAACGACACAACGCGCTGGCACTGCTGTATCGGTCGCAAGGCACGGAACACGCACGGGAGGCACTGCAGGTGTGGCGTAAGCTGGGCAAGAACGAACTGTTTGAGGCAGGCTACGACGGATTGATTGAGAGTGTGGACTATCTGCGCACGCTGTCGGATGCCTCGCTGGTGTTTGAGTATTCCAAGTGGATCCTGGACAAGGAGGTGGAGTTGGGCGTCAAGATCTTTACGGAACCCGCACGTGATCCGGAATTGGAGCCGGCGGGGGTGTTGAAGCACCTGGAGGGGTTTGGGGACAAGGCAGTGACGGCGTATCTGGAGCATCTGGTGGCAGTGGGCAACGAGGACACGGATGTGCACACTCGTTTGGCCATGCTCTATCTTGACACCGTGTTGGTGTTGATCTCACCCACCACGTCGGGACCCAGGCCCAAGCCAGGCAGCGAGGCAGGACTGCTGGGCCAGGTGCGTGGCAAGCTGATCAACTTTCTGCGTGCCAGCAACCACTACAGCGTGCCGGTGATGCTGTCGCATATTCGTGACACAGACCTGTACGAAGAGTGTGCCCTGCTGTATGGCAAGCAGAAACAGGACGAGGAAGCACTCAAGCTGCTCGTGTTTCAGCTGAACGACTTTGAAGGCGCTCAGGAGTACTGCGAGGAGAACAGAGAGGATTCGGATCAGGATCTGTACCTGGTGCTCATGCGTGTACTGCTCCAAGGCGATGAAAGCATGGATCCAGAGAGCGAACAGGCGCACGCCCTCAAGGTCAAGGCCTTGGAGTTGCTGGACAGCAAGACGGACAAGATGGAGTCGTCCAAGGTGCTGGATCTGCTGCCCGAAGACCTGACGCTGGACGTGCTGCAAGACTACTTTGTCAAGGCACTGACGCAGAGCCAGCACAAGCTGCGTGAAAGTCAGGTGTTGAAGAACGTGGCCAAGATGGAACAGCTGCACCACAAGAGCGAGCTCATTGGCCTGCAGAACAAGCCGGTGAGGATAACGCGGCAGCTCACATGCCCCGTGTGCGACAAGTACATCGGCGACAAGGTGTTTGCCTTCTTCCCCAACGGCGTCTGTGTGCACTACAACTGCCTTGTCGTCACCCAGGGCGTGCGCAACGAACACATCGACCCGTGGACGCGAATCGACTTTCGTACGGGCAAGCAGAGCTTTGACGAAGCCGAGCAGGAGCTGGGCGAGCTGGCAGGAGGGTCCTCCTCGTCGACAAGGTGATCCTTGCGAAATGGACAATAGAATTTTGATTGAAACCAAAATGACAATGTTGTGTGTGATTGTGTAATTTCAACATGAATCAAAATTTAAGGACACACTACAGTGTGCATGCGTGGGCTCGGGCGGAGAGGCGGATGGGATCGATGGGGTGGTCGGAGGGCCGGTACTCTCGGCGAACACTGTATTTGCATGGGCTGAGACGCTCATCAGAGGGCAGAGAGCTGTGCCTGGAGATCAGCGAGATCGGCCTCTTCGTTGACCTGGACCATGTCCTCGTCAGCCACGGTGTCCTTGTTGACCTCGTACTGGAAGGAAAGGCCCTGGGGCAGGTCCTCATCGGACTTGTTGTTGTTGTTGGCAGAGGCGGATGAGGTGGAGGAAGAAGCACCGGCAGCCGCGTCGTCGTCCTCGGGGTCGGAGGTGCCGACGACAGTGATGCCAAAGTCACCATCGGCATGCTTGGGCTTCTTGTCGACCTGAGCGTCCTGAGAGGCCTGGGCATCCTGCGGATTGTCCTTGAGCCACTGTTGGTACTCTTGTGCGGCAATGATGCAGTTGTCGTCTGAGCACTCCTCGTTGGGCAGCATGGTGTACTTGGGGAAGTAGTCCTGCATGGCGTTGTAACCAAGGAACTTGGCCACCTCACCAAAGCCCAGGAGGAACTTGAGGGTGTTTTGGACAAGCATGCCAGCAACCATCCCCATGGTGGTGGGCAGGGAGGCAGCACACACTCCCTCTCGCTTCAGGGTCTTTTCGTCAATGCCCGAGGCCACCACCAGCGGAGGTGCACAGGCAAAGCATGCCGTCTCACCGGGGATGATGAACTGGATGTGGCCCGACACGGCGTCTTCGCTCACTCCACTCTCCATCCACTTTTGTCGCAGCTCATTGCACGCCTAAACACACGCACAGGGTGCATGCGCACATGTGGGTGTGCGTTTGCGTGTGTGCACACGTGTCAGTGGACGGCCCTGGTACCTGGAAAAAAATGGGGGCTGAGGGGAATTGCGAGGGGCCACGTGGGCCGGGTTGTTTTGGGCGCCGTGGGAGGGTATGGGGTCACGTGGACCAAGGACGATGGCCACATGGAAGAGTGGAGAGAGGGAGAGAGGGAAGGGGAGGGAGGGAATGGGATGAAACGGACCCTATTGACGGCCATGCGAGCCTCAAAGTTGTCGACGCAGGAGAGGACGAGGTCGACGGGACCGTCGCCGTTGAGATTGCCATACTGGATGAGCTGCATGAATTCCTGGTACTTGTCCAAGGAGGTGATGTTGTAGCAGAAGTCATGGATCTCCACGTCGGGGTTGATGTCCTGGAGGGTGACCTTGGCAGCCGCCGTCTTGCTCATGCCGGCGTGTTCGGGGCGGAAGAATAGCCTGTTCATGTTGGCAATCTCCACGGTGTCGTAGTCAAACAGCATCAGCTTGCCAATGCCACATCGGGTCAGCATCTCGGCAGCCACAGAGCCAACACCACCCACGCCCACAATGATCACCGAAAAGTCGCGGATGCGTTGGTAGTTGTCCACAATACCCATGCGCTTCAGTGCCATCAGGCGACTGTATGGGTTGCTATCAACCACCTCGGCACTCATCTCGGCAATCTTTTCTCGCTTGGTGGTGGTGGTGTTGGTGTTGGTGGTGGTGGTGGTGGTGTTCTTGGCCTTCTCAGCCTCCAGCTCAGCCTTGAGCTGTGCCACTTGAGCCTGCAGCTCTTCCACAGTGGACATGACTTGCTTGGTGTGGTTGTTGGTGGGGGTGGGGGTTTACGGTGGGTGGGGTGGAGCTACCACACAGGAATCCACACACACACACGGACACCCACACACGGACACACATGGTGGAGGACATGGATGGACGTGTGTCATGCCCTCCTGCTTCATGCCATCCCCCATCACATCCCCCACTCCGCTGGATGAGCCAACCAATACTGCAGCTATGCGTGGGGCTGGATGGCTTGTGATGATGCTCCTGATGGGAGTAGGCATCACCATGGCCACTCGGTTCTCTCCTGAACAATCCAGCACCTTCCGACTGGTGTACACAGAGGCTTCAGATGGGGGCAGGGTGCCTGTGACGTTTGCCCAGCAGCACATCGATGGGTCACGGATAGCCGGGTATGTGGCTAGCGACGTGGTCCAACTGGGGTCACACTACGTGCGCACACGCATTGGATGCATTGTACAGAGTGTGCACTTTCGTGGCTACGATGGGATCTTGGGGTTGGGTCTGCAGGGCAACGGGGCCCTTCCTTGGCCCAGGTTGCGACAGCACACCACCTTTTCAGCAGGCACAGCCACAGATGGATCGAACACGGGCCCACAGGCATCACAGAAGCGAGTGGCCACCGATGCCTTCTTTGACAATCTGACTGGGGTGCGCATGATTGGCCCAGTGGCAGAGGAACACCCGGGACACTCGGAGCAGGAGATTCACCAGGCAAGAACAGCTCTGGACCAGGACACAGAGAGGCCAGACAACAGAGACTTGTCTCCTGATGATTGGGGCATCAACATTAGACAGAACATGCTTCACAGGCGAGTGTTTACTCTGCTGTTGACCGACACGGACGGTGGGTGGTTCATTTTTTTCCCAGAGAGCAGGGCGGAAGTGGCGCACAGTTGTTTCCCCGCAAACGCCCAGGCGTGTGACTCACACGGACACGGAACGGGGCTGCTGCACAGGCGAGATCCAGTTGGGAGGGTATGATCCACGGGCAATTGAAGAGGGGAGTGTGATTGTTCATGCGGCAGTGATTCCAGAGGTGAGTGGGGTCCCTCAGTGTGTGTCTCGTGTGTGTGTGTGTGTGGGACACTGACAGGAGACACCATGGATCAGTGCTTGAAACCAGGGGAGTGTTGGTTCACTCAGTACAGGATCCATGTGGAAGGCGTACGGTTTGGAGGAGTGGAATTGCTGGCATGGCAACCAGGGGTCAGCAAACGCACGGTTGTGGGTGTGGTGGATTCTGGCTCCTCCTGTTTGGTAGGTGATGGACGTGTGTGTGTGTGTGTTTGGAGGGGGTAGGGGTGGTGTGGACTGACACAGCTGGCTCAGATCTTGCCATCGGGAACGGTGAACGGCACTCTGAAGGAAAGTCCGTGGGAACGGTTTGCGGCAGCCGTGGCACTGCATCCGTTCCTGGTCAAGGATATGCCAAGCATGTTTGTGTACGTTGCAGATGTGGGAAGTGGGTGATTATGGTTGGATGGTGTGGGGTGGCTGACACGCTGTGGACCACAGGACGATTGGAGGGCACGAGTTTGAGATTCCCTTCCAGGAGCTGATCCGATCGATGGACAGGGACGGTTCCACGGGATCAAGCGATCCAAGACGTAGTGGAGCCGAGGGTGATGGAGGCGGGGAGGATGGTGGGGCGAGTGAGGGAGGGGAAGGCGGAGAGAAGCGGAGAGTGGGATCAGAGGCGACCAACGATGCGTACATGTGTGTGGACACCATTCGCACACGAAGACACCACCTGTCGGACATGCTGATTCTGGGGGATGTGTTCCTGCGCACAGTGGTGACCATTCATGACCTGCACAACCCAGCAGTGCCATCCATTGGGTTTGCCAAACGGAATCGCAAGTATGTGCCAGGCACACCTCCTGTGGACGCAGAAGAGCCAGGCAAAGGGGACAATGAGGATGGAGGAGACGGGGATGAGGATGATGGGCACAGTGGGAAGGAATCTCCGGGGGATGGGGATGGCGACGGTGATGCTGGACAAGGCAACGCGGAGAATGCCAAGGGTGATGGCAGGGCAGGAGACGTCCGATCAAAGACAATGACACGGAGGAGGTTGCTCGGTAGTATGGAGAGAGGCGGTGTGGAACGTGTTCGTGTGAAGCGGGTGCTGGCACGATGGGAGGAGACGGAGCAGCGTGGGAACACCAGTGTGATTGCCCTTGTCGGTCGCAGTGAACAACACATGCGATTGGCACGGCCTTCGTCTGTGATCCGTGCGCATCCATTGGACAGGATCCATTACACAGCAGAGGTGTCTGTGGGCACTCCTCGTCAGGGCAATCTGCACCTGATCATCGACACCGGCTCGTCTGTGGTCGCCATCTTTGTCAACGAGAGCATCATTGTGCCCATTTCGACTGTCTTTCTGGTCATCGGTGCCCTGCTGGCCCTAGGAATGCTCCTGTCGGCTGTGGTGCGGTTCCTGTGGCGATGGCGCCAGCAGAGGCGGGCTGCCAAGGAAGCTCCGGAGAAGGATGCCGAAGCTGGCTTGCGCAGCATGGCACGCTCTCTCCAACGCAGCAACCCGTTTGGCTCGTCCCCGTTGTCTCGTATGGATGGAGTGAGCAAGGATGTGTGATGTGTGTGATGGTTGCGCTGGTGTGCCAATTGAAAAACACCCAAACCCGAAGTTGAAAAATGTCGTCGTCGTCTTCGTCCTCGTCATCGTCTTCGGCCAACACCAAGATGAAGAGTGCCATGGGCAAGCTCAAGGCTGCCGGTGTGATTGCCAACAAGGGCTCGGAGCGAGTCAAGGTGGTTGTGCGTTGCAGGCCTTTGAATTCCAAGGAGAAGGACGCGGGTCACAAGGGCGTCGTGCGCATGGACACCACCATGGGCCAGATTTCCATTGTCAACCCAAACAAGATCCAAGACCCACCCAAGACCTTTACGTTTGACTCGGTGTATGACTGGAAGTACGTTACATGTGCCACACGCCGGCGGATTCCGCTTCCGGCGCGCGTCGGCCGTTTTTTTTTGGCGCCCAAGTTGCCGGGGGATGGGCAGGAGAGCAGGTGGAAGGCGAAAAGGGATGCCCCAGGGCGAGAAACACTGACACACCGGGGTTGCATTGTGTGTGTGTGTGTATGTATGTGTGGGTACAGTGCTACGCAGCGCGGAATCTACGACGACTGTGCGGCGCCGATTGTCGACTCTGTGCTGGAGGGGTACAACGGGACAATCTTTGCATACGGCCAGACAGGCACGGGCAAGACACATACGATGGAGGGAGAACCAAAGCCGGAGGAACTGCGGGGCATCATTCCGAATGCGTTTGACCACATCTTTAGCGCGATCAGTGGGGAGGACGCCAACATGGAGTTTCTTGTGCATGCCTCGTACCTGGAGATTTACAACGACGACATCCGCGATCTGTTGTCGTCGTCGCAGGATACGAACCTGGATCTGAAGGAGGACAAGGACAAGGGAGTCTTTGTGCGTGGGTTGAGCTCCAAGGTGGTGAAGGACGTGCATCAGATCGATCAGGTGATGCAGTATGGCAAGAAGAACCGAACCACAGGCGCCACGGAGATGAACGCACGCTCGTCACGCTCGCACTCCATCTTTATCATCACGGTGGAAACGAGCCAGAACGACGAGGAGGGCAACAACCACATCCGAGCGGGCAAGCTCAACCTGGTGGATTTGGCGGGTTCGGAGCGACAGGCCAAGACCAAGGCCTCGGGTGATCGACTCAAGGAAGGGTGTGCCATCAACTTGTCGCTGAGTGCGCTGGGCAATGTGATCGGCGCACTGGTGGATGGCAAGACGTCGTACATTCCGTACCGTGACAGCAAGCTGACGCGTCTGCTGCAGGATTCGCTGGGAGGCAACTCCAAGACGGTGATGGTGGCCAACATCGGCCCAGCGGACTACAACTTTGACGAAACCATCTCGACGCTGCGGTATGCAAACCGAGCCAAGAGCATCAAGAACAAGCCCAAGATCAACGAGGATCCCAAGGATGCGATGTTGCGTGCGCTGCAGGAGGAGATTGAGCGTCTGCGTGCGCAGGTGGACGGAAGTGGAGGCGTGGGGATGGATGGGGTTGGTCAGCAGATGGTGATGGGGCCGGGTGGTGAGCGTGTGGTGGTGAAGATGGACACGGAAACGATGGAGCGCATGAAGAAGGAGCTGGACCAGGAGAAGAAGGCGCTGTTGGAGGAGAAGGACATGGCGGAGAGCGAAAAGGAAAAGATTCGCAACGAGTTGCTGGAGCGTGAGAAGCAGCTGGAGGAGGAGCGACAGAGGAAGGAGGACACGGAGAACAAGCTGAAGGCACTGGAGGCCAAGCTGATTGTGGGTGGTGAGAACCTGGTGGAAAAGACAAAGCAACAGGAGATGGAGCTGCGCAAGCGAGAGCGGGAACTGCAGGAGAAGCACAAGATGGAGGCGAGGCTGAAGGCACAGATGGAAGAGCAGCAGGCAGAGACATTGAATCTGAAGGAGCAGTACGGGTCGATCCAGGAGGAGGTGGAGGAAAAGACACGCCGGCTGACGAAGCTGTTCAACAAGTACAAGGCAGCCAAGGCGGAGATTGTGGATTTGGAGCAGGAGTTTCAGGTGGAGAAGGCAGACATGTTGGAAACGATTCGGGAACTGACGCGGGATCTGAAGCTGCGCATGCTGATTATCGACAACTTCATTCCGTATGAGGAGCAGAAGAAGATTGAGGATCGTGCCGAGTGGGACCCCGAGCATGGCGAGTGGCGAGTGGCCCACATTGCCCAGGCTGGCAACAATCTGGACGAGGAGGCACCGCGGCGTCCCATCAGTGCGGCTGGCCTGCGTCGTCCCATGAGCGAGTTTTCGCGTATCTGCTCCATGCTGCCGCAGAATCCGCCGCGCTTCAAGTATGAGAACGTGATGGATGTGGAGCTGGAGTATCCCGAACGTACCACGACGGACTATGAGGCGGTGAGTCTTGAAGACCAGCGCGTGCAGGCCGCCTTGGATTCGGCGTTCCAGGAGGAGGAGGAGGTGACGTTTTCGGCCATGGACAACCTGCCCTCGATGTTTCTCAGCTACAACGGTGACAAGGGCGGCGGAGGTGGCGGTGGAGCGTCCAGTGGGCGACCCAAGACGGCTGGGAAGAACCGCAGTCGTGGGCGTGGTGGTTACTGAGCGGGGATGGAAACAAAGAGAATTCCGCTTTTGTTGTTGGAGTGGAAGCCATCCATGTTGCGATCGAGTGGGTGTTGGATTGTGGCGGTGGGTCTTGTGTCGATGTGGGCTGTGTGGGTGGTTCATTTTGTGGTGTTGGCACGTGGAGGGGCAGGGGCAGGGGTTGGGGTGGCCACCGCCTTGGGCCAAGGGGCTGTGTGTCGTGCAGGACATGTGGAGGCACTGGCCAAGGCAGTGCGTGTACAAAGCAGCAAAGGTGGATCCTGGGAAATGGACATGGAAGGGAGCAGGTCGGACGAGAGCAAGGAGGTGGGGACGAATGACGTCAGGGGCAAGGAAGCGTGGGAAATGGACAAGGCAGAGGCAGCAAGGTGGGCTTGGCTGAAACAAGTGATGGACACAAGTGTGCCTGGATGGATGCAGGCACTGGGTGGCTTTGTGGGCAGGCAGGGACACAGGTTGGTGGAACGGCTGGTGGTGTGGATTGAATTCGGGCAAGCGAGGACGGAAGACGGGGGACGGGAGAGTGGCATGGGGGTGGAATGGGTGCGGATGGTTGTGTTGGCTGCGTTGTGCACACGTGTGCATGAGTACACAGGGTTTGCGGTTGTGGTGTCGCCGTGGTGGGGCATGGCAGGGGGCTGGGTGAGCCGGTTGTTCCTTCCGCGTGTGTTGCACCCGTGTCTGTGTGCAATGACCCTTGCTGTGCCTGTGGGTCTGTTGTTAAGGCTGATGCACGGTGGGGCAGTGGATGTGATGCTTCTGCTGGTGCTCCATGTGGTGTCGTGTGCCCACGTGGTGACAACTGCGCTTTGCTTTGGCTTTGCACCAGACAGCCACACCCTGAGTGGGTATGTGATGGGTGTGGTGTTGGGATATACCCTTCAGGGGAAACTGCACAGGTGGAGCATGCGTGCCATGATGCGAAACAGGTCAAACGTGGAGCTGCGTGCAGTGTTGGCGTATGAACAGCGCATGGTGGACGAAGCGGCAAGGATGGGATTTGAGCAGACGTCGGTGTGGAGCAGTGTGGGTACATTTGTGTCCAAGGTGGCCATGGCGGTGTTGATGGGCCAGGTGGATGTGTTTGGGGATATTTCGTTGGAGGGAGCCTTGGAAGGGGTCGATCTGCATGAGAGTGAGACGGAAGAAGAACGCAAGGCACGGGAGGGGAGGAAAGGGTGGCGGGGATGGTTTCGAGGGAGGAGAGGCACGGAAAGAGGGGGAGATGGAGAGGAGGATGAGGAGGATGAGGAGGACGACGATGCGGAGGAGGTGGATGGGTATGCATTGTTTGTGCGCAAGGCTGTGCATGAGGTGATGGAACCTGTGGTGGTGGAAAGGAGGTTGGAGATGAACGGAAGGAGGATATCGGGGGAAGTGCAGGAGGAGCAGGAGGAAAGGATTGGGGGCAAGGGAAAGGAAAAGGTGGTCGTGGGAGGAGGGAAGGACAAGGACAGCGAGAATGAGAAAGAGAAGGAGAAGGAGAAGGGTCAAGGGAAGGGAAAGGGGAAAGTTGGGGGTGGATCTTTGTCGTCGTCGTCGTCGTCGTCGTCGTCAGGGCGCGGCGGGAAGCAGGCCAAGCGTTGACGAAAACGATCATGCTGGACGACGGACGGGTGCTGGCGCTGTTTGCTCTGCAGAACGAATACATGTATGGAAATGTAGCGGCGAGTGAGCATGTGAGGCATGTGTTGGGTGTGCTGCGTCGTGTGGAGCCGCTGCGGATTCGGACGGGACTCAAGGGCCGGGTGCTGGTGCCTGACGAGACCATGCTGGGGCTGGAAACAGGCAAGGGCAAAGGAAAGGGCAAGGGCAAGGGCAAGGGCAAGGGCAAAGGGGTTGAATTGGGTGTGGAGGTGCATGCGGCGGGGGTGTTGAGCAGTTGGCTGCAGCGAGTGAACGAAATGGTGCACCACAGCAACACAGACATCAAACGAGCAGGGATGCTGTACCTGGCAGAGACCATCCGGCAGGTGGAGTGTACATACGTGGCGCCCAAGTGGCAGACGCTGTTTAGCAGCGTGCAGGCGGCGATCCGGGTAAGGGGTGCATTTGTGCCAAGTCCGCGGGAATCGGCACGGGGGGAGGTGGAGAACGGGTGGGGTGCGCAAGACTGACACGGCAGGAGGGGTGTGTGTGCAGAAGGAGAAGCAGGATGATGGGGTGGTGGAAGCAGCCCTGGTGGTGGTGGAGACATTGATGGAACGGCTGCGAGAGGTGAGCTGGCTGGAGATCAAGAACGAGACGGCAGAGAGGAATCTGGGCAGTGTGGTGCCAAGCATGGCTGCACATGCCTCACAGGGCAAGGCAGGTGCAGTACGAGCCATGGCAGCATGTATGAACACATACCGTACGAGCATGCGGAACATCCTGCGGTCGGGAGTGGATTTGGACGCCGTGGTGAGCCCATGCATGCAAAGCAAGGATGGTGTGGTGGTGCAGGCTGCTGTGGAGGTGTTGTGGGCATTGCCCGAGTGTGCAGGGACACAGGAGGCGTGGGGATCGACGGTGGGCAGCGTTGTGGAATTGGCGCACGAGGTGATGGACAGACTGTATGCGGTATGTGGGGTGGAAGACGACGCAAGTGGCGGATGGACATCGACTCTGTCGTCGGAGCAGCAGATTGTGTTTGGGCGTGTGGATGTGAGCCAGCTGACGGTGGTGGAGCTGGTGCAGCTTGCCCTGAATCTGCACACGGCACTGCAGGCGCTGGTGACGCAGGCACACAGTGAACAGCCTGTGGACATGCCCGTGGGTGCACTGTTCTCGCTGGTGGTGCGTTCGTTGTACCTGGACCAGAGCAGGACGCCAGCGGAGGATGGGACGGCGTCGCGGTTGGCATGGGATGAGTTTGGGCAGCTGCTGCACGGGAGTGTGGAGGTGCGCATGGCCAGTCTGCGTCTGTTGGAGAGTGTGGTGCAGCGTGTAGGCACACATACGTTTCGGCATGCCAAGTTGCTGTGCAAGGTGCTTGTGGAACAACTGGACAGGGGTGCGCAGCTGAGTGGCATGCCAGCACATGCTGCCTTGCGCGTGCAGGTGTGGCACACCCTGGGTGTGCTGGCCCAGTGTCTGGGCGTGCACTCTGCAGCCTCGCTGGCATTGCCGCTGATCAACACGGTTTGCAGCGATGCATGCGCACCTGTGCTGCATCGCACTCAGCTGCAGAGCAACATGGGAGCACACATCAGTGAGAGCGGTGGGTCACGCAAGCGAAGGCGCAAGGGAGGGGATGGAGGAGGACATGCGTCGTCATCGTCTTCATCGTCGTCGTCCTCGGAGGCTGCGTATGCGCAGGTGCAACACCAGTACGTGCGACACAGCGACCAGGAGCTGGCAGAGATGGATGCAGTGGCAGTGGCGGCACTGGAGTGTCTGCATGGGTTGTATCAGAGCAGTGGATCGGCGTGGGTTGACGAGTTGCGCACCAAGGCGGATGCGGTTGTGGTGCAACTGCTTGTACGCGTGATGGCCCAGGGACCCGGAGCACGTGGGCGTCTCAACACCCTGGAGCATGGATTGAGCACCATCAAGTCGTCGCAGTCGGCAGCACTCAGCGGTGTGTTGCCTTCGCCTGCGAGCTTTCGCAGGGCCCTCTTTCGCTGTCTCCTTGCCAGTGTGTGTGTGTCGGAGGACACGCAGAACAGGGCGCTGCCGCATGCGGTGTACCTGTTCACTCTGGGCAAAGGCGATCCCGATGCAGTGACCAGTGGCGTGTGTCTGCACGGGTTGAATGTGTGCGAGGCGCTGGTGCATCCGGGCGGTGTGGTGGCTTTGCCGCCCTCGGTGGCCGCGTCTGCCACTGCCGGTGTGGCTTCCATTGATTGGGGGAGTGTGTTGAGTGTGGGTGTGAAAAGGGTGCGGGAGGAGGAGGAGGAGGAGGAGGCGGAGGAGAGGGAGAGGGAGGTTGGGCTAGGGAGAGACAGAGGCGCGGAAGCGGATAGGGATGAAGAGGAGGACGAAGAGGGTGAAGATGAGGAGGAGGAGGAGGAGGAGGAGGGCGGAGAGGACCGGGAGGAGGAGGAATTGGAAGACGAGGAGGATGGGATGGACATCCAGGCGGAACCCTTTCGAGCACAAGCGTTGGGAATGGATGCAGACGGGAGCATCAACAGCAGCGATGATGATGACGATGAAGACGACGACGATGTGCTTCTGGTGGATGAGGGTCCTGACGAGGATTGATTGCGGGGCGAAAACAAAGGGCAGCGTCAATGTGTTGATTTCCCCTTGTCCCAACCCCACTGCTTGTTTCCACCCTCCATGCCACCGTTCCCATTCACCACACCCCCCTCTCCTCCCCCCCCCCCACTATCCGGTCCAACCCGATGGAAAAGGACTCGTTTGCAGAAGCCCGCCTACGGGTCCTGGAAAAGGAAAATGCGGAGCTGAAGGCCCAAGTGGGCACTCTGCAACAGGAGAATGCCATGTTGAAGCGCACTGTGTTTGAACTCAGCGTGCGTCAAGGGACGGCCGACTGGGTGGTTGATCTGGACGACATGCTGGGCGACGACACCCACAACACACAGTCACGCCGTGATGTCGGTAGTGGCGTGGGGGGCATGTCTGGCAACACACACACACACAAACACCCGCAACGCGAGCACCACCAGGCTGGGTCAGACGGCCACGCAGGCGGTCTCGGACGAAGCACACGCAACAAACCACAGGGCTACTCCGAAGTCATGGACAAAGACACAGAAATGGAGTTCCATGCCAAGCTCATGTTTACAGTGCGTGGTTGGCCAAGCGTTGTCCCCCGGTTCACCCCACCCCTCCCTCTCCCCACACACACACACGCTGCTTCTTCCGCCCTGTGTGTGTGCTCTGTTCTGACCCATCCTCCACCCCCCCCCAAAACACACAGGGCCATAAAGCAGCAGTGTACTCGGTGAGCTTCGATTCACACGGCCGCTACGTGGCCACGGGCTCCTTTGACAAGAGTGCACGTGTGATTGACGGCGAAAAGGGCGAAGAGGCAGCCTGCCTGCTGGGTCACACGCAACCCCTCGTCGACACAAAATGGATGCGTGATGATGAGTACCTCGTCACAGGCTCCCTCGACTCCTCCATCAAAGTGTGGGATCTCGTTTCCATGGCCGAGGAGCCTGTGCTCAGCGCAGCGACGCAAGGGATGGTCACCTGCGTCAGTCCTCATCCCACAGGTAAGCACCATCCCACACCTCCTCCCTTGGTCTTTCCGGGCCTTTCACCGCCCTGACACCCTTCTCCCCATCATCCCACTGTCCTCACACCTTGCCACAGACTATTCGTTGGTCATCAGTGCCACCAACCAGGGCTGTGTCGAGGTACACGACGTGCGTGTGGGCGAAACGTCGTCGTCGTCGTCCAGCGGAAGCGTTGGAGAGACACCGGCAAGTGTGATGCTGCTGGATGGCATCCATGGTGAACGAGTGAGCATCAATTCGGCGTACATTGGCAACAAGGGCAAGTATCTCATCACAGGGGATGCAAACGGCCGCCTGTGCACTTGGGATCTGCGCAAGGGCCTGGATGCCTCCAGCACCAGTCTCGTCGACGAAATGGTCATTGGAGACAGTTTGGGTGTGCCTATCTCTCACGTCCATGCAAGCAGGAACATGGGTGCGTACAAACGTGGACGCTACGTCGCCGTCAACAGCTTTGACAATGTCCTGCGCGTCTACGAGCGTAGCACACGCGGCATCAGCCTCAACCACATCCATAACCTCACTGGCCACAAAAACAGGAATTGGCCCATCCGCAGTGCCTTTTTCGTCGGCAAAGACTGTACGTGCCTTGTGTGTGTGTGTGTTGTGCTTTGTGTCGTGAATCACTCACCCCCCGCTGCTGCACTGTCCCCCCCCCTCCCCCCTTCCCACAGACGGAGTCAAACAAATCTACTCCACCAATGTCCTGGACGACGAAGGAGACGTGTCTCAGGGCAACGTGGAGCTTGTGGAGCAACAGGTGGACACGAGCGTGCTGCTTGCCACAGGTTCTGCCGATCACCAGGTGTACGTGTACGACATCAGTATGGAGAGTGCCCGCCTGCTGCAACGCATCGATGGCCACGGTGGACGTGTCTACTCCCTGGACTTTGCTCCCCTCGACCCCTATCTCGTCACCGCCTGTGCCGACGGAAACGTGCGCTTCTTCTCAAGCTGATCATCGCCATCGCAGCTGCAACCACAACCTCACAAACAATAGAAAAAGGCAAACAAGCTGCGTCTGTGTTGATCGACCCTCCATCTTCTCTTCTTCACTCGTTGGTTCACTTGCTGCCAGGTCCCCAGCTGGGCAGAGGCTCCGGCTCGATCGGCTTGGGCACATCCTCGCCCGCCGCGGCAAAATCGTCGTCGTTAGTCTTGTTGTTGTTGTTGTTGTTCTTCCCCTTCCCCTTGTTGTTGTTGTTGTTGTTGTTGTTGTTGCTGTTGTTGCTGTTGTTGTTGGCTTCCCTGTCCTTGCCCTTGCCCTTCTTGCCCTTGCTGGGGTCGGCTGGCTTGGTCTGGAACTCCTCAATCTTTTCGCGGATGGCCCCGATGCACTCTGCCACGTCGCCCACGGTGAGGGGAGGCGACAGGTCCAGCAGACCAAAGTCGGCAAACACGTCCACGGGGTGCTTGATGTGCTCGTGCGGGTTGCCAGCCTCCTCCTTCTTCTTCTGGCTGCGCTTGTTCTTCTTCTTCTTCCTGCTCTTGCCCGCCGGTGCCACAAAGTAGCTCTCCGCCTCCACCGCCTTCTTGCCAATGGTCTGCAGGTCGTCGTCCTCCTCCGACTGCTCCACCTCGCGTGCGTTTCTCCTCTCCTCCTCGTCGTTGTCCTCGTTGCCCAGTGCCGCCTTGCCCTTGCCCTTGGTGTCCTCCTCCTTGGGAAGATAGTTCTCCAGGTACCCAATCAGGTTCTCGCACAGGGCAATCTCCTGCGCCCACGGGTGCACATCCTCCGCCTCTGCCTCCTCCTCCTCCAGCTCAGCCAACAGTGCCGCCTCTTCCGCCTCTGCTGCTGCACTGTCTGCTGCCTTCTGCTCCGCACGACGTGCCTTCTTCTCTTCGTACTCCTTCTTCTTGGCCTCCTTGGTCAGGCGACGCTCCACCGCCTGCAGCGCACGCAGCTCCCGCTGGTTGCTGATAAAGTCCTGCTTCGCCTTGTTGTGTGTGTTGCACACACGCTTGATCTTTGTGTAGTGGTCACGCAGCGTGCGGTGCAACTTGTCCTTCTCCCGCTTCAGCTTCGTGTACTCCCCCTTGGGGCCCAGCTGCGCGTAGATCCCGTTCAGCGTCCCGCTGTCCTTCTTCTCCTGCGCACGCAACGCAGTCAGCTCCGCGTTCACCTGCTTCAGCTCCTCCACAATCTCCTTCTTGTCTCCGCCTCCCGTCAGGCTCTTGCGCTGGCTGTGGTATGCGTTCACCTCCCGCTTCGCCGCCTTGAGGGCCGTGATCTGCGCCAGGATGTCCTTTTCCTCGCGCAGGCTCATCGTCGACGTCGAAATCTTGTAGTTCAGCTTCCTGTGGAGCCGTGTGACCAAACACACAGCATGCCATGGTGGTACAGGTGTGTACGCGTGTGTGTCAGTCACCACCCACCACTCTGTGTGCGTCTTTCTGCGCTCAAACGCGTTGTTGTTTTCCGACCCTCTCTCTCGCCCAATCCCTGGCTGCATGCTCCACGTGGCACTCGCCTTCCTTCGCCTCTGCCCATGCCCCTTGCTCTCCCATCCCGTCCCTCTGCAACCTACTCCACCATGGCGTCGATGTCCTCCAGCTTGGTGCTCGGCAGGTTCTTCTTCAGCTTGTCCAACGCCTCGTAGTTGGCCTTGCGCTCCTCGTCCAGTTCGTCCAAAATCCCCTGCAGCTTCTTCTTCTGCTGGAACTTGGCCGTCACCTGAGCCCGCAGCTCCTCCAGCGCCGCACGCACTCCCTCCGCCTCGCCAAACACCTGCTGCTTCAGCAGGTCCTTCTCACGCAGCGTGTCCTGGATTTCGTTCTGCAAAGAAAAGCCCCGCGGCCCCCGGTGGTTTCGGCGTTTCGGCGTCAGTTTTTTCGGGCCCTCCATGCACGCCCTCTCTTTTCACCCCCCACGCCCTGCACACACATCCCTCTGTGCCCACTTCCTGCCCATCCTCTGCACCTACCAGCTGTCGCTGCGCATCTGCAATCTTCTCGTTGATGTCTGCCACCTCCGCCTTGAACTGGCGCTCATCCGGCTTCACCAGCATCGGCAAGTCGGCTCGGCGTTTCTGAATCTCCTCCAAACTCAGGCCATCCAGGTTCAGGTCGTCCTTGCGCTTGCGAGCCTTGTTCTTCTTTCCGTTCTTGCCTCCCTCCTGCTTCTCTCCCTTCTGTTGGTTGCCCTCCTCTCCCTGCGAGCCCTTCCCGTTCTCGCCCTCCGTCTGACCCTCCGATCCACCTCCGTTTCCTCCTCCTCCTCCTCCGTTCGCGCTGCTTCCGCTGCTGCTGCTGCTTTCCACGCTCGTCTCCACCGTCTCCTGCTGCACAGGCTCCTCCGTCGCGGCGGTCGAATCGTTCATCGGTTGCTCCACAAGGCTCATTTGCAAAATTCCGGTGCTTTGGCGTTCGCGACTTTGGCTCACGTCCAATGTCTCCATTTCCTCTCTCCCTCTTTTCCTCCCAATTCCCAACCAACGCCCTACGCCCAACGTCCAATCCCTTTCATTCCACCACGCATGACAACCATCGTCCCCTCCTCATTCTGTGCTCGCTGCCCGCAGCTTCATCGCGTTTTCAATCTCCGCCTTGAACGCACTCGACGTCGTGTCTGCACTCTGCGCATTGCCCAAGGGTGTTTTGCTGTCGTACACAAAGAAGAAACGAGTGACCACCAGGTCGGCGTCCTGTGCCACATGGATCGACCCATCCTTGCGGATACTCCCTGTCTTGTCGGCCACCTCACACATGGCCAGGCAGTTGGCCGTCGTCGTGTCGATGTAGTGTTCCTCGTCCTTGCCCTTGCCTGTGTTGCGTCCGCCTCCACTGTTGTAGATGCGCGAGTAGCTCAACGAGGTCGATGCCATGGTCGACAAGTACACCCCGTGGCCGTGTGCAGTGCCATGCAACTGCAGCTTCGTACCCGACGCATTGCGCAGACCGTGACGCATGATGGAGTGCCAGTTCTCCACGGGCGAGCCGTGGAACGCAAAGTACGATCCGTATTTCTTCTTCAACTCCCGAAACTTGGCCTCCTTCTCTGGCGGACTGCTCATCAGAAGGAACTGATGCGGCGTACCCATTGTCGGCAGATGCAACTCTTCGTCCAGTCGCACAATGTGCGAGCGGTTGCTCGACAGGATCCAGCCCAGCATGGAAAACACGTACGGCGACAATTGGTTGCTACGTCGCTCCATGTCCGACTTGTCGTTGGCACTCACAATCTCCTTCACCGGCGGGAAGTCTTGAAACAGCTTCTTCAGCTTCGCCATGTCCTTCTTCTTCGGATCAAACGCAAGCTTCTCCGGGTTGTCCTTGTCCGCAATCGTCGGGTACGGATCAAAGATCATCTCTGAGCGCGGGCTCAGTGCTGCCGCACGTGCCATGTTCACCAGCAGATCCACAACCTCTGCGCCACTCGCCACAAGGTCCGCCGCACTCTTCATCACACCCAACTGCTGGTACGCAAAGAAGCACAGCTCTCGCGTACACACGCTCGGCTTCAGCATCGACCCGTTCTGGAACAGATGCTTCCGGTCGCAAATCACACAATGGTCCGAAATCGTCGGCAATCGTGCGTATGCATACAACAGAATGTCCGTCAGGAAGCAGCCGCCGTCGCTCACAGACGCTCCGTCGTCCAGATCTCCACCGTCCACATCCTCCACATCCGCGTCCTCATCCAGCGCATTCTCACCAAAGATACCCGAAAAGAAGCCCGAAATGCCCGTGCGGCCCTTCTTCTTTCCCTTTCCGCTCTGCTTCTTCAAGTTCTCGTTTACAAGGGCAATGGCATCCTCCGGCCGCTCCAGCAACAGTGTCGTCGCCTCCTCCACAGAGTCACACAGGCGCAACGCCGCCATGGCCACCTCTTCGTCATAGCCCATTTCCGACAGCTGTGCAACCTCCTTCATATCCAGTTCCTCCAGGCTCTTGGACGATTGCCGTTGCAGCTTGGGGCGTCCACCACGTTCACTCGCCTTGCCCTTGCCTTTGTTGCCTTGGCTGCCAGCACCAAACATGTTCTTGGTGCTGCCACTGCTGCTGCTGCTGCTGCTGCTCATGGCACTGCGGTCGATGTGCAAACCTGTGCCTCGGAACTGCTCCACCATTCTCGTGGCAAACAGGTCGTCCGCCTCGTCGTCCATGCCACTCACATGTGCCACCCACGCACTCACCTCCTCCTGGCATCGCTTGTGTGCATCCTCGCCCCAATACTGCATGATGAATCCGCCCATGATCGATTCAAACTGCTCCTTCAGCCCAAAGCGCTTCTTCAGGAACGCCGTACGTTCCTCCATGATGGCCACCTCCAACATGTCTGCCTCTTCCTGCACACTTTCGTACTCCTGTCGTGTGCGCTTGTTGCCTCGCAGGCGCACGGCCTCTTCACGCAGCTCCTCCAGCCGCGACTTGTTGCGTGCCTCCTGGTTTTCAAAGTTGGTCACACTGCCCTGCAACTCCTCCTCGTACTGATAACATTCGATGTTGGCACTCTTGGAGATGGTGGAGCCCAAGTAGTACGCCGAGTGGCAGGTGATGCGCACCACAATCGGCCTCCCCAGATTGACTCCCCACGCCTGTGCGACGTCGCCCGACAGAAACGACGGATCCAGCATGAGATCGATTGCCACCGTGCCCATGATCTTGTCCTGATCGATGGACACGTGTGTGCTCTTGTCCCCAAAGTCAAAGTTGCGCACCGTTTCAATGTCCCGTTCCAGCTCCTTCGACAGCGCACCCTGCCCGTACCCCAGACCTCCCACCATCATGTCGTCGTCGTCGTCATCCGCGTACGCCTGCGAATCGTTGTAGCCCAAACTGTCGTCGTCGTCCGTGAATCCGCCATCGTCGTCGCTGTACACGTACGATCCTGTGCTCTGCTCGCTCAACCCGGCCGTCTCCAGGGCCGCGCCACCCACCACCTCCACGTCCGCTTCCGTGGGCACTGTCAGGGAAGGCACGTCCAGACCCGCACCCTTGCACCAATCCGCAATCAGCGGCGGCAGAAAGTCCTGCAGGCGTCCGGTGCAGAACGACGTGTCTCCGTCGGGCATAAACAACATGCTCATGTCTGGATAGTCCTCCAGCACCAGGTTGTAATGGGCCACTCCCTTGTCTCCTCCCAATGCCAGGGAGAACCCGAGCGCATTGCCTTCAAAGTGCACACTGGCAAAACAATCCAATCCCTCGCATGCCACCACGCAACACTCTGCGTCCCAGCTTCGCTTCTCTCGTCGCTTCATCTCGTTCCATGGCTTCTCCAGGTTTGGATAAGCGCTGTTTCCGTTGTTGTTGCTGCTGCTGCTGCTCCCGTTCTCCGCCTCTGGGTTCTTGCGCACGTATCCTGTATGATGTGTTGCGGGTCGTCGTGTGCGGGTGTGTGTGTGTGTGTCTGCGTGTCAGTCGCATGCGTGTGCCTCCACGGAGTGACACGCAGGTGTGCAAGAACGGCTGCGTGAGGAATTCGCTGGGAATCCTCCAGGGGTTGCCGATTCGTGGGAACACCGAAACGCACGTTTGCGCACATCCTGGATGATTTCCACCAATGGCGTCGCCACGTATGGCTCGTGCACGTAGTTGGCCGTCACAATGCCTGTGTGGATGAGCGTGCGAGGTGCCGTGCCGGCGTGCAACGAGAAATGTTAACGAAAGTGCTTGTTCAGAGGGCTTGAGTGCACAACTTGCTCCTGCTCCGTCTCCAGCTCACCTGGCGCATTCACAACCAGCTCCATGGCTTCGCCATTGACTGTAAATGTGATTTTGTTCCCATTGTCGACCAAATCAATGTCTGTGCAACACCAGCGGGGGGGTTGGGGAAAGGCACCCATCACAGGTTGCACGTGTCAGCCATCCTGTCACACCATTGGGGGTTCGCTTGTCCACCCTCCAACAATTGCCCATTACTCACCGTTGACCAATGGATCGGATTCAAACGCTTCGTGAGCTTCACTGAGTTCCTCCTGCATCGTGGGAGTTGGTTGCCCCCAGACGTGCATAAGAATCCTCTTCCCAATGAGCAGCGACGACGACAGCCACCACGACCCCGTGGGCTCCTTTGGGGAAAACAACAAGAGCAGCACCACCGAAATGTACGATGACCTCATCGAGCAACTGCACGAGTTTTGCGAGGACGAAACAAACTGGGTCACCAATCTGGCCAACGCCGCGTCGCTCCTCTACTGGACGCACAATGGCGACACAGGAGACAAGGGTAGGATATGCATTGTGTATTGTGTGGGTGTGTGGGTGTGTGTGCGTCCCTCTGTTAACTCCCCTCGTTCCCCCTCCCTGCAGTCAACTGGGCTGGCTTCTACATCGCCCAGGCCGGGAGCGACGTTCTGAAGCTGGGTCCATTCCAGGGCAAGCCAGCATGCATCCGCATCAAAGTGGGCAAGGGTGTGGTTGGAGGATGTGCAGCAGACAAAACCACGCTGCGTGTGGACGATGTGCATGAGTTTCCAGGCCACATTGCCTGTGATTCGGCCAGTGAATCGGAGATTTGCGTCCCCGTGCTCCACAAGGACTCTGGGGACGTCCTGGCCATCATCGACATCGACTCGCCGCACAAGAACACGTTTACCGACATCGACACAGAGGGGCTCGAGCGCATGGCCGCTGTGCTGGCCGAAAAGTGTGAATGGAAATGAGTGCCACCCAGCTCACATGTACATTCCAGGCGGAGGATCGTCATCGCCCCAGCTGCTTCCTCCTCCACTGCCTCCACTCCCGGCACCGGGAGGCATGAATGGATCAAAGCGAGCACCGCGAGGGACGGACCCACGGGGCAAACGCAGTCCACCCACGTTCTCCTCGTCTTCGTCCTCGCTGTTGCGTCGCCGACGGCTGTTGGACGAGCGGCTTCCCATGCCCACACCTCCATACACGTCGCCAAACCCAGGATGGTTGGGACCGATGGACATGCCGCCACCACCGGCGCTGCCTCCGGTGGAGAATCCGGGACCGATGGCTGCTGGGATGCCCAGGTTAAACCCACCTGGCATTGTGTCGTCAATCATTCCATCGTATCCTCCTCCGCCTGCACGTCGTCCTCCACCACCACGTCGTCCTGTACCAGGCACACGCAGATCACGTCCACGACGTTGCTGCTGTTGCTGTTGTTGCTGTTGCTCCTCCTCCTCTTGTGCCTGTTGTGCCTGTTGTGCATCCTCTCCTTCGTCATGTCCGTCTCCTTGGCCCTCTGCGTCCTCCTCCTCTCCGCTGCTGTTGATGGGTGGGACGAATTGGTGCGCCAAGTTGCTGAGCACCTTCTCGCCAAACCCCTCGCTGTCTGAAAACACGCCGTCCATGTCCACAGCCACCACCTCCTGGCTGATGTCCATCCCCACCAGCTCCTCCACATCCAGCGTAAGCTCGTGGAACTTGGCCGACGGTGCCGACGACGCGCCGTGCACAAACACTCGCCCGTTCATGGCCACACACTTCAGTGTAAACTCCAGCGCACTGCGTCGGTGTTTGTACACAAACGTGTACGTGTCTTCGTCTGCGTTCCATCCCTGTGGCAGTACCTCTGATGGCAAGTGTGTGCGTGTGTGAGCCTCTGTGTGTGTGTGTGTTTCACTCGCTCGCTGGCTGCCTTTTCCGTCGTCGTGTTCTTCTCTCCCCCATTCCGGCTTACCATCCTCGCTGGCCTGCACCGCATTCTTGCCCTTTCCCACGCTGTGCAATCGAAACCCGCTGGAAAGCATGTGCACGTGGACAAATGCCACTGCGGCGTCTGTGGCGTTGCGCAGGGGCAAGCACGCGCCAGCCCAGATTTCGGCTAGTGGTTTGCCCGTCCAAGTCGCGCCGCCGCTCTGCTGCTGCTGCTGCTGCTGCTGCGGCTGCGGCTGCGGCGACGCAGGTTCAGTGTCCATCTCCTCCCCTTGGTTGGTAGTGGTGTTGCTGCTGCCTGTCGTGGTGCTCATGGGTGGTTGCGTGGGTTGCAGAGGATGGCGCAGGCGACGCCAGCGGAAGATGAGCAGTGCGGCGAGTGGCTCGTCCACGATTGGGGCAGCACGCAAGAACGCAGGGAACGCGGAGAACCCAGTGGTGTTCTTTGACATTGAGATTGGGGGCGAGTTTGTGGGGTCGGTGGTGATGGAGCTGTTTGCCGACGTGGTGCCAAAGACGGCCGAGAACTTCCGACAGCTGTGCACGGGCGAATACAAGGTCAAGGGGCAACCTGTGGGTTACAAGGGCTGCACCTTCCATCGCATCATGAAGGACTTTATGATTCAGGGCGGTGACTTCACCAACGGCGACGGCACGGGCGGCCACAGCATCTACGACGGCCTCGAGTTTGAGGACGAGAACTTTGAGCTGCAACACACAGGCGCAGGCATGCTCTCCATGGCCAACAGTGGCGCAAACACAAACGGAAGCCAGTTTTTCATCACCTGTGCCAAGTGTGACTGGTTGGACGGCAAGCACGTTGTCTTTGGCAAGGTGATCGACGGCATGCTCACCGTCCGCAAGATGGAGGCCGTCTCTGTGCGCAACAGCAAGCCCCAGCTCGACGTTGTCATCAGCGAGTGTGGCGAGTTGTAAAGGAGGGGAGGGGCAAGCTGTGGGGTGTGGGTGTGGTTGAGTGGGTGTCAATGTCTGAGGGTCATGCTGCGAAATGAAAGCGAAACCCGCGAAACCATCCCCAACGAAACTCTCGCCACGCATGAAACAGAGCATCGGACACGTATTGCTTGTGCTGTTGCTTGTTGCAGGCGTGTGTCTGGCACAGTGCAATGGGCGAGGAACGTACAGCTCGGCTGACAAGCGATGCCAGTGCAACAGCGGGTACGCCGGAAACGAGTGCAACTTTGACACGGCGACGCTGACCAGTGGGAGCACTGTGACGTACACGATGACCGGGTACGAGGGCCGTGTGTTCAACTGGCATCTGCCCAACACAGGGCCGTTTTCTGGCACCGTAACGGTGACCAAGAGCAGTGGCACGTGCGACAACGTGCGCATTGCAAAAGCCACGAATTGCAAAAAGGCAGGCACCTCGCCGACGTGCTACGAGGGCCCCAAGGACACGGCCGGCTCGGGGTACAACCTGGATCGGGACAACAGCATGCAGACGAGCATCAGTGGCCCCACACTGGACTACGACGACATGTCCCCGTGCGAGTGCACCAAGGACACCGACGACGCCACCTACTACCTGCGTATCAACCTGCCGGACACGGCCACCAACGCAACCACATGCACTGTGACTGTGTTGGCCTCGGCCACCGCAGAGTGTCCCAGCGTCTGCGAACGACACGGCAAGTGTGTGGATGGCATCTGCAAGTGCCAGGACGGCTGGGTGGGCTTGGGCTGCAGCGTCAACGGCAACAACACCGTGGGCTCGGCTGTGCACAAATCGCTCACAAGCGTGACGGTGACCTCGGGGGCCCTGTCCATGGTGGACATTGCCACGTCCGGCACCAACACCAAGCTCAGCGTCAAGTTTGACACCGTCTCGGATCGCATCAAGCTGTTTGGTGCGTACGGTGAGCAGCCCAAGATGACATTCACTCGTCGTCTGCTGGGCGATGGCACAATGCGTGTGGAGGGCACCTGTAGCAACTGCCAGATCTCCGAGATGGTCAAGAAGGACACCAAGTACGAAAGCACAGACCAGAAGCTGTTTGCAAAGACCATGCTCTACCTGGGTGCCACTGTGGACGGAGGCAGTGTGTCCACCACGGGCTTGCAGACCTCTCTGTCGGTGACTCCCAGCTTTGAAGACGGCCTCGGTTCCTTTGTGGACATCCTCTTCCTCCTTGTCGGCGCCGCCTGCGCAGGATACTACTACTACACGCTGAAGAAGAACCCGGACAAGATGAAGGAGCTGGTGGCTCGTCTCAAGGAGATGGGCACGGCCAACGTGATGGTGGGCGAGCACGAAGATCGCATGGAAGTCGTGCAGTTGCCCCTGCGTGCCGAGTACCGTTATGTGGTGCACACTGTCGATCTCCTGCGCTACCTGCAGGCGTATCTGACACGCAACCATCGTGTGTTGCCAAGTGTCCTCGAGGTGGCCGATCGCGAGGAGCCTGTGCCCGTCGATCGCATCCTGCGCAATCTCCACGTCATGCTGGACATGAACGAGGCCCAGTTGCCTCCGTGTGTGGTCGATGACTTTGGTCTGCCTGCCCTGCCCGTTCACCAGCTTGTTCTGCAGATCATCGACACCCTGGAGCGTGTCGCGGACATTCCCGCCGTCGAACTCAACGAAGAGAGCACCCACGCCTCGGAAATCATCCAGGACGTCCTGTTGGGTCTCAGTGGCCTGGGCAACAAGCTGCCGCCCCTCTCTGTCCCCGTCATGAGTCTGAAGAGCTCTCTGACGCAACTGCAGCTCATGTTGGCCGACACCGACGACCAGTATGTGCCCACCATCAACCTGGGCCCCGGTGGAGACGAAGAGACCGGTGCCGGCAGCAGCAGCAGCAGCAGCAGCAGCAGTGCCTCCGAGTCGCTGCTCAAGGGTGACAAGAGCGTGAGTGTGCTCGCTGCGTTTGAGGATCTGGTCAAGGGCTGTGGACAGATCTCGGACGAGGACATGCCCTGGATGTGTTTGCCGCTGGTGAAGGACAAGCGAGACCCGACGACGTTTTCGTCGGTGCTGCAGAGCATCAAGGGTAGCCTGCTGCTCATGGACAAGAAGGTGCGCGTGCGCAGCGTGTGTGCCATGCCTGGAGGAGACGGCAAGATTGACATGTTGGAGCTGGTGTCGCTCGTACAGGACGCGTTCAGCTATGCCGAGTACGTGCCGGGCATCTATGTGCGCGATACGCTCATCCTCAAGTCGGACGATGAGATTGCCGCCGACGAGGCCGCCAAGGAGAAGCGTGCCAAGAAGGAGGAGGAGAAGCAGGAGAAGAAGGAGAAGGAGGACAAGAAGAAGGAGGCACAGGAGAAGGCCAAGGAGGCACAGGAAAAGGCGGGTGAAGCCGGCGGCGACTTGGGCGTGGACGTGGACATTGACATGCCCTCCGCCGACGTGGATCTGCCCGACGCGGACTTGGACATGGTGGATGTGGACGTGAGTGTGGACGACGCGGGAGCCAAGAAGGCGGCGGCAGAGGTGGGCAAGGGTGCAATGCTTGCACAGACTGCGGTGCTGTCAGCTCTGGGATTCATCTTCCGCATGCTGCGTGCCATGCTCAACGTGGGTGTGATCCACGGTACAATGACCACTGTGTTCCCCACCGTGGTGCCAAGTGTGCACGATCTCCGCGTGGCACTGACAAGCGTGTTTTCGGGCTTTGGCGACATGAGCGCCGCGTTTGCAGGCGCCTTCCGCAACATCAACATTGTGCCTCTGATCCTGGGCTGGAATTGCAAGGGAAGCAGCATGTTCCTGAGTGCTGTGCTGATGCTGGTGGGCACGTATGTGTTTGTGCGTGCCTTGCGCGAGGACTGGTTGCTGCAGGTGGCCATCCGTCTGAACCAGATGAAGCAGCGCGAAAGCAACGCACAAAAGGCAAAGGCCTTTGAGAAGCTGTCGGCCCTGGTGGAGACGGCAGCCTTTGTGGTGATGCAGACGTTTGTGCTCTTCCTGTACTCCATGATGAGCAGTGCATGGGACACAAACGCAGCGTATGCGGCTGCATGCAGCGACATCGACGCATTTGCCAAGCAGTTGCCCCTGTTTGTGATGATTGCCGGTCTGGCCGTCGCCGTCGGCGGCAACTTCTTCCTCTTTGCCGGCAAGGCCACGCGGCCGTTTGAGAAGTACACAGGGTACCAACGCATGGGGGCTCTGGTGGCCCACGGTTTCCTGCGCATCATCATGATGACGCTGGGTCTGTGGAACGCCGAGCTGGTCAAGTCGTACAACATCAAGGGCCGCGCATACCGCCTCATTGAGTTTGACGACGACGCTGACGAGTCGCGTCACGAAGCCATCATTTCGTCCACGGCCCGTTCGCGCTCTCTCTTCTGGATCCTCATTCCCGGTGCAGTGGTGCTGCAGAAGGTGGGTGAAACGCTGTCGTCGCCGTCGCCTTGGGCCAGTGAGGAGCTGAGTTTCAAGATGGAGAAGAAGGTGCGACTGTTCAAGTGGGCCAGCAATCTGGTGCATATGTTCAGCACGGTGCTGTGTGCCCTGGCTCCCACTGCAACCACGGCGTCGCTGCTCCTCCTCTCGCTGTTTCCCAACTGGGGCTTTGACCTTGTGGTGGAGGTCCGTGGCATCCTTGGCAAGTGAGGCTGAGGGTGTGTGTGTGTGTGTGTGTGTATGGTGTGTGTGAGTTGGGGGGTGGAATGAAGGAAATGCGTTGACGGAGGCAGGCGAATCGATGAGTGGATTGACGGAGGCGCAGTTTGATGAGCTGCAAACAGTGTTTGACGAGGATGAGGATGACGACGACGACGACGACGATGACGACGACGATGACTTTAACTTTGATGATCTGGACTTGGACGGCGACCTGGCAAACTTTGATATGGACGAGTTCCTGAACGATTTGGACTTGGATGTGGACATTCTGGACGGCCTGGACGACAGCGTGGAGCTGAAGACGGCGGGCCAGACAAGCGGACCGGAAGAGGACGGGGTCACAGGACAGGGCAAGGAGAGTGCACGTGGGGTGGCAGGCGTACGAAGCAGTGGTGAGGCAGTGAGCAGCAGCATGGAGCACCTGCAGCCAAAAACCGGGTCGAGGACGCCGCCCGAGCTGAAGACTGAGGCGAACGCAGGGCAAGCAAGGGCCACGGGAACACACGATGAATCGGACAGCGAGGTGGAAGTGCCAGCACCCATCGCCACAGCGTCGCCTATGGCCTCTGCAGTGGGTCTGGGTGCAAAGGACGCGGATAAGCAAGGTTCGGCGGCCGGGGTAACGGCCGGAGCCCAGGCGGCAGGCGGTTCCACGACACAGGCGCCTGCAAAGAGGGCGACACAGGCGGACATGGAGGAAGAAGACACATCGAGCAAAGGGAGAGGGTCGACAGAGAGCACAACAGACACGGACAGGCTAGGGGCGAAGGGGGAAGGGGCGACGGACGGGCGAAGGCGGTCGAGTGGGGATTGGCGGGTCAACAAGCCACCGCAGCTGTCGATTGAGGAGCGAAGGGACATGCAAACGATGGAAGTGAACCAATTGCCAGGGAGTGAGACGGAGAGTGCAGCGACGACACCAGCCAAGGAGGAGGAGAAGCAGGAGAAGCAGGCTGGGGACTCGATGGCCACAAGGATAGGCCAGGACGACGCCATGGAGGTGCAGGAAGATGCACAGGGGGGCCAGAACGAAGGAGAAGACAACGATGAAGGAGCACCGGAAGATGAGGCGGAGGAGAATGCGGAGGAGGAGGAGGAAGAGGAGGAGGAGGAGGAGGAGGAAGAGGTGAATTGGCCGGTGCCTGGATTCTTCAGCCAACAGGGCCAGCAGCGAGGGGTGGCAAAGGGAGGGAAGAAAGGTGCACGGAAACAGACGTCGGGAAAGGAGACGGCGTCAACTGCGGAGGGGACAGTGGATGTGACGAGCAGTACGAACAGCGTGGGGAGCGGGAAGGGGAAGAAGAAGAAGGGCAAGCGTCCGCGTTCGGCGGCAAGCAGCAGCACAGTGACACCGATGAGCACGGCATCGCCATCCAGGAATGGACGCATGGTAAAGGGAGGACATGGGCGGTTGGAGACGTGGAAAGAAGTGCAGGTGCAGGTGAAAATGCCGGAAGTGCAGATGAGCAGCAGTCGAACACGCAGCAGCAGCCACGGACGCCCTGCATCGGCATCATCGGCGGAAGGGAGTGGCACAGGGGCAGGCGGACGACACGGAAGGATGTTGAGGGCACAAGGGACGGCGTCGGCGAGTGGAAGCGAACCGGGGAGCGCACGGCCAAAGCGACCGAAGCGCAAGAAGCGCAAGAAGCGAGCGACGACGACCAGCGGGGAGGAAGGAGGCACACGCGGGAGTGCAACAGCAACAGCAGGTGACACGGTATCACTGTCAGGCAATGACAACGCACAGGCGGTCAAGGCACTGACAGGAGTGAACGATCAGGCACTGAGCATGGCACACAAGATGCTGCAGGATCCACAGAAGTTGCTGCAGTACCTGCTTCTGACACAGAACAACAACACGGAACACATGGAATATTCGCTGAACATGGGTCGCACGGGGGTTTTGGAACGCAAACAGGCGGCTCCAAAGGTGATTGATGAGCCGTCGCAACTGTTTGTGCCGTCGTTCAGCTGGGCACGACCCATGCAACAACGGCAAATGGAAATGGCCCACCAGGAACGGGAGTACATGCGTTGGATGGAGGAGTACCGCGAGGCCAAGCAGCTGATGGAGCACGAACTGATGATGGAGGAGCGGGAACGGGAGAAGCGGATGGCCGTGCGACAGCTGCGAGCACAGAAGCGGGAACTGGCACGGCGCAGACAGATGCGCATGGAAGAAGAGGAAATGGGGGTCGGTGGTAGCTATGTCGGAAGCTGGAACGACAGCACTGGCAGCAGGGGAGGCAACGGGATGGGCAATTCGTCACGCCGTGTGGTGCGTTTTGAGGACGAGGTGGATGTGTATGACCGCCACCACCAGCACCTGCAGCAGCTTCACCAGGACGACCTGGACTTGGATGACGCGTACGTGGTGGAGGAGTCGGAGTGGGATCAGCAACAGGGAACGTGGGCGACACGCAAGACGGCGCCACGACGCAGGCGGCGCAGCGGTTCTGCGTCGCAACCCACGCATACAAAGCCCTGGCGTCCAGCAAGTGCAGGTAGCAATGGCAGCAGTCGACCCATGCCTCCACAGGATGATGGGCAGGGGCAGCGGCGAGGACGTCCAGACCCACAAAGAGCGCGCAGTGGCAGTGTGCCACGTACAGGCGGAGGGTTCAAATTACCCGAGCAAAGGGAGGACGAAGAGGAGGATGGGGAAGGAAACAGGGAAGCAGAAGAGTGGGAGGAGGAGCAGAGGAGCAGCCGGCCAGGACCACAACGGAAAGCCTTGTGGACGGAGCTGGAGGAGGAGATTGAAGAGATTGAGGACGCAGAGTTGAAGGGACAGGTGAAGCAGATGCAGGCACAGTTGAGGGAACTGCTGACGCTGGCCAAAAAGAAGAAGCAGGCACCGGAGGACGGCGGGGAAACTTCCAAGCCGCCATCGCAGCCGCAGACTCCCATGCAGGCGCCAATGCCTGCACACGCCTACCCCGGGATGGCCATGGGTATGCACGGCATGGGTATGGGTATGCCTGGGATGCAGCCAGTGATGATGTGGATGCCAGCGTCGCCTGCGCCCCATTCCCCATGGGCAAGTCCTGGGCCACCACCACCACAGCAGCAGCAGCAGCAGCAGCAGCAGCAGCAAACACCACAGATGCATCATCATCCACAGCAGTTTCTGCATCCAGGGTATGGTGGGTGGGGTGCACCGAGGCCTCCGCAGGCACCTCCCGCAACGACGCAAGAGGAGAGCGTGACTCAATCTGGGTCGCAATGAATTCTGAATTCTTGAATTCTTCTGGTTTCCATTCATTGTATTGGCCACATGGCTGTGCACATGGCCTTCGGCTAGTCGATGCACCACATGGTGCGACAAGGTAGTATGGGTAAGCCTGTGGATTTGGATCTGTAGGCCGATCATTTGCCTATCCTTGGTCGCTGTACCCTTTGTCGCTTGGGAGCATGCTGTTGTGGTTGTGACCCACCCGAATCCTCTTCTTCCCCCACTTCCTCATCTCTTCTCTTCTTGCTTTTCTCGCCTGCCTTGTCTGCTGCCTTGCGTTGCACCTTGATTTTCTTTGTTGGCTTCTCCATCCAGACGCCTGTGACAAAGAAGAGCATCTGCCGCCAGAAGATGCAGTGTGCAGAGCCTCGGTCTCTCTGAACTGCCTGGTGCAAGTTGTGCTCACCCTCGCCCTCCATCTCTTTGCATGCGTGCCGTTGTGCAAAGCGTTTGAGCTGCTTGGTGGCGTCAAACATGTTGGAGTCGATGTCCGACAGGCAGTGGCTGCTGCACGTCCGCCATCGCCCAAACTTCCCTGCGCCAAAGTCGTCCAAGTTGTCGACAGGGCTGCCACAGAAGCACTGCTGCGATGTATACCTCTCGTCTGCTGCAATGACCACAAAGTGGTTGGCCAGCATCTCCCGCATCTCCTGCGATTTCCCGCGTCCGCCAAATGTCTTTGTCGGCTGCAGCACAATCACCTGCTCCAGGTCCAGATGCGCACGGAACCTGTGGATCACTGAGATCATCTCACGCACGCCTGCCATCCTTCGTTTGCGAAACGTTGCGTACTGCGCACGCATGTGCTTCGCATCCTTGTGCAAATCTTTTCCGAAGACACGTTGCTTGTACTCCTTCTTGAAGTCCGTGTACGACGCCAGCACTCGGTCCTGCCCTGCCTTGTGTGCCTGCACCTCGTGGCTGTCCAAGGGTAGCGTGGCCACATACAGCTGGCCGTCCCGCACAAAGATCGCCTCGACCCAGTCGCGTCCACGACCAGGGTCAATGCTGATCCACAGCACCTTGCGTGCATGCTCAAGGACTGCGTATCCATTCTTGGCAAAGGCCTTGACGTGCTCGACCAAGCCACGCTTCGGAACGGGGTACTTCGGGAAACCGGGAGCAATCTTCTGGATCTCGGTCGTCCACGTGTCTGGCATGCCCGTGGGCTTCAGTACGGCAAGGGCAATCAGCGCGTCCTTCTTGGGGTCCAGCAGAAGGGGCAGGAGATGAGCCATCCTTGGCCTGATCAATGTTGCGAGGCTCGCCGGTGAAGGCAGGAGAGTGTGAACTCTTGGTGGCTGTAACACCAAGGCTCGCCTGTACTTCCCCTGAGCGGCGATTCCACCAGAGAGCATGCGCATGCTGCTGGCGCTGACGTTCTTCAGCAGGCACCTTGCGTTTTTCGTGCCAACGCCGCGCGTGAGCATGAGTATTGACTTCACGGGAACTGTTCGCAGCGGCCGTTCCCCTGCCCAGTGCTTGTTGGGCAGATCCTCGTCACTGTTGTTTTCTGGCATGCGACGAGCATACCGACACCGATACACTGCCTGCTTGAGCCATTTAGGGAGACTCGGGATGGCCTCATCCGTCAAAACCCACTCGCGTTCTTTCAGTGCATTCCACCAACCCGGGTTGGCGTCCGACTTGGCGTTCGGGTTTGCGTCTTGGGGGTCGTCTGGGTTGGCGTCTGGGGGGTCATCTGGGTTGGCATTCCCGTTCGGCTTTCCATGGGCTTTCCACCTTGCTTCCATGGTGTTCACAAAGATCTTAAACGCGTACGTCTTGACGGAGTACGCGCCGAAGACGAACTGGCCGCCAATGTCAACCGGACCGGGAAACATCGCGTCAACACAGTCCAATGATGCTGCTGTCGATGCAATGGCGCGCTTTGCTTGTGTGCTTTTGAGATTGGTCTTCAGGTCGGGCTTGAGCATCACATCCAACAGCACAGACAACGCGTCCCGTTTGCCACGCACGTGCTTGCCGAGTTGATCCGAGAGACTTGTGCACACTTCCTCGTACGGGTCCCATGGAGATACACCTTGTGAGCGCTGCGCATCCACAGAGAGCTGCGCATCCACGGAGGACTCCTGCACATCCATGGATGACTCCACATCCACAGAGGGCAGCACATTCACGGAGGACTCCTGCACATCCATGGATGACTCCACATCCACAGAGGGCAGCACATCCACGGAGGACTCCTGCACATCCATGGATGACTCCACATCCACAGAGGGCAGCGCATCCACGGAGGACTCCTGCACATCCATGGAGGACTCCTGCACATCCATGGAGGGCCCCTGGACCTCCACTGAAGAGTGAGCAGCAGCCGCGGCAGCAGCCTTTGTGGCCTTGTGAATGGGCTGAGAGAACACAAAGTCACGTGTGTCCTTTGTCGACACCTGGTGGGTTTGGAACGCCTTCTTGGTCTTTGCATAGCTTGTACGCATGAGCGCGGCGACGCTGGCCACGATGGCGGACATGGGCAGCTCGCTGGGCGCCCCGTTCCTCATCAGCGCCACGATCATCGGGTAGGCACACAAGGAGATGGCCGACTGCAGGCTGCCATTGAAGGCACGAGCGATGTCATTGGCCATTCTCGACACGGGCGCCTCCGAAAGATCCACCTTCAGACGCGTGACCATGAAGGAAAAGTCGAAACCATGTTGACCATCGCCCGCCTTCTGTATCCCGTTCCTGGTAAATCGTACAGACTTGAGCTCCTCTGGGGTGTCCACGTTCTCCTTGAGTACCTTGAGGTTGTGCGTCGCCACTTTGCGCAGGCCGTGAACGCTTCGAGCAGGTAGAAGGGCTTCACGCGGCTGTGATCTTCCACCATCCCGTCGACCACCATCCCGTCAATCATCGTCTGATCCTCTGTTGGCAGCTCCGCCTCGTCCAGCTCCGACTCATCCAGCTCCGCCTCCTCCTGCTCGTCGCTGCCATCCACCGATTGCTGACGTCCATGGGGCGCAGTGAACCATGCAGTTGGGTCCTTTTTCACCTCTGGAATCACCTGGTCGACGAACCATGCTCGAAGCAAGGCTGTTTGCACGAGCATACAGTCCGCCAACGCTCCAAGCACGTCAGCCTCGCTCTTTCCAAGCCCACGCACGTTCGCCTCCAGCTTCAGATTCTTCTTGAGATCGCTCTGGTACTCAACAAAATCGTGCTCCCTGATCGCCGTGGCCGAAGGCAGCAGCGTGGTGAAATCAAACCCGTGCGGGATCCACACGGGTCGCCCCCGCTGGCTTCCCTTTACGTCATCCTTGTCATAAAAAGCATCCTTGAGCGGCGTCAATGTCTCGCCCTCTGTTGTTGCCCCTGTCTGGAGCGCCACCTCGAATAGGTCCGCACGGGTCGCTGATGATGGGGTCGCAGGAGGGCGTAGCACCTGGCCATCTTTTCGCAGGAGCACTGCAAGTTGTTTCTCGTGCCGTGCTGTGATCACACGTGGAACAGATGTCCACCTTTCAACGGCCCCACGGGAACTGAGTGACTCCTCCTTGTTCTTTTTGAAGACAGATGCATCAAAGCCAGCAGGAATCTCCTCCACAATCTGCGCGATTTCGGCTTCAGTTGCCGTCAGCAGGTAGGGCACTGCACAGTCCTCCTCGTCCGGCTCCGTGGCGTCCTCCTTGCCCACCATGGCCTTCGCAACATCCTTGTGAATGCCCTGTGCGAGATGGAATGGCATCTCCTGCACGTGCAGCGTCCCTTCCCGTGCACTGTGGCCACGCCCGAGCTTGTACTCCATATGCATACGGGTGTCATCGGTGTTCTTCAGCTCTGGCTTGTGTTTGTAGGTGATGTTGACCTCAGTCAAGCCCAATGCTTGTGCCAACTCCTCCACTGAGCGCGGTTGCGCCTTCGCCCGCGTACACAGTCGACTGAACGACTCCATCACGGTCTGCGCGCGTTGATGATCGAGACCATGCACTCCTCCAAGCCGCTGGCAGACTGCTTGCGCCAAGGCGACGGCCGACATCGGACCATGGTCACGTTCGGTCTCCTCCAGACCCACCGTGAGCAGCTGCTGCCTCAGCGCTTCAGTCTCTTCTTCCTTCTTTTCGTCGTCACTCTTGATCGATGATTTCCCTCGCGATTTGGTCTTTGTCGTCTTCCCCTTTTTGGGCTTCTTCTTGGCACCCTTGGCCCAAGTTTGCAGTTTCCATGACGTCGCTTTGGCGTGCACTTCCTTCGTGTCCACCACATGGGCGTTGAAGATGTTGACAACCCGCAGCCCCGGAGCTGACCCATGGAGTGCGAGGCCAGCCATGAGACGCCCCTCGCGGTGGCACAGAACGACATCGTCCTCGGCCTTGACCTGGTTTTTGGCGGCCTGCTTTCTGACGGCCTTATTTCTGACGGCCTGGTTTGTGACGAACTCGTCCAGTGACATCGTTGCCACTTGATGGGCAGCAAGGTAGTCGCGCATCACTGGCGCCAGGGTGGTGACCGTGGCACGGGCGGCGAACGCTCGCTGCTTGGCGTTGGAGAAGGTGTCCTGGGACACAGCTGCACTCAGTTGCTGGTAGAAGCGTTGCAGCTCGGCTGGCGTGGCTCGACCTGCAAACAGTGCGGCTGTGGACACGACGTCGTCCACAACCACAACCGTGCGAGTCGAGAACAGCTTGCTCAATCTGGGCAACACAGTGTCGAGGATCGTGGTGACCCATTGCCAGGCAGAGGTGAACGTGGCGGGATGCGTGATGGTATGGTCGGAGAGGTGCAAGTAGCGAGCGGCGAGGCTGCTGAGGCCAACGTACACTGCGGCAAGGCGGGTTCCCCCCGACCCAGCGACGCCACGCTGCACACCACCCTCCACGCCCTCGTTGACAGCAGAGTCAGCCAAAGGTGGGGGTTGCCAGTTGTCGTTCAACACGTCCAGACACTTTGCGGTCACTGGCGTCTTGTCGCCGGCGGAAGTCGGAAGCTGTGTCAGCTGCCCTGCTGCCGATGTCTGCGTGGCGGGCACACGATTGAAACGAAGCCCACGCACAGATGCGGTTGACCCAGCAATCTGCACACGAGTCGAGGGTGGCCTGCCCAGAGGCGCTGGCGTTGTCGCACGAGCTCGGGTAGCGTGCGCAGCGTACAGCCGGGTACCAGCGCTGGTCGACTTCTCGTTGTGCTCCATTGCCATTGGCGCCTTGATCCTTTGTGGACAGCGAAACACCGAACGCTTGCTTCGGAGAATCACCTTCCCGGTGGGGGGTGGCGAGGCCCAATCGAAAGGTGGTTGAGTTTTCGGTACCATGACCTGCACCCCGAGATGTGCTGTACCTGCCCACTTCTCGTCCGTGAGTGCCCGGGAGAGGTCGTTGTACACGCGAAACTCGCCGTTGTCCAACGGAAGCCAGGCTGTAAAGTGTTCGCCATTGGTACTGAGAACCCCGAACGGCACTTGCTCGTGCTGCTCGTGCTGCTCCTCTTGCTCCTCATGCTCCTGCGCACGTTGTCGTCGTCGTTGCCGTCTCTGCGGTCGCGTACGGTCACTTTCACGCTCATCGTGCGCAAGCTCGGCCGCCAGACCTGCAAACTCTGCAGGACCCGCTGTCAGTCGGACATCCCGCAGGCACACGGGGAAACTGGAGTCGAACGCGAGCGTCAAATGGAGGTACAGGTCGGAAGGGTCTCCCCATCGTTTGCTATCGCCCGCCAGCACCGTGGCTGCCAGAAACACGTCGTTGCATGCTCCTGCGTACATTTCATCGTCACAGAACATGGCCACGCACCAGGTCTGGCGCAGGAGGGCGGGGGTTGACGACTCTGGGGTCTGTGGGAGGGTGTGCGTTTGGGAGGGTGTGTGTTTTGGGAGGGCGTCAGCACGCGGGGCGTCAGCACAACTCCGTCGCAGCGTGTGTATGTTGTGCGTTACCTTTCACCGCCTCGCCTTCCCCCTCCGACACAACGCCAGTACCCCAGTTAATAGTACCCTCCGCTGTAATCATACCCTCCATCCAGGTGAGCAAGTAGTCGCACATGAGGGAACGCAGAATCGGGGAACAGCGAACTGCTGTGGTGAAGGAAGACACCCAACACGCCACCCCCGTGTTGTTGACACCGTTGACATTGGAGTACCCTTCCATCTCAATTTCGGGCATGCACAGGTTTGCTGGCACTTGTGTACGGGGTTGATACAATGAAATCGACTCGTGCGATGCAACACACGTAGGGCACACCAGGGACACGTGAGGACGGGCTGGTGGTTGTGACGTTATCGAGCACACCATGAGCACTTCCATCGTGTTGCAGCTGGGGTTTTGGCACCGGAGCGTCGGCATGCTTGACATCAGTACTTCTCGCATTGCGGTGGTTGCATGTTCGCCCGCTTTGTGTTGGAATCATCCACCTGGGTGTGATGTGCTGTTCCTGTTTCATCGTGGCCATCGTGGCTCCGTGTACGACACCCTATTGCCCGCCAACCGGCAGGCACATGTGATGGCGTCGCCGTCGCGTGACCCGCAGGTGGCACACGTCCACAGGAGCCAAACAGAGTCAAGTGGACAGGCTGCACGACAACACACAGGGACTACAGCAGGAATTATGACCTGCTGTGGTGCCTTCCCGTCCTGGATGACAACAAAGACCCAGGCTACGCGAAAGATGACGGAACTCGGTGTATGTGGCTTCACACACGCTGTGTCTCATGGTGTTTGCGTACATACATGTTGGGACATGGTTCTCCAAAGTCCAAAGGAGGAGATGCATGTGTAATGCATTGTGCTGGTGCACGAGGCGTTCATCTCGACGGCGTAGACGACCACGGCGGTGCTCCTCCCACGGGTGTTGGAGCCAAAACCAGAGGACCATGTGGCATGATGACTGTATGCAGGCGTTCCATGGATTGTTTATGCACGGGGCGCATGGTATGTTCGCAAAGCGCAGTTGCAAGGCCGTCGCTCCTGACTGAGGAGACTGCTGCCAGGGGAGGTGGGCACTATCCACGCCTTGTAGGTGCCCCACTTAGCCCTCCCTGCTTCTCTTTGAGCCCCCCCGACACAAAGATGGCATCGGGAGTACGGGGTTTTCAGCACCAGCGTGCGCCCTGAATGGCTACGCTCCACGATCCTACATGCGGTACCCGCAGTGATGGACCCAGTTCCTCACATCAGCAGCCGTAACATGCCCCAATGCAGTACAAATCGCCGCGAAAGTGCAAATGTCCACTCGATGAAATTCCCTGCGGAGGACCGCCTTGAACTTGCTAAACATGAGCTCGATGGGGTTGAGCGTAGGTGTGCAAGGCGGGAGAAACTCGACATCCACCCCATACCAGGTGCACAGCTGGCGTACAGCATCGCCTTTGTGGATGGAGCAGTTGTCCATGACCAGAACTGTTTGGCGGCAATCTCGCATGCGGGGCAAGAGGTCTTGCTCCAGGAACTCCATAAACAGCTGCCGGTTGTATGACCCCTCTCGCATTGTGTACGCTACCAGTGGCGAGCGCCCACCGGTGCTGATGGCCGCCAGCACGCTGATGCGCTTTTGCTTGGGATGGTTCTCCACAACGACCGCTGGTTGCCCACGTTTCGCACGACCATATCTCCTGTAGCACACTCTGTTGTTCACTGCAGTTTCGTCCAAGAAGACCACGTTCGGCGCTCGGAACACACCGCGAATCCTCATTGCTCGAGTAAACTCGCGTGTGCGCGCCACGGTGGATTCCCTGAACCGTTGCTTGGCGATAGCACTCACCTTCTTGCGAGTCAGTCCCATGCGCGCACAAGAACGGCGAATTGTGGACAGAGATACCACCTTGTTGCGATGAAGAGCAACGGCTACTTGCAACTCGTCCAGGTACAGTCGCGGATCACCGGCCACCTGTTCAGCAATGAACTGGTCGTCATTGGCATCCAGGAGACGCCTGGACGGTGGTTGGGCCACAAGAGGGCGTACATGGCCCATGGCTCGGTGTTGACGTACAATCTTGGACACGACGGAAGGAGACACACCGAGAGCCTCCGCTGTGCCTCTGCACGAAGGACGCAAGCTGGATTGGTAGTGAAAGAGAATGCATTCTCGTTTGTCCGCCGAAAAGGCTTTGCCGTGGATGTATGACCCACCCGTTGCATTCGTTTTGACGGTCATTTTTGTTTTGCGTTGCTGACCACAGCGCGCTGAACGCCACAATACGCCAGCGTTGTGTGTGTGACAGCGCGCTGGTTTCCATTCACTTGAGGAGCAACTCGCAACGCACGCACACTGTCTGCGGACGCACAAAACCGTATGTCTCAAGATCGACCTTGGCGAGTAGGCAAGTCGGGCAGAAGTCTTGTTGGCAGCGACGGCAGGAGTGAACGGTCCTGTCCTTCTGAACAAGGTTGGGGCAGGTGATGGTGGAGCACAGGTGGAGCTCGTGGTTGATGGAAGCTGGCAGGGTGACACCTATGACCTCGAGAAAGGCGTAGGTCTCGTTGATGGTGCGGCGGAAGCTGATGAGGCGGATGAGGTGTTCGATCCACTCCATGCGCTTCTGCTCGGACGAGGCAATAAAGTGGTAGTCACGCCCCTTGCCCGTGATGACTTCAAAGGCACGGGAGGTTTGCTTTGCGTCGATGCCCAGTGAGTCGGGCTGGATGTTCTTGTTCTTGCAGTAGGTGCTGTTGCTGAGGATTTCTGCCACATCGGTGAGCACAATCTGTCCCAGACTGCTGTTGAACAATTGGCCACGGGATTCGAGGAAGGCCCGTGCGGCCTTTTCCGAGTCGTGGTAGGTGATGAGCTCATTGGTGGCCACAAAGTAGCGCTCGCGCCAGTTTTTGCGCAGACCACCGCGCTTCTGCAGCTTGCCAAAGGCACGTGCGTATCCGGGGGGCATGTTGACACTGAGGCTGATGAGGCTGGAAAGGGCGTCGAGAACCCGGTTGATGGCAGGGTCCACCTCCACGCGATCCTTCATGAGGGGCAGCAGCACCTGGCAGGCCTCGCAGATAAAGGTCTCCTCCTGCGACGCCACACACAGAACACGCGTCTCAAAGTCATACCGGTACTCTTCGAGGGCTTTGACCTCGAGCTGAGTGATTTCATGGCAGATTTGTGCGGCGAGCAACTTGAGTTTGCCAAGCAGCATGGACAGCTCGTCGCCTGCGAGGTTGTACTGGCCTATACCCTGCTCCAGCCTGTCAGCACCCTTGCGTACCAGATTCAAGGCCACCAGCAGGTTTGCACGCCGGGCAACGTCTGTTTCGTTGAGCATGGACGGATCAAACTTTGCCTCGTCGTCATCCAGGCCCGAGGCGCTGGATGACGAGCGCGATGAGCTGCGCAGAGGACTGCGTGCTCCGCCCTGAGTCGATGTGCGCGTGGGTTTGGGTGACGAGCGTCCGCCCAGCGAAATGCTACGCAGGAAGCCGCTCCCGCGTGAGGTTGTCCTGCTGGGTCGCTCGTCGTCGTCGTCGTCGTCGTCGTCATCCAGAGACGAAGGCGAGTACGGCCGCAACAAAAGCGAGCGTGAGTCCTTGCCATCGCGGGAGGGTTTGGGGCTGGCGGTGCTGCTGCTGCTGCTGCTGCTGCCGCCGCCGTTGTTTGCGGCCTTTTCGGGTTTGCACAGGCCTTCGACAATGGCGTCTGCGTGGAGCAGATGCACTGTGGCCAGCATGTAGTGGACGGATGTGTTGTGTGTGAGCTCGCTGATGCCGGTGAGCAAGTTTTGGTACTTTTTGCGAGCCAGGAAGAAGAGCTGAGCGACGCTTTTGCCCAGATTGTCGATGCTGTCGTCAAACTCGTTGCGTCCTCCCTGTCGATCGCCCACGATGGCCTGCAGCATGCGCAACTCCTCTTGTTGGGCCAGAGCCCATCGGAGTTGAGCCTCTGCCCACTCCAACGTCACCGTGACCTCGCCCAGTTTGAGCGTGTTGCGCTGGTCGGCGTCAAGGAAGGTCTCGGTGGCGTAGAGCTGGTGTGACGACTGCATGGCATCGCGGAACAGCTGGTTGGCTTCCACATACTCGCCCAGGTTGAGCTTGACGCAAGCCAGACGACACAGCACGGAGAGATTGTCCAACAGCGTGTCTGCGTACGTGCCTTCCAGCTCTTCCCGCAGCTCGTCGTCCATCGCCTCCAGATCCAGTTCAAACAGCAGATCGACAAAGAGCGAAGCGCAGCGAAAGGCGATTTCGCTGTCGCGCAGGTATTCGCTGCACGCCTGTTCGTCCTCTTTTGAGTCACGGTCGTGATTGACGGCCAGCAAAAGCATGCATCGACCCACCATGTGGTATGCACGTACTGCCACAGAGATTAGCTGCAGGCGTACGTAGATGTCTCCCGGAGGCGCAAGTGCCTCCTGTACACTCTCGGCCAGTTCCACGCCCGTCTTGTACAGATTGCGGGCCGTCACGCTGTTCAGCGTATAGGCCGTCAGAAACTCTTCCACGGCCTCTTCCAGCACATCCAAATCTTCCTCTCGTCGCTCCAACAGCTCTTCCAGCGCGTCGCTCTGTGAACCACGTGCCAGCAATTGTGTACGAGTGGGAACGGGTCAGCTTTGGGAGAAAAGGGGGCCCTCGATTCCATGGAGCGCCCTCACGCGATAACGGGCAACCTACGGGTTCTTTGCTCTCCTCTTGCAGATGAGCATACTTCTCGATCATTGCTTCGAGAGCAAGCACTTCCTCAAACGGCGTGCTGGCATCCTCATCGTCGCCAAGAGCCTGGATGGGCACCAAAGAGGCCCGCTGATCCTGCTTCTTTTTGCGCTTGCGCTTCTTGCGCTTCTTGCGCTTCTTCTTCTTCTTTCCCTCGTTGTCTGCGTCGCCTTCGGTGCCATCCTCTCCCTCTGCGTCCCCGTCGCTCTTGGGCTTCCTCTTCTTGCGTCGCCGCTTCTTCTTCTTTCCCTGTTGCTCCTCGTCTCCATCGCCACTCTGGCCCTCCTGGGGCTTCTCCTCAGCCTCGTTGCTGCTCTGCGATGGGCCCTCTTCCTCCGCTTGCTCAGGTGCGTCTGAGACGGGCGTACCCGTGTCCACAGTCTCTGTGGAAGACATTGGCCGGCGGGTGGGTGGGTTGGGGTTGGGGAAGGTTTTCCTGAGCTGGCGCGGGGCGCTGGTGCAGGCACTCAACCAAGACAGCAGCCCCAAACTCGACCCGGTCGCGTACAACAACATACACGATGTCCAAGTTTGGCGGATCCAAGTATCGCAACTCGCGCGCAAAGACGCTGAAGAACGAGGAGCACTACAGTGACCTGCAGGTGAACACGTCTGTGAACCCGGAGAGCAACGGGATCAAGGCGTCGCGGGAATATGTGGTGGTACAGTGGCAGACCAACGTGGGTGGCTCGCTTGCAGCCATCCCGCTGGACATGACTGGCCGTGTGGGCCGCTCGTTGAATCTGGTCAACGCACACAGTGCCAAGATCACCGACTTTGACCTCAGTCCCGTGGATGGCACCCTGCTGGCCACAGGCGGAGACGAAGGATTGATCAAGGTGCGTTTGCGCGTGTGTACACGGGCCAGGGAGGGCCAGGGAGCAGCGTGGGAGGGCAGCAAAAAGACAAGAGAAAGCAGGGGTGGAACCCTCTCGTGCGATTGCGTGCACTTTTGGGGCGTAGTTCAAGGAGAAGCAACACTGACACCGGTGCTGGTACGCATCCCGGGGCGTGTGTAAACACAACGCACGGATAATGACATATGTGTGTGTGTGTGGTCGGTGTGCATGTGCAGCTGCTGCGTTTGCCCGGAGGGGAGCTGACGGAGGCGATGAACGACGTGCTGTGCTCGCTGGAGGGCCACACCAAGAAGCTGACGAACGTTCTGTTCAACCCTACAGCAGCCAACGTGCTGGCAAGCTCGTCGTACGACCAGAGCGTGGCGCTGTGGGACGTGGAGGCCGGTGAAGCTGTGCTGAAGCTGGAGGACATCCACGGGGACAAGCTGTACAGCATGTCGTGGAACCACAACGGCTCGCTGCTGGCCACCACGTGTGCAGACAAGAAGCTGCGTCTCATCGACCCGCGTGCAGGCTCTGTGATTGCGGTACGTGTGTGTGTGTGAGCGGGGAAGGTGGGCAGGTGGGGAGGGGTGGCTGACACAGGCATGGGGGGGTCACACAGGAGACGGAGTGCCACGCGGGTGCAAAGCAGACTCGTGTGCAGTTTCTGGGCAGTTCCGGTCGTGTGGTGACCACGGGCTTTTCCAAGTTCCGGGATCGGCAATTTTGCCTGTGGGACAGTGGAAGCCTGGAGAAGGTGCACACGGTGAACGTGGACACGTCGACGGGCGTGTTGATTCCGCTGTACGACGAGGACACGAAGCTGATGGTGCTTGCAGGGAAGGGGGACAACAGTGTGCACGTGTTTGACACGCTGGACAAGAAGCCGTGGACGGTGCAGGTGGCGAGTGAGGCATCGCGCAACGTGCAGGTCGGCGTTGCCATGATCCCCAAGCTGGCGTGTGACCACATGCAGGCAGAGGTGGCACGTGTGCTGAAGCTGACCAAGCAGAGTGTGGAACCAATCATGCTGCAGGTGCCAAGGAAGAGCTACCGCCAGTTCCACGACGATTTGTTCCCACCCACGTTTGCGGGCACGCCTTCGGTGGATGCCAAGCAGTGGTTCGCAGGGGAGACAGGAGAGCCCAACCTGGTGGACATTGTGGATCCCAGCGCAGGCGGCAATGGCGAGGCACAGGCCGAGGTTTCTGTGGACACGAGCTCGTCGTCGTCGTCGTCGTCGTCGTCGGCTGGTGCATCGTCGTCGTCGTCGTCGAGCAGCGGCGAAGTGGTGGCCGATGCCAAGTACACGGACAACAGCGTGCACCGAGTCCAGGACAGCGAAAAGGCAGAGCGTCGCCTGTCTGCGTCTGCGCTCAAGGCACAGAACATTGTGCGCAAGAGTTACTTCCGCCACGTGACAGGCAAGCTTGCGCGATCGGAAGAGTCATACGACGGGCTGAAGATTGCCACGTCGCAGGCTGCGGAGTCTCAGGGGATCAAGGTGAACAAGGAGTTCTTTGCGATCCCATGGGCCGGAGGAGGCGGCCAGCTTGGCGTGTTCCCTTTGAGCAAGCCCGGGCGACTGGAGACCGGCGTGAGCGTGATTGCTGCGCACAGCGCCCCCGTGACGGACTTTGACTTTAACCCTTTCAACGACCACATGCTGGCGACGGCGTCGGAAGACGCCCATATCAAGGTGTGGAACCTGCCTACGGGAGGCCTGGGCGAACAGAACCTGACAAACGCAGCGATGGACCTTCAGGGCCACCAGAAGCGTGTGGGATTGGTCAAGTTCCATCCGCTGGCGAGCGACGTGCTTGTGAGCAGCTCGAACGACGCCTGCGTCAAGGTGTGGGATCTGGAGAGTGGCGACGAGAGGCTGACGGTGTCACTGTCGGACGACTGGGACAGCGACGCGGTGGTGTACTCGATGGACTTTTCGTACGATGGCAAGACGCTGGCGACGGCGTGCAAAGACAAGGCGTTCCGCTTGCTGGACCTGCGCAGCGAAACGGTGGCCAGCGAGGTGGCACAACTGCACGACGGTAGCAAGGGGGTCAAGTTGGCGTGGGCGGGCAAGAACGAGCACAAGTTTGTGAGTGTGGGGTTCAACCGGTCGTCCGAGCGACAGCTGCGTCTGTGGGATGTGCGCAAGATGGACAAGGCGCTGGCGAGTGTGGACATCGACGTAGGCGCGGGCGGGATGCTGCCGTTCTACGACGAGGACATCAACGTGCTGTACCTGGGCGGAACGGGCGAAGGCATCATTCGGCTGTACGAGGTGGTGGACGACGAGGTGCACTTTCTCAACGCGTATACGGACAGCGGCAACCCGCAGATGGGTCTTGCGATGCTGCCCAAGGCTTGCAACGACGTGACGCAATGCGAGGTGGCGACTATCTACAAGCTGACGACGAAGGAGCTGCGGCCGATCCGCTTCACAGTGCCGCGTACGCGCAAGCAGTTCTTCCAGGACGACATCTTTCCAGACCAACGCACAGGCGAGCCTGCGCTCAGCGGCGCGGAGTGGCTGGAGGGCCAGGACGCTCTGCCGACGTACGCGAGCGTGCAACCGGAAGGGATGACAAAGCTGAGCGAGGCACCGGTGGAGGCTCGCAAGAGCGGCAAGTACGACTTTGCTGAAGAGCAGGCGAAGCGGGAGGGTGCAGCCAAGGAGCTGACTCGAGACATGGTCTTTGACAAGTTTTATTCGCAGATCCGCACGGCGGCAAACGACGATTTTGTGCCCGGTGAGGAGCTTGATGGAGTGGACGAGGATGAATGGGACGACGGAAGCGACGACGGATGGTGATGTGGAGAGGACGCGTGGTGGGTGATGTGGGAAGGGTTCAAAAGGGGATGCAGGTGGAAGCGCGGGAGGAGGCAAGGGAAGACGCAAGAGCATCCGCGAAACAAACCGATTGAATTCCACACAACCAGCTGAAACCATGACCAAGATTGAGATTGACAACGTGCAAGCACAGGCGCAGGAGGAGAAGGAGCAAGCAAAGGACGAGACGTCGATGGCCGCAGAGGAGATGGACACGGAGAACGTGGAAGCGAACGCGAACAAGGACAAAAAGGTGAGCGAAGAGCCTGTGATGGTTCTGTTGAAGGAGGACAACATCACCGGGAGCAGTGGCGAGGCTGCATGGAAGGACAAGGTAGGTGGCGTGCACCTATTTGGTGGAGGGTGTGGGGGTGAAAAGATGATTGCTCGAAATTGAGGCGGAAGGTGTGTGAAGTTGGGCGATCCTGATTGCGGTGACAGGTTCTCGGGAACTGCAGTTCCTGATCACTCACCCGGGCCGAGTCGTTTTTTTCGCGGTGGACTGACACACTTGCTGGGAGTAGGCAGACGAGGAAAAGGGGGAAGAAGGAGAGGAGAAGGACGCGGAGAAGGGAGAGGATGGAGATGTGAAGGAGGGAGCGGAGGTGGAGGAGGCGACAGGATCAAAGCGCAAGCGAGCTGATGCAGAGGCGGAAGAGACGGAGGAGACGGCGGTTGTGAAGGAGGATGGCGATGAGAAGGGGAAGGAAGAGCGTGGGGACAGCAGTCCTGCGGAAAAGGCAGCTTCGCAAGAGGTGGGCACGGAGGCGGAAGCAAGCGAGGGGTCGCCACCGAAGAAGCAGCGTGTTGAGAGCAAAGATGAAGAGGAGGACAAGGAGAAGGAGGATGAGAGCAGCAGCTCGGCATGAAGTAAAGGAGGGTGTGGAGACAAGCGGTGTTTACACGTTGCTTCCGTGCCACAGGCTCTGGTTCCACTTTGAGTTGTCGTCGATTGCGGAAAGGATGGTCCACACCTGTTGCGGAGGGTTTGCGTTGTTCTCCTGGGCACGCAGCCTGTGGTGGAAACGAGGGTGGAGGGATGCCGAAGGGGTGGGGGGTGTGAGAGGGCCAGCGGGGGAGAGGGGTGGCGGAAAAGACGGGGAAGGGGGGGTCCCGGGAATTTGGATCTTGGGAACCACGAAACGAAAAGGCAACACACGCACCAGCGTTGTTTGCGAGACACGCCAAACACAGGACCGTACTCGACGGCCAGGTCAAATTGTTTGAGGGTGGCCACATGCTTGGGTGCGAGCGGACGCTCGTCGAGTGATTGTTGGTCGTCCTGGGCGTCGTTACCGTTGGCTGGATTGTGGCGCGCAGGCGACGGGTCAGCTTTGCACAAAGGCGGCTGCACAGCGGAAGAAACGGGCGTAGGGCAGGCACAAAAGGCCTCAGCGAATACTAAACCTACCCTGGATGTTCTCATGGTCGACAAAGTTGGACTCGCCGTGCAGATCCGAGTCGTGGGGCACAATCTTGGGGGTGAATTTAAACTTTTGTGTCTTTTTGGCCGCGGGCTTGGCATTGCTAGAGGAGGATGAGTCTTGCGACGATTGTGTGGAGATGGAAGAGGCCGAAGCAGTGCGCTTGGCTGTGGCAGGTGAGCTCTCGAGGGCCTTCTTGGCAGTGGCGGAGGCTGAAGAGGAGGCCTTTGCGACACGCAGCTGCAGCTTGTTTCCGGAGCCGAAACTGAGGGTGGACTGCTTCCTCTTTTTGTCTTTCTGGTTTACATCCACACTCTTCATATTTGCGTCGACCTGGACGACGGACCTGGCTCGCTGGCGCTTGCTCATTGGAACGGAGGGGGTGGCGTTGTCGTGTTGGGTCAGGCGCCGCAGAGACCACAGCAATTCTCCCTTTGTCATGGCCGGGTCACACAGCAAAGGCAGCAAGGGCAAGAAGGGCAAGGGCAAGGGCAAAGGCAAGCGCCTGAACAAGCGTGAGCAAAGGCAGCTGGAGCGCGAGAAGGAACGACAGGATATCAAGCGGCTTGAAGAACGCATTGCGCTGGAGGCACCTGCGCCGGGAAGCACGCCTGTGACAAGCACAAAGGACACGGATTCGTACGCAGGACCCAGCCGAGTGACGTATGGCAACGCGCGACACTTCCACGAGCTGCCTGTGAGCCAGCGGACGCTGGGCGGACTGAAGAAGCGCAAGTACCACAAGATGACGGACATCCAACGGTCGGCCATTGCACACGCACTGGCGGGGCGAGATGTGCTGGGCGCGGCAAAGACGGGCTCGGGCAAGACGCTTGCGTTTCTGGTGCCGGTAAGGAGCAAGGGAGCACGCATGTGCGGAATTTGGGACGCAGGTGAGGGCTGACACAAAACGGGGGGCCACTGTGGGCGGGAAACACCACACGCATGCTCGCAGGTGTTGGAAGTGTTGTACAGGGAACAGTGGACGAATCTGGACGGGGTGGGAGCGCTTGTGATCACGCCGACGAGGGAGCTGGCCATGCAGATCTTTGACGAGTTGCGGGTGGTCGGGTCGATGCACGAAAGGCTGAGTGCAGGGTTGCTGATTGGAGGCAAGGATGTGGAGTATGAGCAGGAGCACGTGAACGGGATGAACATCCTGGTGTGCACGCCGGGACGGCTGCTGCAACACATGGACGAAACACCCGGGTTCAACTGCGACAACCTGAAGATGCTGGTGCTGGACGAAGCGGACAAGCTGTTGACAATGGGGTTTGAGCGCGAGGTGAATGCCATCCTTGGAAATCTGCCTGAGGAGAGGCAAACGCTGCTGTTTTCGGCAACGCAGACCTCCAAGGTGAGCGACCTGGCACGGCTGGCCTTGAATGACCCACAGTTCCTCTCGGTGCACCACGAGTCGCGCTTTGCGACGCCGACGAATCTGGAGCAGAATTACATGATTGTGGGCCTGCACGAAAAGATGAACACGCTGTTCTCGTTTGTCAAGTCGAACCTGAAGAAGCGGACCATTGTGTTTCTGTCGACGTGCAAGCAAGTGCGGTACGTGTCTGAGATGTTCCGCATGCTGCGTCCGGGAGTGCCGCTGATGTCGCTACACGGGCGGCTCAAGCCCAAGAAGCGTATGCTGGTGTACTACCGGTTCTGCGAACTGGACAGCGCGTTGCTGTTTGCCACAGACGTGGCGGCACGTGGCCTGGACTTTCCCGAAGTGGATTGGGTGGTGCAAATGGACGCGCCGGAAGACACAGACACGTACATTCATCGTGTGGGCCGCACAGCACGTGCAGGCGGGACGGGCAAGAGCCTTCTGTTTCTGCTGCCGTCGGAATTGAAGATGGTGGAGCGGCTGGAAGCACGCAAGATCCCACTGAAGAAGATCAAGCCGAATCCGAATCGGATGCGGGACGTGACGGGCAAGCTGAGCGCGCTGCTGATTCAGCAGCCGTCGTTCAAGATCCTTGCGCAAAAGTGCTTTGTGGCGTACCTGCGCTCGGTGTACAAGATGAAGGACAAGGAAGTGTTTGACGTGCATGCACTTCCGTACATTGAGTACGGCCAGTCGCTGGGCTTGTCGTCCACGCCGAATGTCCAGTTTGGCAAGAAGAAGGCGTCGTCGTCGACGGCGGTGGTCGAGGAGGAAGAAGAGGAAGTGGGGAGTGATAGTTCGAGTGATGGCGAGGCCGACGACGAGGAGGACGTGGAGGTGAAGGCCCCCGCGGTGACGGGCAAGAGGAACGCAAAGCTGGCTCGGCTTTTCAACAAGAAGAACACAGACGTGTTGTCGGAAGACTACAGGCGCATGCTGGATCAAGAGGACGACGACGAGGAGGATGATGATGATGAGGAGGATGATGAGGAGAGCGACGAGGAGAGCGACGAGGAAGAAGACGTGGGTGGCGTGTTGAGGCGGAAGAAGGGCAAGCAGCATCACGAGCGGATGGGCAAAGGGAACGAGAGCGATGAGGAGGATGATGATAGTGATGAGGATGATAGTGATGAGGAGGAAGATATGTTGGAGGAGCCACAGATCAGCAAGAAGCGGTTGGCAAAGATCAAAGTGAACCAATCGCTGGGCAAGCGGGTGATGTTTGACGAGGATGGCAAGGAGATTACGCCGTTTGAGAAGCTGACGCGAGAGCTGGCAGGGCAGCAGACGGAGGAAGAGCTGGCAGAGATGGAGAGAGGTACTGTGGCGGAGCGTGCACGAGCTCGCATGGCGGCCCTCAAGAAGCAGATGCACGAGGCGGACAAGGCAGACAGGAAGCGAGAGAAGCAAAGGGTCAAGGAGAAGCACAAGAAGATGAAGGAGAAGCAGAAGAAGAGGAAAGCGGACGAATTGAATGAGCCGGCCGGGACGCAGCTGGCGACGCTTGGCGGCGATGAAGAGTGGGTCAGTGCTAGCGAGAGCGATGGCGACGAAGAGAGTGAGAGTGACGATGAGGAGAGCCAACGAGGGCCGAAGCGCAGGCGGGTGGAGGAGAGTGCGAGCGAGAGCGAGGATGAGAGTGAGGATGAGAGCGAGGAAGAAGAATTGGAAGACTTGGAGGCTCGTGCGTTGCGGATGCTGCAGGGAAAGTGAATGGGAATGGATGGATGGAAGTTCGAATGATGTTGTTTGTACAGATTGGGCGTTTTTACTGCGCATTAGACGCTGCTGAGGCGCACTCGGCCCTTGTCGTCGGTCTGCTTCTTGCGTTCGTTGCGGTGAATGTAGAGGTAGGCCACGGCGGCGATGAGGAGAAGGGCAAAGACAATGCTGCCTGCAATGACACCTCCAAGACGAAGGGGCGTCCACCAGTTCTCTTCGGTGGGGGCGGCTGTGGTCTTGGCCGGGTCGGTGGTGGAGGAGGAGTCGTTGCCGCCATCGGAGAATGCGGATCCGGTGTCGAGGGGCATGGCGACACCGCCTGCTTCGCCAGCGACGGTGGTGCCGCTGGAGCCAAAAGAGTCGTCGCCCGTGGCGAGGATGTCAAACATACAGGCGCGCTGGAGGGCAGTGGAACCAGCCACACACTTGGTCTGTGCGTCAAGGACCAGAGAAGGGGAAAAGTCGGTCAGCTTGGCCGGCACAAACTCGAGATCGGCCACGCTGGAGGCGGAGGCGCCCGGAGCACGTGCAAAGAGCGAGTCGTCGTCTGTGACACGCCAGGACATGCCAAACTGGGTGCGAATCTGGTCTTGGGTGGCAGTTTGGATGTCGAGCTCGTTTCCGTCGGCATCGATGAGGTCGTCGGTGGGGTCGCCGTTGAAGTTGCCCAGGAGGCCCTCGCCGTTGCCTGCAAAGGGAAGGGGCACACGGACATGGATTTGCAGGTACTGAGTGCCAAAACCAGACACACGCAGGGTGGCTGTGACCTCGTGGCCCGTGGCAAAGTGAACGAGAGTGAACGACATGGAGCCACCGAGGCCCTTGAGGTCGCCCACGACGCTGAGGGAGCCCTGGCCGTTGTCGAGAGAGACTGAACGGTGGACATAGTCCATGTCGACGCCGTTGACCTTGACCAAGGGCAGGTTTGTGCCTGTGGCGCGCTCAAGCTGCAAGACATCGCCGCCGTCGAGCTGGACAGCGAGTGCAGCGTTGACAGAGGCACGTCCTGCCTGGACATGGCGTGTCTGCACGCTGAGACGAGTGTCACGGTAAAGCCAAAACTCACCGATGCCCTGCATGGAGTAGAACTGACCATCGAGAGAGAGGAAGTGGGGATCGCCGTAGGAAATGCCGGGGGCACTGAGCGAGTCGACGGTGGTGAGGATGGCACTGGGCTCGTCAAACCACACGGTTCCGGTGTGGTTGCGGAAGAGACAGACAACCTGGAAGGATGTGATGGGTCCACCGAGGGTGATGCTGACCTGCTTGTGTTCCCAATCGTGGGTCCCCGTGCTGAACGGAGCCACCTGGGACCACACGTGCTCACCCGAGGCATAACGGATATCCACGTAGATGGCATAGTTTGCGTCCTCGGTGCCACTGACGTTCTCGGCCTTGGACCAGCCGCCAATGAGCAGAGCAAGGGACTTGCCTTCGGGAGCGACCTGCTTGGAGGGATCCATGACAACGACCTGGAAGGCTCCCTTGCTGGACGTATCATCGGAGTTGCTCATCTTGAGTGCGCCTCCGCTGCCCATGCCGTCGCGGTCACCCTGGTCCTCTGTGTTGTCCGGCTGGAAGCCGTCCTTGAAAGCAATCCATCCGGTGCCCACGTCCATGTCTTCGTTGCGCAGCAGGTTTGCAGCATGGGTGGAGGCACAGCCAAGGGTAAAGTCGTCGAACCAGACCTGTCCGGTGATGTAGCGTGCGTTTGCATGGACCATGACGGCCTTGACGGGCTTGTCCGGGATGTGGTCGACGCAGCGCTGCTGCCAACCGTGGGTGCCGATGGCAAACTCGGAGTAGAGGCTGAAGACACTGGTGCCGTCGGTGTACTCGACGTCGATGTACACAGAGTAGTCTGCAGAGGGCAGACGTGTGCGTGTGACGACATCGACAGCCTTGCTCCAGCCGCAGACACCAAATGCCTCGGGCACGGTTTGGTTGAGTTCAACCCGTTGGAAGGCGCCGTAGATCTGGTTGGGGTCCAGGGCGGTGACCTTTGCACTGTAGACGGGGTGTGTGCGCACCTCGGCCACGGTTCGGCTGACGGTTGCGTCGAGTTCGTAGCCCAAACCGTTGGGCACCCAATGCATGGCACGTGTGTGCGGGGGCAGGCACAGGTTGATGGCGTTGGGCACCTGTGTGGGTGTGTCGAAGCCCGGGTTGAGCAGCTTGCCCTCGGAGGCGCACTGGTCGGCCACCAGGAGCACACGTGCGTCACACTCGCGCACAGAGATGCACGGAGTGTCGTCGGCGGAGAACTGGAGCAGGTTTGCGCCGCAGCGCTTGCCGGCGCGGTTGTAGCCACGTCCGTTCTCCAAGGCCAGGCAGGCGGTGCCCCACGAGGCCTGGGAAAGGGAAGCACGTACAACGGCGGTGTCTGGAGCGAGGCGCCATCCGGAAGGAATGGGCACACAGGCGTCCTGGCATCCGAGGTGGACGCTGGTGGGGTCCGCATTGTCCAGGGTGGCAAAGGTGTGGTTGCCAAACTCGAGGACGTTTGTGATGAGAGTGGCATTGAGGACAGGGATGTCATCGGGGCCTGCCTCCTCGAGGCGCTCCTGAGCCTCAACCTCGGCGACGGCGGCACCCATGGCCGGGTCCTTGGTCACGGCGACGTCAAAGAGACAGGCGTGGCGCAGATCGTCATCTTGGATGTCGCCACAGGCAGTGTTGGCCATGGTGCGCTCCTTTCCGGTGGCAAAGGGCGGCTCGGAGGCAGGGACGTAGTCTGCATCTGTGCCCTCGGGAATCGGGGCGTTGAAAAGGGAGGAGTTGCTGGGCACGGCCCATGTGGCGCCGTACAGCTGGCCCTGGGCACGCACGTATTGGACGTTGTTGGGGCTGGTGAGGTCGTTGGTGGAGTTGAAGTCGAGGCTTCCGCAGAGTCCTTCCGTGACGAGGTCGGCCTGTCCGTCTTGCTGACGCACGGTGACCTTGAGGTCCATGACGCGGAAGGGAGCGACGCCACTGGCACGGATGTAGGCGTTGAGGGTGACAGGTGGGTACGGGGCAGTGAGGTCGAGCTGGAATTCCATGCGGGCGAGGTTCTTGCCACGGTTGCGCTTGCCGAGAGAGCTCATGAGGGGCACAGACGCACCTCGTTGGGTGAGGGAGATGCCCGGAGCGACCGCGAGGACGCCCATGGAGGCCGAGTCGAGGGCAATGGTGGTGAGCACGTTGTTGACGGTGATGGCGGGCAGTGGCTCGTGGTGTGCATCGATGGCGAGGACGGTGCCGTTGATGCTGACGGCGACGCGCTGGTTGGCAGAGGCGCGGTTGAGTCGGAAGTGGCGTGCTTCGATACGCAGCTTGGCCTGGGAACTTCCGGCCTGGGGCACGGTCTGCATGAGGACGTGGTCGCCAAGACCGTAGTAGTTGTAGCGGACGCCGTCAAAGGTGGTGTAGTGGGGATCGCCAAAGGCACGGCATTGGCCACCTCGGTTCTTGGTGGAAACAGGGGCGGCACGGCGGAGGAGGACGCGATGCTGACAGTCGCGAGCAGCATAGAGGGAACCAAGGTTGAGGAGGGCGTTTGCAGCTGCGCAGTTGCGCTTGCCGCTGCGATGGACACTCTTGCCGTCGGCAAGGACAAAGCAGCCACGAGAGCCAAAGCGAGCAAAGCGAAGGAAAGAGCGGGTGGCGTCATCGTCGGGGGCCACGGACCATCCAGCGGGCAGCTGGCGACCGGCGTTGTGAGCGCAGGAGCCCGAGCCTCGTGCGCCGACCTTGTCATCGCTGAGAGAAGCCCACTGGAAGCCCTTGGCCTCGCGTGTGTGGGTGAGACTGGTTGCATTCCACAGCCACGAGTCTGTGTCGCTGCCACTGGCCGGGGCGGTGATGAGGATGCGGCGGTTGCAGTCGGTGGGCATGTGCAGGCCGGCTTCGCTGGTGAGCAGGTTTGTGCCGCAGGCAGAGGCGTCGATGGTGCTGTAGGCGTTGCCGTTGGCCATGACGACACAGGAGGTGGCCAGCTTGTGCTTGCTGCCGAGGAGAGCAGCACGGTTTGCTGTGGTGTCGGCGGCGAGTTGCCAGCCGCCTGTAGTGGGCAGGGGCAGAGGCTTGCTCTGGCATCCGCTCTTGCTTGCATCGACGGCAGCGTTGTCCAAAAGGGCGTAGCGCAGGCCGTTGTGCACAAAGTAGTTTGTGATGGAGCGGGTGGAGCCATCGGCGCGGTTCTGGTCGCCTGCAGCGCCTGGCTGGGTGATGAGGTGACGCAAACTGTTGCCAGGGTCGCATGTGGCGGTGCTGTACAGATCGACGGCGGCGGAGGTGTCGATGGCACTTGCGGCAATGGTGCAGTTGCGGTCGGCCAGGTAGCGTGTGGTGGGCACGGCAGCGTTGCCTACCTTGAGGCAGTCTGTGCCCCAGCGGCCCATGCGGACGGCCATACGTGCAGCGGGGGTATCTGTGGCCAAGTTCCAACCTGTAGGGAGGACGTACTTTGCGCTGGTGTCGCAGGTGATGCGCTGCGTGTCAAAGGCGGCGCTGTCGAGGGTGGCAAAGCGTGTGCCGCCGATGTTGACAAAGGTGGTGATGGCGGATGAGCATGTGTCGAGGGTCCACACGTCGCCTGTCTTTTCGCCGTGGCCTCCGATTATGTACAGTTTGGAGCCGAGGAAGGTGGCGAAGGAGGAGCGGCGGTTGAGCATGGTCTTGCTCTTCCTGAGGGTGCACATGGTGAGGGGCGACCAGGTCTTTGTGGCCCATTCAAACTGCAGGATGGTCTTGCGGACCTTGCCCGTGGTGAGGCCTCCGTGGAGCCAGATGTGGGTTGCCGACGGGATGGTGGCCATCTGTGCGTGGACACGTCCCTTGGTCTCGCCTTGCGGGCCATCGTACCTGTTCCAGGAGAGGGACAGAAGGTTGAGGCAGGACATGACGTTGGGCTCGAGGGACTTTGCAAGTCCACGTGCGTCGGAAGAGGCAGCAGCGGCTGAGCGGCGGCCACCGTAGATGCACCAGTGGTTTGCTGGGGCGGCGGTGGAGGTGGCGTGGACGACAGGCGGGTGTGCGCTGTCTGCGTTTGCAGCGGTGAGGGTGCTCCAGGCGTTTGCGTTGACGTCGTAGCGGAGGGTGGTGGTGGCGTACCTGGACAGGTACTGGGTCCATGTGCGCTTGCCGTTCCTGCTGGTGCGTGCAACATGCTCCGTCTCTGCGCCCGAGTGCACGTAGATCGTGCTGGAGGCGACTGTGGAGACGTGCATCGAGCGAGCCACGGGCATCGGGGCCATGCGAGTCCAAGTCTTTGTGGACACGGTGTACTTCCACACAGACGACTGACGGGTCACATAGGAGCCACGGTGACCTCCCAGGACGATGATGTTGTCGGCGTCGACGGCTTCGGCGGTGGCAGCGAAGCGATCAAAGGGGGCGACTTCGGACTTGGGCAGGAGCTTGTCGAGGCCCCCGGTGAGCTTGGTGGGAGCAGGAGACGAGGGAGCGTACAGCTGCTGGGCGGTCTTGTAAAAGTTGAGCTTTGCATCGTCGTGGGTGCGGAGGATGCGGGTGGAAAGGTCGAGCGTCTGGATGGACGCCTTTCCGAAAAGAAAAACGGTGTTGCCGATGCGGGCGTAGGCGTAGTCGTACGCAGCGAGGTGGGTGTCCTCAAAGGTCTCCTCGCTGACCCAGGCATACTGGGCTGTGATACAAGGTGCACCAAGGGTGCGATGAGGTGTGAGTGGATGTGCAGGGCGAGTGCAGGGCGGATAAAGCGGTGAAGAGGGTTTTTTTCGCGCAAAAGCTTCTGGGCGATGGAAGGAAAAAAACGGCCCGGCGCAAAAACTTCCAACGGGTGTTGTCGGGTCACGTACCGGTCGTGGTGGATACAAGTGCAACCAGAAGGATTGCGATGGTGAGGCGTTGAGTAGTCATTGGGTATGAACAGGAAGATTTACAGTTGGAGAGGGTATTGATCCGCAGGGGGGGGGTTTGTTACAGGGTGGTTCGCGATCGGTGGAGAAGGATCCTCTTGGGTGGGCCGGCGCAGGTGCGACATCGTCGTTTTAAGCAACCCAGAGGGTGGTTGGAGGGTTGTGAGGTGTGGGGTAGAGTTGAAGTGTGTGGGAAGGGAGTGGGATGGGGTGGGCAAGAATCAGCGCTCAATTCTTCATTCGGGTGCTGCTCGGCTGCTCCGCTGCTCCGCTGCTCCGCTCATACAAACTCGTCGTATTGGGCATCGGCATCTTCGCCATCCCACTGAATGGTAAATGCAGAGACGGTGTTGAACATGATGGAGGATCCGAGATCGGGGACGGCCATGTAGGGGAAGCGCTTCTCGAGGAACTGGAGGAGCTGCTGGTCGGTGTCAAACTTGCGGAGGTAGGTCTGCTGAACGCCCACGTTGGGCATGCCGTGGGAGTCGAAGAAGAGCCAGGCGCCGCCTGCGAGCTTGATGGCAATGACGCTCATGCCATTGCAGGTGAGGACGAGGCCGTACGGAGCCGGGACCGAGACAGAGGCAACAATGTTGGCCAAGTTCATCTCCTCGGAGGAGTCTGTGGTACCTTGTTGCTCCTGGACGGTCTCGAGGGTGTTCTTGTAGGTTTCGCTGACGCTGGGAATGTCGAGCTCGTCGATGCCGAGGGTCCAGCCAAGGTGCATGTCGAGGCCAGACACAGGGTGTGCCTCGACGCCACTGCGCACCCAGTCGTCCATCATGTGTGGCGTGAGGAGACCGGATTCGCGGAGTTCGGTGAGGCTCATTTGGTCGGCGACCTGGGTGATGACCGGGCTGAGAAGGCCCATGGCTGCGTGGGCACTGATGGTGGTGCACGCAGAGCTGCCGTTGTCGATTTGGTACTGATTGATGTTGCCACGCATGGTCTGTGTCTTTGCGTCAAAGAGGGGAACCAGGTTTTCGAGGAAGGCCGAGTCGATGGTTTGCCACGAGTCGACGAGGTCCTGGACGCGCTGGGTCATGTTGGTGGAGTTGTTTTCGACATCTGCGTCCTGAGCCAGCTTGTGGCACTCTTCGAGCTCCTCCTTGATGGCGTAGAGCTGGGAGAAGAGCATGCCGAGGCGGGTCTCTGTGCTGCTGAGGAGGTCTGCACTGGAGAGGGCCTTGGCCTGGTCGGCATAGTTTGTTTCGAAGGAAGCGATCTGTGCGTTCTGTTGCTCCTCGTAGTGCTGCAGCCGTTCGCTGAGCTGGTTGATCTTGGCCTCGGCGACACCCGCGCGGAGGGAGGCGAGCATGGACATGATGGTCTGGTAGGTGTCTTCGTTGGGGTTTGTGATCTGCTGCAGGCTTGTATCTGAGCCGCTGCTCTCGCCGGCCTCCTGTGCCTCTGCACGCTTCTTGTCCAAGGCGTCGAGATCCTCCTTGCGCAGCTTGTTGGCCTGGACGGTGTGCTTCTTGATGTCTTTGAGAAGGGTGTCTGGGTCTGCAATGTCTGCGGCACTGTCTTGGAGGGCAAAGAGGTTTGCCATGACGTCGTCCCAGGTGATTTTCGGGGCGGGCTTGTTGGTTTGGCTTGTGAGGCCGAAAAGGTCTGCGAGCATGTCGATGGTGTCGCTGGTTTCCATGAGGAGAGTCTGAGACTGGATGAGAGACTCGTCCCAGGAGTCCTGGCTTTCGAGGAGGGACTGGCAAAAGGCACGTTGGCCGAGGAGGTGCATGACCCGCATCTTCATGGTGTTGATGGGGCCCAGGCGGCTGACGACGTTGAAGACAGACTGGGTAGACTTGCGCAGATGGGCCACCTCGGTAACAAGGGGATTCTGGGAGTCCATGGAGTTTGCTACGGGCACAAGGGGTCGTTGTTGTGTGAGTGTGTGAGGTAGGGGGGGGGGGGGGGTCAGGAGGAGGTGGTGGAATTGAGTTTCAGGAACGCAAACGCAAAACGTACTCTGGGCCAGGAGCCATTGCATGGTGTCGGACGGCGTGCGTTCGATGCTGTTGCCAGAGACGCCGAGCTGGGCAGCGCGTGTGGTGGAGTCGTCGTCGTTGCCGGTGCGGCCTTGGTTGCCAACGGAGTAGTTGTTGTTGGTGAGGCCAGGGAGGGATTCGCCAGGCATGACAAAGTTGATGCCTCCGCCAGCGTCGAGGACAACGATGCCCTGTGGATAATGGGGAGCGAGGAGTGGTGGGCAAAGGAAAAAGGTTGGCAAAGGGAGGGGTGTGCATGTGGAGTGGGAGGAAGGGGTGAGCTTGAGAGAGGCGTGGTGAGGGTTGGCATGGGAAACGAGTGCGAAGGAGCCCGCGGACGTACACCGCCAGATGGGATCATTCCCTGGTCGATGCCAATGTAGGATTGGCCATTGGTGGAATCGACGTAGTCACGGTCACGGCCGTCATTGCCGTCGAGGCTGCCTGTGTCGTCTTGTGTGTCGACAGAGTCGCCTTGGCCTCCAAAGTTGCCAAACATGGCTTCCTGCTCTTCGCGCTGCAAGCGCATGGCCATTTCGAGGTCCGACTCTTCCTGGTTGTCAGCCATGGTGGCTCGCGGGCGTAGGGTGGGGGTTGAGGGAGGGTGGGTGCGGGAGCGCAAGCGCTGGCGGTGCCAACAAAGGCGAGGCAGCGATGTTTGCACGGACTCGCACTGTGGCTCACTCTGCAGGAGCGTTTAGCGAGCAGTTGGCTCGGTGTGTGGAGCTGGAGAACGTGTGGACGGCGGTGGACGGGTTCAACTGTACGGGGTGCGCGCCAGACAACGCACGCGGGCTCAAACTGCGTTTCCATGCGGACACCGAGAGTGGACAGGTGCGGAGTGTGTTTGTGCCTGAAGAGGACCACGCTTCATTTCCAGGAGTGCTGCACGGGGGCGTTCAGGCGTTGATCCACGACGACGTTGCGTTCTGGACACTTCTGCACAACACGCGTCGCGCAGGACTAACTGTGCACATGAGCACAGACTACAAAGCACCACTGCGGGTTGGGCAGGCACTGCTGGCCGAGGGGACCCTGGGCAAGCAGGACACGGAAAAGGGATTGGTGACGATTGAAACGACGCTGCGCAACGAGGCCTTGGAGGTGTGTGCAACAGCCAAGGTTGTGTATGCGCTTGCACCGCCTGCAGTGTTTCGCAAGGTGGTTGGGCAAGCCGCTGGAGATGCAGTGGAAGAGGTGTTGGCGCGGTTGGATGAATGAAGCCCCAAGGGGAGTGGGTGGTGGTTGAATGGTGGAGACATTTCATGGCTTGGTTTTGGCACCCTACTCCTTGCTATACCGAGAGGGAAAGTGCGCCAGTGACCTGGAGGGCACTGAGGAGGACGTAGACAAGCCAGAGGAGGAGGAAGAGGACGGTGGTGGCAATCTTGAGGGTGCGTGGCCCGCCAAGGGCACCACCGGCAATGGAGCGGCGGAGGACAAGGACAAAGAGGCAAATAATGGCGCAGACGGCAAACACGGCGACGGAGAAGCCGAGAGAACCGCCAGGCACAATAAACTTGGATCCGTCGATGGCGTGGTAGATGGTGGCAATGGTCCACGGGAGGCCGAGACCGAGAAAGACATTGACACTGTTGCTTCCTGTGACGTTGCCGACACTTGCATCGGCGGTGTCCTCCTGGACGGCGGCCTGCTTGCTGGCAAAGGTGTCAGGCAAGGAGGTGCCGAGGGCGACAAAAGTGATGGCGGTGATGGAGTCGGGCAGGCCGACGGTGCAGCCAAACAAGGAGGCGAGCTCGCCGACAATGGCGGTGACGGCGCCGATGTAGATGAGGGAGACGACAAAGGTGAGCCAGCCGCCGGCAATTTCTGTGGGCGGGATGGTGGCAAAGATGACCTTCCAGAAAAAGGTGAGGAAGTGCATGACGTAGTCGCTGGTTGCGGGCTCGAGTTTGTTGCCGTGCTCGTCGACGTCAAAGCCCAGGGTCATGGAATCTTTGATCTGTTCGCTCCAGGAGGAGTTTTTCAGCATGAGGCCCTTGCCGCGTGCAACGAGCTGGGCCATGACGTCGTCGACCATGCGAGAGAAGCCTTCGTCGGAGACGAGGGTGACGGTGACGATGTTTGTGCGTCCGACGCGTGCATTCTTGGGATTGGAGAGCTGGACGGAGAAGCGCTCGTCGCGGCCGTTTCCCTTGTTGACATTGTGGCAGCGTACGCGGATGGTCTGCTCGGGTTCGCCGCGGCTGGGAAAGACGAGCGAGCCCTCGGTGGGTTCGTAGCTTTGGCCGGCCTTGGCCGAGCCGTCGAGGGTGCGAAAGTCGACAAAGGTTTGCAGGTCGGTGGCACCGACAAGGCGAACCTTGATGTCGACGTCGGCCTCTTCGTCGTAGCAGTAGACGGTGGACTCGACAAACTCGACGGTGGGCTCTGCGTCGTCGTTGAGGATGATGACCTGGACGGCGCGGTTTTGGCCGATGGTTGCGCCGCCTTGTGCGTTTGTGAGGTAGATCATGAAGCTGTCGTCCTCTTCAAACACCTCGTTGTCGACAATGTCGACAAAGATGCTCTGTTGGACCTGGCCATCCTCAAAGACCAGGGTGCCTTCCTTGGGCACGTAGTCCTCGCCGGAGACGGCGGTGCCGTCCTCGGTGAAGTAGTCGACAGTGACACGTCCGGTAACCCCGCCCTGGCGCGCAACAACGCATTCGACGGGGCCTTCGTTTTCGTAGAGGCTAATGGAGTTGCGAAGAAAGACGAGGGTGCCGTTGACGTCGTTGATCTGTTCGGCGTCTGCCTGGACCTCGGAGCGCGAGCGGTTGAGGACAGACTCGAGGTGGAGGCGCTTTGCCTCTTGGCGCTCGTGCGAGTCTGTTTTTGTGGAGATGACGCGGCGCTGGCCTGTGAGAGCGCGGATGGCGTTGCTGTGGTACACGGCGCGAGAGGCGCCGTTTTGGTTGAAGATGGCGTCGCCGAGGCGCTGGACTGTGGTTGGATCAGTGACATCCTTGATCTGATGGGAAGCTTGCAGGTTGCGGAGAACGCCCTCGAGCTGTTCTTTGGTGATGACTTGGTCCATGTTGTCGGCTGTGCGCCAGTTGACGTTGAGGATGGACGGGGAAAGAGAGTCTTTTGCGTCGTCGTCGTCGTCGTCGTCGTCGCCGTGGTGCGCAGCGGCGTTGGCACTGCCTGCATCTGTGCCTGCCAAGACAGGGTGTGTGTCGTCGTCGCTGTCGGCAGGTGCGGCTGGAGCGACGCGAGTTGGCTTGCGTCGCCACCAGGAGCGGTCCTGGGCGTAGGCGAGGGCAACGAGGACAGGAAACAGGCCAAGAGTGATCAGAGCTTCTTCGAGGGTGACCTCGTCCGGAGTCCAGTAGAGGAGGACGACGCAGAGCCAGAGGTAGGCGAGAACTGAAAAGGTGGCGGTGATGAAAAACACACCGACATCCTTGATGCGGCGGACCTGTCCGTCGGGAATAGAGTAGACGCAGATGGCAGTGATGGCCAAGAGATTAAAGGCGGCGGAGCCGACAATGGTGCCTGGGCCGAGTTCACCTGCAGGGCGGCCGAGGTTGCTGACGGTTTCAAAGACCGCAAGGAGGATCTCGGGGGCGGAGGAACCGAGGGCCATGAGGGTGAGGTTGGCCACGGTCGGATTCCAAAAGTAGGCCTGAGGACGGGAGAGTTAGCGAGTGGTTTCTGGATTTGGGAAAGTCCGTTTCGGGCGGCATGCAACGGGTCGGCGGAGAGCGTGTGGCGAGGCATGGAAGAGCTGTGCGCGGTGACAAGTGGGGCAGGGCGGGTAGGACAAGGGGGTTGCGTGGGGTGTGGGGCTGGTTCGGCTCGGGAGGGGTGTGTTTTTTGGGGGGTAAAGGGCGCGAGAGGGAGCTAATTGGCCGTTGGGAGCCCAAAGGTGGAGGCGAGGGTGCTGTGTGGTGTTTGTGGAAAAAGAGCGGACGTACAGTGGTCTCGTGGACGTTTCCGTCCTTATCGACACGGCGGATGACACGTGTCTTGCTGGTGATGTGCTCGATGGCCGACATAAAGACGTCTGCGACGATGGCGACGCCGAGGAAGCAGTACAGGAGGCCGGCGAGGTAGAGGACAGCACGGAGCTCAATGGGGACCATGGTGACGGCAATGGGAGTGAACCAGGAGCTGGAGCAAATGCGTGCGGACGACGGGTAGACCTCGTAGACGGTGCCGAGCGGGGAGGCAGTCTTGATCAGCTGGGAGGTGGAGTTAACCACGGCATTGTCGAAGGAGCATGAGGAGGTGGTGGAGTTTGTGTTTGCCAGGGCAATGGATGGGAGGAGGACGATGACAAAGAGAAGAGCCAGACCGAGGGAGCGGGGGGATGGCATGATCGAGGGGGGGGGGGGGTTCGGTTGGTTCAGTCTGTTCAGCCAAAGTTCATTGTGCGCATCTTGAGAGCCACCTTGCCACCCACGCGGGAGCTGCTTGAGCTTGCGCCGGTGGTGTTGTCGAGTTGGACGTGCGGGGGAATGTCTGGGGTCAGCATGAGGTCTGCCTTGACACGTTCTTCGGGGGTGACACGGCGGCCGTCCAGCTCCTGCAGGGTGGGCAGGCGTGTGAGAAGGGTGGCGCGGTAGAGCTGCTTGCGTGCAACGGGGTTGCCAGCCATGTTGAGCTCGACAACGGAGGGAAAGTCGAGCTTCTCGACCTCGGCGAGGTCGACGATGCGGTTTGTGCCAAGGTGGACGTAAGCGAGGCGGTCGAGGCCTGAGAGGCCGTCGAGGGTGCGAAGACCGTTCTCTTCGAGATGGAGTTCCTGGAGGTTGAGGAGATCGGCAAGGCTGTGGTCTTCGAGGGAGCGGATGCGGTTTTTGTCGAGGACGAGCTCGCGGAGCTGACCAAGGCCTTCGAGGCCGTCGACGCGTGTGAGAGAGTTGTCCTGGACGTGGAGGACGCGGAGGCTGTGGAGGCGCTCAAGTTGGAGGGCAACAAGGTCTTTGACCTGGTTGCCGGCGAGCTGGAGGACCTCGAGCTTGGGGAGACGGAGGCCTTTGCGGCCAAAGTGCTCGATGCGGTTGCTGTTGAGGTGGAGGACAACGAGAGAGGCGACACGTGAGAGGGCAGCGACGTCTGAGAGGAGGTTGTTGTTGAGGTTGAGCTCGCGGAGGCTGACAAACTCGGAGGCCATGGAGTCGGGGAGCTCGCGGAGCTGGTTGCCGCCGAGGTCGAGTTCTGTGACGAGTTCAAAGTTCTGGTGGCCAATCTTTTCGGCGAGGAGGTCGAGGGTGAGCTTGCCAAAGTAGGTGTTGTTTGCGGCCTCGATTTCGTCGGTCTCGATGCCGACGCCGTCGAGGACCTTGAGACTGGAGAGGTGAAAGACGGCGTAGCCTCGGTACTCTTGCTCGCTGCATACGGGGTTGCCCATCATGTCGAGGATGATGAGCTTGCGGAGGTTCTTGAGGACGAGGAGCTCCTTGAGGGAGTAGATGTTGTTGTTCCCGAGATAGAGCTCCATGAGGGAGACGAGATGCTCCAGGCCCTGGAGGGAGTAGATCTGGTTGTCCTCAAGGGAGAGTTGTGTGAGGGCGACAAGGTTTTCGACGCCGGTGAGGGTGGTGAGGCGGTTCTTGCCGAGCTCGAGACGGCGAAGGCGGGTGAGGGTTTCGAGGCCCTCAATCTTGCGGATGTTGTTCTCCTCGAGGATGAGTTCCTCGAGGTGCTTGCAGTTGGCAAGACCCTCCATGGTGGCGATTTCGTTGTCGCAGAGAGAGAGGCGTTTGAGGGAGACGAGGCGATCGAGGTTCTGGATCTTGCGTGCGCGGTGATGGTCGAGCTCGAGGACAATGACGCGACGCCACCAGTCCTTGGAGTCGCGGGAAGCGCCGACTCCAAGGGCGTTTGTGGTGGAGGTTTGGCGGACGCTCTTTGGCTTTGTGAGGGAGGCGTGGAACTGGGGCGAGGTGAAGGAGTGGTCACGGATGACGGCGGAGGTGAGGACTGAGGAGGACTCCATGGCGACGGCGACTTCTTGTGCGTCGACGTCGATGCCGTCGAGGCGTACGAGCTCCTTGAGGCGGCGGAGGACAAAGAGGCGGTAGCCTTTGACGGCGGTGACCGGATTGTTGCGGAGGTCGAGGTCTTGGAGGAGGCCGGCGTACTTTTTCACATGGTTGAGCTCCTCGATGCGTTGGATGTCGTTTGAGTTTAGGTTGAGGGAGCGGAGGTTTGGGTTTCCGCGGAGGCCGTCGATGTGCTTGATGTTGTTGAAGGAAAAGTCTGCGGATTCGAGGAGGTGAAGGTCGTCGAGGCCTTGGATAGCGACGAGGTCGTTGAAGGAGAGGATGAGCGTTTTGAGGTTGATGAGGGAGCCGAGGTTTTCGAGCTTGGCGATGCCGTTGCCGTGGAGGTTCAGGTAGGTGATGTTTGTGGGGAGGATGTCTGGGTACATGCGCTCGAGGAGGGAGTCTGTGAGCTCGTAGATCTTGGGGCGTTTCCAGAGGAGGGGCAGTGCGTTGCGAAGTTCTTCCTCGACCATGTCGCTGCCTCTGCTGCTGGGTTGGCAGATTTGCTTGAAGGAGTCGAGCTGGCGTTCGATGGCGCTTGTGTCGATGGAGTCCATGATGGGGGTGGAGGTGGTGGTGGAGGAGGAAGAGGAGGAGGATGAGGAGGAGGAGGTGGTGACGTACTCGTACTCGACCATGTACTCGGGGAGGACAAGTTCGTGGTCAAAGACGTACCAGGTACGCTGCTTGCTGTTGGAGCTCTTTGCGTTGAAAACACTGTGGAAGCCGTCGTAGTCGTCGGGCAGGACGCGAGGGTCGTCGAGAGTGTCGTCAAGAGGAGCACTCTTTGCGAGAAAGACCTTTGTGATGAGGAGACGCTTGACAGGTTGGTCTGTGTAGTCTTTGGCGTCCATGTGGGGGAGGTCACAGCCGCTGAGGGAGTTGAAGAGTTCGACGGCGCCGTGGAGGCCCATGTCTGCGTACTCGTCGGCTGTGCGGAAGCCGTCCTCGACGATGCGTAGGAGCTCGCTGTCGTCCATGTCGAGGCGCTCACCGTAGAAGAGATACTCGAGGAAGCGCTTGTAGTGGGAGTCGCGTACGTCGACGAGTGTTTGGAGCTTTGTTTCGAAACGGTTGCGGAGGAAGCGGTTGTGGATGCGTGTGACACGTGTGACGCGTACGTCCACGACGCCGTGGCGGGTAAACTCGCTGGCGTAGAAACGAGACTTGAGGAGGTCGACACAGGAGTCGTACCAGATGTCGCCGGGCTGGCCGTCCTCGAGGCGTATGTTGCCGCCGGTTTCAAACTCGACGACGAGGCGGCGTATGTTTTGGTCGCTGATTTCCATCATGGCGTCCTTGGCGAGGCGGAAGGCGCGGCGGATGTAGTCCATGTCGGCCTCGTTTGTGGTGACGGCGTGCTGGACACGAGCAAGCATGGAGCCAGCAAGCTGGAGCTCCTGGTCGAGGTTTTGGACGGGCACCTCTTGGTGTGCGTCGTCGTACTGCCAGACGTGGACTGCGTTGTCGCGTTCGCCGAGGAGCCGTTGGATGTCGCGGAGGCGGCGCATGTTTGTGGCAAGGCGCATGGAGAGGCGGCTGAGCTTTGTGTCGAAAGCGTCGTTTGCGACAGAGATGTAGCTTGTGGTCATGCGCTTGAGGGCTTTGATGCGCATGTTGTAGTACATCTTCTTCTTGAGGTAGGTGGCCTGGGCGAGCTGCTTGGAGTCGTCGGAGACGGAAAAGGCGTCGAGGGTGTCGAGGTGCTGGAGGTGGCAGAGGACATAGGTCTGGTAGTGGCCGAGGAGGCAGACGGGATTCTCGCCAAAGTGGGGGTCGTTGAAGGCGAGGTCGCGGAGCTTGGGCAGGCGAGTGAGGTGGAGGATCTCCTTGAAGGAACCGATGAGGTTGTCGCTGAGATTGAGTTGCTCGAGCTCTACGTTGTCGTTGAGGGCGTCGCCGATCTCGCGGATGTAGTTGGAGGCGATCCAGAGCGAGCGAAGGGAGCGGAGGGCGGCGAGGGAGGGGAGAGAGGTGATGCTGTTCTGGTTGAGCCAGAGGATCTGGAGAAAGGGCAGATTGTCAAGGGACTCGATGTGGGAGATGTTTGCGTTGCATCTGGGAGGTGGGGCGGCGACGGGGTCAGTCGGCGCCAAAAAACGGCTGCGGGGCGCGGGCACAGAGGCTTACATGTGCAGAGTCTTGAGGTTTGTGAGGGCGTGGAGGGATTGGATGCGGGAGATGTTTGTGTCGATGAGGGAGAGGGTGCGGAGGTTTGTGCAGGCTTGGAGCGGGTGGAGGGTGTGGAGGTCGGGTTGTTTGACGACGGAGAGGTTGAGGAGGGCTGGGAAGTGGTCAAAGGGTTCCAAGGAGTCGAGGTTTTGGTTGAACATTTCCAGGGATTGGATTTCATGGATGCGGAGGACAAAGAGGTCTTCTTTGATGCCGTTTTCTTCGCACTGAGGGAAAAGGGGGGAAGGGGGGGGGGGGGGTTAGAGCGGGTGGTTGGTGGGGAGGGGAGGGGGGAGGGAGGAGGGAGGGAGGGGGGGGAGGGAGAGTGCATACAATGCGTTTGAGGAGGGGGTCGGAGTTGTAGATGTGTTCACGTGCTTCTTGGCCGGCTTTGGAGCGGGAGGATTTGAGCGAGTCATCGAGGAGGGAGGAGGAGGGGGTGGAGGGGGTGGTTGTGGAGGGGGTGGTGGGGGTGGTGGTGTGGGTGGAGGAGGAGGAGGAGGAGGAGGATGAGGATGAGGATGACATTGGGTTGTGGGGAGTGGCGCAGCTGCGCGGGGAGAGGCAAGGGACTTGCGGAGGTGGGGATGCGGTGCGAGAATTGTCGGTCGACGCGGTTTGTACAGTCGGACCAGGGGTTCCTGGTGTGTCAGGAGTGCGGTATGCAAAGCCAGGAGTTTCGGGAGGAACAGGATTTGGCGTCGACACCAAACACAGGGGTGAGGACATACAAAACGAACGAGAAGAAGACGCAGGCATCGTTGAGTGACGAGGCACTGGCACAGTGCGTGGTGTACGCGTTTCAGCATCTGCTGCATGCACAGGGGGTGCAGGTGCAGAGGTTGCTTGCACACACGCAGCAGCAGGCGTCGCTGGCAGCGTTTCCAGAGACGCTGAGGAGGATGTGGACATGGTATGTGTCGCATCTGTGTGCGTACCACGTGGAAAAGGGGAAACTGCAGCGAGAGGCACCGATGCACCTGCGGCAGATGGCGGCAGGGATGGAGCTGGGCCAAGCGTTGACGGAGGAGGAGGCGAGAGAACTGGTGGAGGAGGCACGGAGGCAGGCAGGGTCAAGCACAGGCGGGAGTTTGAGCTCGAGTTCGAGTTCAGGGTCTATCACGCTGGAGGAGGCAGAGGAGCAGCTGTTTGACGAGTTTGAGTCGCAGGGGACGATCTGGTTGAGCGACGAGGAGGCAGAGGAGGCAGGGGACGGGGAGCAGGGCCCGACGATGACGCGGTCGGCGAGCTCAAACACGCTGCGTGTGGAGATTGGGGCCAAGCGGCCGCGTACGGGGTCGCGGCTGCAGGCAAGGCGGCGGAAAAGGAGGGCGCGGCGGATGGCTCATATCAACCGGCAGGGAGAGGTACGGTATTCGATGAACAATCTGGTGCTGCGGTGCGAGTTTGCACGTGTGGGCCACGTGGGCAGCGAGGAGCTGGTGTCGTTTGAGGACGGGAGCGGATACGGGAGCGGGTGGCAAGGGCGGCTTCAGTGGGCGCAGGAGTTGGACGAGCTGGAAGTGCGAAAGACAAGGGCGTCGCGACCGCTGAGCCTGGTGACGAACTTGGTGCTTTTGTATATGGCGGCGAGGCACGTGCGGCTGCCGGTGCTGCTGTCGGATCTGATACGGTGGGCCGGGAGGAAGCAGGTGACGTACGTGGACGCGCTGGAGCAGCTGCCGAGCTCGCTGAGGTTCCTGCGATCTGTGGCGGCGTGTCCGTTGGTGCCGTCGTACCTTCCGTCAGTGGCGCTGCTGCAGGAGGAAATGCAGATGCTGCAGAAGCAGATGGGTCGGCGGCTGCCGGATGTGCACGTGACGATGGCGCTGACGCGGCGTGTGTGTCTGTCGCTGCGTGTGCCGAGTGCACACAACGTGCAGTGCATCACACAGTGGCTGTACGGCAAGGTGGTGGGGAGGCAAGGGAAGGAGAAGCGGTGGGAAGCAAACCGGACGCGGCAGCAGGAACTGAGGTGGATTGCATGCTGGATGTTTGCGTTGCGGATGGAACTGTCGGCGCAGCAGTGGGAGGAGTGGGCGGGCCAGTGGGCGGCGCTGCTGCGGTTGTACACAGTGCACTGGAACGCAAGTTTGAACGAGGAGCTGCTGGCGAGCTTTGCGGTGAGTGACCCAAAGATCGGGCATGTACAGGAGGTGCTGGATGCACATCTGGGAAGCGGGGAAGGAGCAAGTGCGGGTGGAGGGAGTGGTGTGACGGGAGGCAAGGTGATGCGCGGGGCGGCGAGGAAGGGGACGGTGATGTGGGTGTTTGAGAGCGGACAAGACGGGGCGGGGGCGCTTGCAGAGTGGATGGAGCGGCTGGTGGAGTTTGTGCACCATGTGTTTGGATGGAAGGGCAAGGACGTGGCGGCGATGTGTGCTGTGGTGGACCAGATTGCAGTGCGGTGTTCGCGGGAACGGGAGGAATGAAATTGGGCTGGGCAAGTGTGGTTGTGCTGACGTGTGTGCTGGTGTGCATGGCGAAACCAGGGACGCACACGCACAAGAAGAGAGTGAGTGCGACGGAGGCGTTTGTGCAGTGGGGCCGCGCGCAGGGGGTGGTGATGGACGGCTTGAAGATATGGCAGTATGGAGAGGCAGGGCGTGGGTTCCGATGCATGCGGGACATTGCAGCAGACACGGCGGTGTTGCGGGTGCCATTGCATCTGGGATTTACGGTGGAGCGTCTGGCAAACACGTCTGTGATGCAGGCAATGCAAGGCGGGTCGGACAACTTTACAGACACGGTGCGGATGGCGGCGTGGCTGCTGAAGGAACGATATGCGGGGGATAGGTCACGGATTGCAGCGTACATTGGGGTGCTGCCGACGGCGTACACGAGTCTGGCGTACTTTGAAGAAAAGCACTTGGCGCGCGTGCGGCGGCTGCCTGTGCACGCAGAGATGACGAGACGGCTTGCACGCATGCACGCACAGCATAGGGAGCTTCTGGAACGTGTGCGGCGCACCCCAGGTGCGTTCCTGGCCCCAGGAGTGTCGCGGAAGGAGCTGGGGGCGCAGTACGGCTGGGAGGATTTTCGGTGGGCGCTGACGACAATCCTGTCGCGGTCGTACAACACGCGGTCGCACCCAGAGCACCAATCGCAGCGGTTGAATGCACTGGTGCCGTTTGCAGACATTTTCAACCACGATGCGGCGAACGACGGGCGGCATCTGCTGAGTGTGGACTTTCGGCGGGGGCATTTTGTGATGGAGAGCGAACTGCTGTGCAAGAGGGGTGAGCAGTTTATGGTGTTTTACGGACAGAAACCGAACGAGGCGTTGATGATCACGTACGGGTTTGTGGATGCGGAGAGGAACGAGTACGACCGGGTGGAGGTGGAGCTGGATGCTGTAGGGATGGTGAACGAGGAGAACCGGGCAATGCTGGAGCAACACGGGTTGTTGAAGAAACGATTGTGGCTGTTTGAACGGACAATTGCGCCGCGGTTGCTGACGACGATGCGGATGAATGTGATGGACGACGACGAGCTGGACAGCGGGGAATATTTGCGGACGCTGGATGACCAGCCGATTGGCAAGGCCAACGAAGTGAGGGCGTTGAAGGCGGTGGTGGCGTTGGTGGATGCTTGTTTGGAGAAGTGGGGTCTGGAGGAGGCGGCGGGGGAGGAGGCAGGCAGTCTTGACGCGATTGAGGAGCAGCTGGTGAAGCTGGTTGCAACGCGGAGGGCTGTGTTGATGGGAACGCGTGCGTTGGCAGAGCACTTTCTGCAGTTGGTGGAGAAGGCTGTGTAGAGACGGCGGCGCGAGGCGTTGCAGGAGAATTGAGAATTGAGAAGGGGAAATGTCGCGAGTGAATACACAAGCACGCGCAGTGGTGAAAACAGTGAATGTACAGGTGTATGCGCATGGTCAAGGGCATCCGACGACAGTGGCGGCACCAGTCGGAGGGTTTTTGATGGATGCGTTGAGGGATGCCGGGTTGCCAGTGGAAGGAGCGTGTGACGTGAGTTGGAAGAAGGGGGAGGGAGGGGGGGGGGAAGGGGAGAGGGAGGGTGGGGGTGGGGGGGTTGGGTACGGGGGGGGGGGGACGGGAGCTGACACAGGGTCTTTCAGGGGTCGCTGGCTTGCTCGACATGCCACGTGTATGTCCCGGACGAAGTGCAGTACGCAAGTCTGCCCAAGGCGACTGAGGATGAGGAGGATCTGCTGGATATTACGCACGAGATGACGGAGTCGTCAAGGTTGTCGTGCCAGATTCCGGTGACGAGGGACATGGACGGTCTGACACTGAAGTTGCCGGCAGAGATTGTCAACTTGGATGTGTGAGAGTGATTTACTGTGGTGGGGAGTTGGAGGATGAACGTGGCCGCTCGGCAAACATGAGGTAGTTGATGTCGAGGTCGTCTTGGTCGAGGCGCCAGCGGTTGACGATGGCACCTGCAGCAGGCCCACGGCGGACAAGGTCGCGCAGGTTGGCAGGGGTGTCGTAGACAAGGCCACTGCGTGAGGTGACGGAGAGGTGGGCGGTCTCGAGATATTCCTCGAGCTCGGAAGGCTGTACAAACTTGCTCCACTGGTGGCTACCGGGCTCGGCAAAGCCGAGGAGGTACTCGGCAGCAAGGACACCGAGGAGGAAGGACTGTGGGGTGCGGTTGAGGGTGCTGACGGCAAAGCCACCGCCGGGGCGGACAAAACGGGCGGCCGTGTGGACAAAGGCACGAGGGTCGGGCACGTGCTCGATGACCTCGAGGGCGGCAACAATGTCGTAGGCATGCTCGTGCTGGTCTGGTTCGTCGTGAAGGAGGTCGTCGGTGGTGGTGCAGCGGTAGTCGATTTTGCCGGCGAGGCCAGAGTCAAGGGCGTGGGTCTGGGCGACGTGGATCGAGGCTTGGGCGGCGTCCAGAGCAACGACGTCTGCGCCGAGACGTGCTGCACTCTCTGCGGTGATACCTCCGCCGCAACCGATGTCCAGGAAGCGCAGGCCGGCAAACATCTGCGGATCGCGGACGTCGCGGTCGAGCTGGAGAGCGACGGCTTCTTTGATGAAGCCCATGCGAAGGGGATTCATCTTGTGGAGCGCTTTGACCTCGCTGTTGACGTTCCACCAGCGGGAGGCCATGGCGGCAAATTTGGCGACCTCGGAGGGGTCGAGGTTGTTTTTGCGCGACATTGGCCAAGTGGTGTGATTGGTTGGTGGCATGTCCGAGGCTGAGGCTGCTGAGGGTAAAGGGGGTGTGCAAGAGGAGAAGAAGAAGAAGAAGAAGAAGAAGCGAGTGCGGCGGCTGGTCACGGTGGTGATCAACGGTGTGGAAAAGGTGATTGATCTCGACGCGGGCGAGAAAGGAAAGGTGTTGGAGGAGGGCGAGGGGGAAGGAGAGGGGGAACAGGAGGAACAGGAAGACGTGTATTCGCCCGTGTGCACCGTGGAGGAGTTGGAAGCCGCAGGGAGGCTGGAGGCAGAGGTGGAAGGAGTCAAAGTGTTTTTGCTGTGGGTGGACGGCCAGGTGCACGCGTTGAATGCGGTGTGCTATCATGCAGGAGGGCCGTTGTCGGAGGGCAAGCTGGTGGAGATCGAGGACACGATGCTGTGCATACGGTGTCCTTGGCACATGTACACGATCGAGGTGAGCAGCGGCAAAGGGTTGTATCAGGGGTTGGATGGCAAGTGGCAGAGCAAGGGGAAAGTGCAGCGTACGCACAAGACAAAGGTGGAAGATGGGGTGGTTCTGGTTGCACTGGGGAAGGAGGTGCGGCGGTGAGGAAAAATGTACGCGCGAGTTTCCCAAAGAGAACGTCAGCATGCGCAAGAGCAGCTCAGCGTGGTCGCAGATTCCGCTGGCGTCGCACGATGCGCGTATGGCGATGCTACTGCGGCTGGCGTTTGTTGTGGTGGTTGTGGGGTTCACGGTGTCGCAGGTTTTGCTTTTGCGCAATGTGGTTTTTGTGGACGCCGTTTTTTATGGCATTGTCGAGGGCCCGTTGGTGGTGCTGGTGCTGAACCATTGCTACGAACACAAGATGCCCGCAGGGACTTTGAGGTGGGTGCTTCTGCTCAGTTCGGCGCTGACGACGGTGTTTCCGCTCGCACACGCGGCCTTTGACGCGCCACGCGTTGTCGACTTGAACGGCCGGGCGACGCTGGAGTACACGCTGCTGGAGCGAATACCGAACGAGTACTTCCGTGTGATGGTGGGCGTGCTGATCATGCCTGCTGTGTTTGAGGCATGGTGGAGGAAACGCGAGAATTTGCCGACGTTGAGACGTTTGCAGAGCAGCGATTACCCGCTTCACGTTCAAGAAGCGCCAAAGGGCGAGGAGGGAGAGAACTCGGAATCCTTTTCGTTTGGGCCAAGGCCGCATGTGCATGGGCATGTGGACACAAAGATGTACCCGGTTATTGCGGCGGTGCCGCCCATTATGGTCACCGCAAGGGATGTGCTCGGCCCGCTCGGCGCATACCCGCTCGAGGTGGGCTCGGTGCTGATTTTGGTGCTGGCAACGATCTGGGTAGTGTGCATGTGGCTGGACCGCAACAAGGGGCTGCACTATAGTCGTTCCTATGCTGCGCTGACGGCAGTGACGATCCTCGGCGCACCGATCGTGCCGGTGATCGCCACGGCGGTGTCAAAAGAGGTCAGCGAGGAGCTGCAGCTTTTGGTGCTTTTCATTTACATGGTGATGATGTCTGTGATTGTGTACATTGTATGGACGGCGTCGCGTTTTGCGACAAACGTTTACAATTTTCTGCCGCCGCTTTTTGGCTTCATCATCGTGGACGATCTGTTCTCCAACGTGCTGTTTCTGCAAGCGAGTGCGTTTGACGTGGTTGCAATGCTCATGCTGTTCATTCTGGTGTCGAGGATTGTGCTACGCGACGCCGGTTATTTTGAGGAATGGTTTGATCATGCTTGGGAGAGATTTCGTGGACGAAGCGAAGCGTACACAGGGGAAGAGTCGGAGGCGGCGAGACTGCAGCGCAAGTGCATCAAGTTGAGGAAGTACGTGCTGTATTCGTTCCAGGATGCGTTGTCGGAGCAAACGGCAGACATTGTTCTGGCGGCGATGTTGATGAGCGATGCGTGGTTGGATGGCCCGTGTTTGCTGTGCCGCACGTCATCCGATGCAGAGTTGCTGCAGTTGCTGGCGCAGTTTGGGGTGCTCTTTGTGGTCAAGGTGGTCAGTGGGATGCTCGTCGTGAGGATGCTGAACAGGAAGCTGGAGCTGTACGAACAGGAGGTCAAGGAGTACGAGTTGAAGAACGGGAAGCTGCCGGGGATGTTTGCGGATTTCGATGTGGATAGAGATGAGCCACTGGTGCTGCAGTGTCATGCGGTGAGGAGGCAGCATCTTTGGAAGCATTTTTGGCTGTTCAGTGTGTCGGTGTTTGTGGTGACGCAGCTGGCGATTGCGACGGGGGGGAGGGTGAACAATTAGGAAGGGGGTTTATTGAAGGTGGAGGGTAATGAATCACCCTCCCGAACCGAATGAGCACGCTGATATTGGTTTTCAGGAAAGATTGACCCCGTGTGGGCCGATGTTCACCACTTCCTCCTCTGTTTCGGCGCCATTTCCCTGCTTCGATGGTGTCGCATCCACGTCATCTTTGATTTCAATCACGGGTTCGGCAGGCCCTGTTGACAGCGCGTGGGGTTCGTGAGAATCCCCTGATGCGGGCAAAGTCGTGTCCAACAATACGATCGTCTCGCTGCCGCAGGGTTGGACCTCCACAGCTGCGACGGCCAGGGGAATTCGTGCTGGAAGGAGGCTGTCCGGGCACCAGTCGTAGCGGTGGCACCACAGGCCCACCAATCCCATCCAACAGGCGACGCAGACAAATACAGGCAGAAAAAGGAACGTCCTCATTGTGGGATCCCCGTCCATGACGTACCCAAGCATCACCGAAAACGCAAGCTGGCAAACCCCATTGACGACCAGCACGCCCACAAGCGCGTACACAGTGACCGGTTGCTTTGGCCGGAAGCCTTCTGCATCGTAGTATGTGAGCATGCGCACTGCCAGGAAGATCTCACCTGCACCAACAAGCAGCATGGGACTCAGTGCTGCAATCCCCGAAACCACCCCCTCAAACCACACCAAAGTCATCACCAACTGAGTGGCAAACAAGGTTGTCACAGCGATCGACATGGCGAATAGCACCATGGCCCGTCGATCTTCCAGGGTCCGTTCCTCCACCGCAAAGAGCGACGAAAGAACTGCAAGGATGCTCACGCCAGCCATCACAAACAGCGGCACGAGCACCCTCACCGAACCATACAGTTGTCCATAGTCTGCAATCATGCCTGTAGCAGTCAACCCCAGGACCATGACGATGACTCCGAGACCAAAAGACGCGTATTGTCGCCGATTGGAGAGAGTTATGGCCCGCGAGTTGCCATTGGCATCAAGCTGCGCGTACCAGGCTTGGTGAAGAGCCTTTGCAACAACCAAAAAGAACACGGGTGCCAAAATCCACAGAGCAAACCACGGCGCAGCGATTGTTGCAGCTTGGCGGCCTGGCTCTGTGTGAGGTACCACGTTCAGCCCAAAGTACCCAGCCCCCGCCGCAACAGCCACCCATGCCATCAATGCAAACCAAACCAACCCCAGTTGCAACATGGAGCGACGCACTGATTCACTCTGCACAAAGGGGAATGTCGGATGTGGCCGGTCTCTCCATCCTGGATCGTCTGCAAAGCGAGTTGACGCGTTGGTGAGTCGATCTTGCTCAGAGAGGTAGCCTACGTCAACAATTCTGTCCGTATAGAAAGACCACATGCTTCCCAACAGATCCATGCGAGCGAGTTGGAAGCGGACGGAGAGCATGAGGGAGCAGACTGCGCCGATGAGAATTGGTAGCACGGCGGCATCTGCTCGCACCAGTCCAGCAAAAGCTAGGTGGAGGAGCGTGAGGAAGGACAAGGCTACCAACCACAGCAGTAGGTGGACAGCGCCGAGGTTAATCTTGCGCCCAGGTTGGTTTCCATGACCATCCACAGCAAGCGACTCCTTGCGTGCTCGCACGAAAAAGAACGTCATCCACGTGAACAGGATGTTGAGAGGCATGAGAACGAAGTATACCGGGACAGTGGTGGACTGCTCAGCGTTGGCGTTGAACAATATCAGTTGAGCAAAGGTGAGGCCAATGAGCAACAGCAAGCGGACAGCGATGCGCAGTGTGAATGCAATCTGCTCCTTCTGCGAGTTGTGTTGTGGATCGAGGGTAACAGAGGCACGCATGAGCACAAAGACGAACATCCAGACTAGGTAAACGTACGCTGGAACGAAAAGTGTGTCCGTGGGCACCTCCGAAGTGGTCGGAATGCATCGCTGACACAGATTGCTGTACGAGACCGACGTCGTTCCACTCCCACTGCTTGTGCGGGTCGGGTCGGTTGGATTCAGATAGCCTGAGCAGAAGCTGGACTGCTCTTCCACAACGAGCGAAACCGCGCGGCCGTTCCCAGAGGATGTGTGCGGCCTGCTGCTGATCCAATGGCGCCCAGAGCGCAAGCAAGCATTGAATGTCACGGCTTGTGTGGACGTGCTTTGCACACGATTGCCAAACTGCACCGTGTCGCGGAAAAGAGCAGAGGCAACCCCGATGGCAGCCCCGAAGCTCGTTCCTGTTGCATCCAAGCGCACCTGTACCGAGTGAGGATGGTCTAAATCTATGTACGAGAGGATCCGCGCAGAGATGGAGGAGGTCGTGGGCAACGTGAATGAGATCGCATTGCCGAACGTCAGTTTGCTGACCCCATTTGCCGGAAGAATGCGCACACCCACAGAACCAGAATCCACACCCAAGCTGTATCGTTTCCCAACATCTGACAGCGTGGGAGTGAACTGGAAAAAGTCGTCCAGGGTGTTGCTGCGTGGCTGGAAGGGCCAACTTCCGTTGGGGTGGGAGAACACCACGTTTTGCACGACATCTGTGGTCATGTTGACAATCGATTCCCCCACGTCCTTACGGAACAGACGTATTCCAGATGATGAAATGAGTTTTGGAACCAGAAAACGGTACGTTTGGCCTTGGATGAGATGAATTTCCAGGGAAGGTGACTGCTGCATCGCGACGGAGGTCAAACGCCCATCGAGCGTGTAGTGGGCGCCAATCCACACAGTTGAACCCATGGGTGTGAGAGGAATGTCTGTGCCCGGTAAACACGGGTTCGATGAGACGTGTACGTCGAGGATTCGGATACGTGTGCGCGCTGAGGGAATTGATGTCGATGTGCGCCCCTCCACACCCATATACCAGGTACCAGCGTCCAAGCATGATGAAAACACGGTACGGATTGCATCACCACGTCCCACATAGTGATAGCTGTTGAAAGTGGGCGCAAAGTCGCGGAAAACAAGGAGGTTTGGAGCTGCTCCTGCGACCGTCTCCACGTCAACGTACACCAACGAACGCTGTCCAATTGTGCCAATACGTCGCGTGTACACTGCACGGTACTCCAAACGGACAGTACCGTCGCCGAGAGCTTCGACGCCGTGGCCTGGTGGCGGAGGGGCCGGAGGAACACAGTTTCGCGTCTCTCGTACCGTGATGTTGATGCGTGAGTCATCGCGATCGGTGTGAACAGGAATGTAGTACTGGCCTGCCGGTATGCAGCTGGCCGTAAGGCTGTACTCGTCGTCTTCAGTGGTGTAGTCAACAGCGAGGTTCCCATTCCAGAGGATCTGCTTCCTTGTGGACGTGGAAAATGATGATCTCTTTGTGCTTAGCCCCATGTAGTCAAATTCTCCGTCCATGACTTTGCCTGTGACAAGCACGCTGGCTGGGTAGGTCGCGTTGAACGATGCAAAACGCAGCTCGTTGCTCTCGCTGATGCCCATGATGACGGTGCGGTTGAGAGAAGTGTGTGCACAGCAGTCTCGCGGCATGTTGTCGATCACCTTGACTGGCAGCATGAGGGTGTCCTGTGCGCTCAACTGGGTCGCGATGAGGATGAAAAACACAAACAAGGCCACACCAGGCACAAAGCAGCCACAGACCGTAGGATCCTCAAAAGAAAGGGAGTTCGTCATGGTCTTGGACACATATCGATACATGAACGGGACAAGAATGAAAGTTGGAACGAAAACCTGTGAGAGGAAGGGGGGTGAGTGGCATGTGTGCGAAGGAGGGAAGGCAAGTTGTGTGGCATACCGTGAACCAGTCCACGTATACACCAGAAAGGCGGGTGTGCAGCAGTGCTGACTGAAGGATGACATAGAGAGAGCCAACAAAAAGGGCGAGGTTGCCCTGCATCGTTGCTGTGCTCAAGTTACGCTGGCCCGCAACGTGCAACGGCCTCACATGTGCCCAGTGGTTGGTGGATGACACAGAGAGGGTGATTGGGTGGTTGGGGAGGGGAGGGTGAGATGGATGGTGCGGAAGGTTCATTCGATGCGTTGGCGTTTGGAGGAGGAGGAAGAGGAGGAGGAGGAGGAGGCGTGGTCTTTGCGCTTGGGGACGGTGAAGGAGGGGATGGGGTAGGCGTTGACGAGTGCGATGGTGGTGGGGCGGGTGGTGATGTGGGGTGTGATGCGGTCGATGAGGGTGTAGAGGAGGGTGTGCAGTGTCGCGTCGCTGGGTTTGGGTTTGTCAAGCCAGGCGATTTTGAGGGAGAGAGAGGTGACGCCTCGGCTGAGGGTGTTCTTGATGGCAACGTGAACCTGCTTGTAGGTGACGGGAGGCCTCAGGAGGCGGACAAAGAAGGCCAAGTCGACAGGCGGCACGCCAACGTTGCCCAGCGCCAGGATGATGTGTCGCACCAGAGACTGCAGGTTGCCGCTGTTGATCAGCTCACGCAGTGCCTGGTGCTCGTGTGCGTGCTGATGACGAGGGTGCTTGGCTGCACGTGTCTTCATGTGTGCCAGCAGCGTCTGGAACTCCCGCGCCGTGCAGCTGCCACGCTCGTCGCCGTGATTGGCACTGTTCCAGCCACTGCGCACAGGTTCAGGATGCCACTTGTTCACATTGGTGGTGGTGAGGTGGTGGTCGTAGTCGCATTGTGTCCAGTGTGGGTCGCTGTCGTTGTCAGCAGGGCGTCGTGCTTTCTGCAGCCACAGCTGGGTCTGCTCGTGCACCTTCCAGCTGGTGGGATGGGGTCTGTTGCCGAGAGTGTCCACCTCTGTCATGAGCAGGTGGAGGAGGGCGTAGTTGGGGTCACCGTGGTCGTGTGGCTCCTCCAGCCAGCACACCTTCAACCCAGCCTTTGTCACACCCATGGCCAGACCAGCGTGGATGATGGCATCGCTGCACGCCTTTTGATCCATATCACGGCCGAGAAGAGTGAGGCAGAAGGCCATGTCGCCCTGGGAGAGGGGAATGTTGCCCAGAGCGAGCTGAATCTGTCGGACCATCGTGGTCAGGGTGCCATGGCAGACCACAACACGCGCCTGCAGGGTCATAAGGTCTGGGATGTCGTCGATGAAATGCTCATTGGCCAGGGTGTGCATGTGCTTCAGCAGTGCCGTATGCTCCTTCTTGTTGCTGTGGCTGCGCTCGCTCTTGCGCCACCTCGTCCAGCCACTGCGCACAACGCCATCTGGCAGTCCATCCTCCACGGCCATCTCCTCCGTTGTAGGCTTGGTCAGAACGAGCTCTGGGATGTCGAGGGTGTTGACGGCGTCGACTGTGGTGGGACGGGTGGTGATGTGGGGTGTGATGCGGTCGATGAGGGTGTGGAGGAGGGTGTGCAGTGTGGCGTCGCTGGGTTTGGGGTTGTCGAGCCAGGCGATCTTGAGGGAGAGGGAGGTGACGCCACGGGCGAGTGTGTTGCCGATGGCAGGGGAAAGCAGCCTGTAAGTGAGGCGTGGCCTGAGGAGGCGCACAAAGAAGGCCAGGTCGACAGGCGGCACGCCAACGTTGCCCAGCGCCAGGATGATGTGTCGCAGCAGGGACAGCAGGTTGCCGTTGTTGATCAGCTCACGCAGTGCATGGTGCTCGTGTGTGTGCTGATGGCGAGGGTGCTTGGCTGCGCGTGCCTTCATGTGTGCCAGCAGCGTCTGGAACTCCCGCGCCGTGCAGCTGCCACGCTCGTCGGCCTTGTTGCTCCAGCCAGTGCGCACAGACTCTGGTTGCCACTGTTCCACGTTGGTGGTAGCGAGGTGGTGGTCGTAGTCGCATTGTGTCCAGTGTGGGTCGCTGTCGTTGTCAGCAGGGCGTCGTGCTTTCTGCAGCCACAGCTGGGTCTGCTTGTGCTCCTTCCAGGTGGTGGGATGGGGCCTGTCGCCGAGTTTGCCCATCTCTGTCATGATCAGGTGGAGGAGGGCGTAGTTGGGGTCGCCGTGATCGTGTGGCTCCTCCAGCCAGCACACCTTCAACCCAGCCTTTGTCACACCCGTGGCCAGACCAGCGTCTTTGATGGCATTGCTGCACGCATATTGATCCATGTCACGGCCGAGAAGAGTGAGGCAGAGGGCCATGTCACCCTGGGAGAGGGGGATGTTGCCCAGAGCGAGCGGAATCTGTCGGACCAGCCTCAGCAGAGTGCCATGGCAGACCACAACACGCGCCTGCAGGTTCATGAGGTCAGGGATATCGTCGATGCGATGCTCGTTGGACAGGGTTCGCATGTGGTTCAGCAGTGCCGTGTGCTCCTTCTTGTTGCTGCGGCTGCGCTCGTCACTGTACCCCCATGTCAACCCTTTGCACACAACGCCATCTGGCAACTTCTTCGTCTTTTTCACGCCTGCTTTCATCCGTGCGCCGGTGTCTCCGTTCTTGGCCCTCCTTACCAGTGTGCTCGACGTTCCTGTCTCTGTGCCACTGCCAGCCGTGACCCTGACCCTGCGCTGTCCGCTGCCTTTCATCTTCTGTGGAACAGTACGTCGGCTGGCTCTGCCTCTGCGGCGTTGTGTGCGGCCTCTATCTGTGCGTTGCGGCTGCCATTCGTACCTGTCCTCCTGCTCCATGTCGTCTGCGTCGTCGTCGCTGTCATCTTGCGGCACGTACTCCTCATCCATGGCATCACCAGTGTCTGCAATGCTGAGTGAGCCCTGAGTTTCCAATTCGTCGTCCAGGTGCTGCGGGGTTGCGTCGTTTGCCTCGCCGTCTTCTTCGTACGCTTCCATCCCTGAGCTGGTCACCCACTCTGTGTTGCTGGAGGTTGACAGTGGTTCACGGTGGCCAAAGTTCAGGAACATCAGATCCTCCACGTCGCCGGTGTCATGTGTGTGTGTGTCTTGGTGTGCGTCGTTGTCGTCGCTGTCTCCAGTCTGCCGTGTGGCCTGGTGGGAGGAGGACGACGATGTGGTGGTGGATGTGGTCCGTGTGATGCCGACAAACGCAGGGCTGATGCGTTTGGGGACGCGGTTGTGGTTTGTGGTGCGTTGAGCAGGCGGAGGGTGAAACGGAGGCTGAGCGAAGTGCGTCTGGGCGGTTTGTCGCGGCTGAGGAGGCGGCGGAGGAGGGAAGGTGTAGTATGGATGGCCCTGATGAGCATATGCGTGGTGCTGCTGGGGATGGGTGTTGACAGGGACCCACATGATGGGTGGTTGTGGGTGCTGGTACTGGTTTTGTACGCCTGGCACGGGCAGCATGTTCGGAAACTGCTGGGCAGCCATGGGAGGGACCACGAACCCGTAGCTGTGGGGGAGACGGGAGGAGCAGGGCGGGGTGGAAACGGTGAGCGGAAGGCGGAATGGACGCCGTCAGGGCAGAAGCGGGGTGAAGGGAGGCTGGAACGAGCAGAGAGGGAAAACGAAGGAGATTGCCAGACCGGGAAACTGGCAACGGGGAGGGCAGTGACAGGGGGGAGGGGATCGGAGAACAGCGAAGAAGACAGCAACGGTGGCGATGGGGAAGTGGGGATGCAGGGGAGGAGTGCAGGGAAGCGACGGAGGCATGGAAGAGGCAAGCAAGCGCGAGAAGCGGGCAGTCAGAAAACGGAGTGGAAGGCAGAACGCACGCTGGGTAGGTGTTGGGTGTGTGTTGTTGCTTCGGAGTGCTCGAGTAGTCCTTGTCCATCGTGGCGGTGGTGGTGGTGCTGGAGTGTATGTGGATTGTGTTGGACTGATGGAGGGTGTTGTGGGTGTTGGTGATATTTTGGTTGAAGGCGGATGGGCAGTGCTGACTGCGCAGCGTTGCAGGACGACGGCCACTCACCAGCAACATTTCCACCACCACCCGTTGCCCACTGCCCCATGTCACAACCCAACTCAGCCACTCACACATCAGACACAAGCACAACTCACGCGACATAGACCGGACGCATAACATCCCACTACCGGTTATCAATTCGAGTTAGGGCTAGGGTTAGGGTTAGGGTTAGGGTTAGGGTTAGGGTTAGGGTTAGGGTTAGGGTTAGGGTTAGGGTTAGGGTTAGGGTTAGGGTTAGGGTTAGGGTTAGGGTTAGGGTTAGGGTTAGGGTTAGGGTTAGGGTTAGGGTTAGGGTTAGGGTTAGGGTTAGGGTTAGGGT